>OY829508.1:13437257-13679757 GCA_963691665.1 Clepsis dumicolana
CTCCCCATTGTTTATCCCACGATTAAAACCAATTCAAACACTAACTCGCACTCGAAAATTAAGCTCGAGTGGTGCTACAGGGCCTTTTGTTTTAGGCACAATACGTACTCAGGCGCCGCTAAAACTAGGAACCTGGGAACGCGAAAAAACCCAACAGCACAATATATGAAGTTCGATCGCAATTTTAATATACAGCATTTTTTTAAGTGCATAATAAAAGAATACCTTAAACGGATTGTTCTGGCTAAGAAGGTAGGAAAATTTTATTGGTAGAGCGAAATTTTCCTAAAGACAGTTCAAAAGTTTTTGTGTAATTGTGTACCTAGTTAACCAATTGTTATCTTAGGTTTTTAACCCCCGACGAAAAAGAGGGGTGTTATAAGTTTGACCTGTGTATCTGTGTATCTGTCTGTAGCATCATACCTCCCAAACGGATGGACCGATTTCGATGCGTTTTTTTTTTAATCGAAAGCTAGTTTAATCGAGATGGTTCTTAGCTGAGTTTCATTAAAATCGATTGACCCGTTTTCGAAATTTTGAACTTTGAAATGACAATGTCGGGAGTTTTTCAACTTTTCTAAGTGATGACTGCTTATTAACTTATGTGATGAATAAGCGCAATATACTATAATTACTAAAACTATCATAATTATATCCGTTACAGTACTATAGTCATACCATTTAATCGCTAACGACATTTTTATATCTACATTGTTACTTTACACGCGTTAAAAATAGTGTACAATACAATACAATACAATAACTCTTTATTGAACGCCACATAACATAACAGTCAAGACAAGAGTGTAATTGAAATGATACATTTAATGTATGAAGGGATACTTTAGTCATCTTTTGGTGTACTTTGGCACCGATTATATAAACTCTGTAGTTATTCTTATCGTTTATGTGTCACTCATAAAAAAATACGAAATTGCACGTTATGTCTACCAACTTAATATCCATACCAGTGATTAACTGCGGTCACTGTATTGACATATGCACTCAAGGGATACAAAAACGTTAAAGGTTTTTAGTCAAAAAAGGAAAAGATACAAAAAGTTAGCTCAATTGAACCCGTTAGAGGATAACTTTTAATTTTTTATGAGTTGGTATGAAAATGCGCTACGTGTAGTTAGGAATATACTTACATAAATCTCTAGCATCCGGGAAACAACAACATTTTACTGCATTTTTTTTCATAATTATCATGTCCAAACAGCCAGTAGTCAGTACGTGGATTAAAAAGTGGGGTGTTGAGCCGCAGGCAGCGCCGGCGCAGCGACAGCTGACGGTCGAGAGCGCGACTTTTTACCCCATTGTCCCACTGCTTATGTGGTAACGATTGTTATCTTCGAATTTCAGTCAATAATTTTTGTAATTACATATTGTGTTATTATAGTACCTACTTACTCGAATTCATAAATAACCGTATCATGGTACTTTATGTTTGAGCATCACTTTTTAATAATTAATTTAATGGTCACACGATGTTTATCTTTAGACATAGGTACGCCTTCTAATTTTACCGTGATACCGTTTTACTTGCCAAAAATATTGGTGCCCATGACCTGATTTATACCATCTACTATGTCTTAGCAAGTAACATTGAGAGAGCTTGACCTCCATAATGCAAAATAAATAACTCGTATTATTTAATGTCACATTTTATTGCCTAAAAAGAAATGAGAATATCACATGTACTTACCACCGTATTTTTTTCTAACTGTATTCCTTATTAAAAGTGAAGAAAAAAAGCCGTATTCCACACCCGAAAAACGAAGACTAAACACTTCTGTACCAGGACCTCTAAAATTCAATTCGTTCCACTCGGAATTGCAGCAAATTTCTAAAATTACTTCAGATCCTAACCACCGAGTAACGACATCATGTAACAGCGCAACGAAAAAGGTTTATAATCATACAATATTTACGCATACTTTATCGTCAATCGATAATTAATATCTGGAGGCTGGACGGGCGAGACGCTCCCGAATTTCGCTCGGAATGATGAGGCCATCGCGTTCAAGTAATCGAACCGGCAAAAAATAAAAAGTGAAGCAAATACGAAATACTCCATTACTGAGTTGGCTACGGCGGCTATGGAGTCGCGCGGTTTAAACTATGTCATGTTTTATGAGTGACGTGGTTGGTTCATTTGTTGTGTGAAATAGAGCTTTTTATTACTAAAGTCTTTTCTTTCTATTTAAATTGGATTTTCAAAAGTTGCATATTGCCGTCGTGTAATGTGAAAAAAATGGTGTCTTGGGTTAGGAAGCACGAAAGTAGAAAATACTTTGATGACCACTAAGTAATGAAACTCAACAACATTTCGCTAAGCTACAGTAATAGAAGACGATGTTGTTAGGAATAGTTTTCACGTAAGATAGTTTTGCTACCTTTTTTGCCACCATAGAAGGTCTAGCATGCACTCCGTTTATTCCCTTCTCACTCAGTGGGTCCCTTTCCTTGTGACTGAATAAATGAAGGCCGCATTGATCGACAAGCTACAAAGAGCACCTGTGCTAGCCCCCCGTATAATATTACGAACCGTACTAGTGAATTTAATGCTAGTTAACTGAAAATGGAGTAGCTAAATTCACATAAAAGTGTGACTGTGCTTAACAACTGACAACGCGGCTGCGCAAATTTCAAGTTATTATAACTGGCATCTTCAAATGGGATCATAGAATGATTTTCAGACAATCTATATTCATCACTTTTACAAATACTTACTAGCACATTACGTATAACATGACAAAGCGTAATTGTAGATTATTTTTACTTTAATTCTAATACTGTAATGCTATCTACTTATACCTCTACAGTGTGTACACATCTAAAGTCGGTTTATAATTTAGTTTTCGGAAAAAGGTATTATCAAAGCTCACTTTTAACACGCTTGCAAAAGTAAGCCTCTCCACGCCATCCATGGCCCATTGCTCTCACATTGTGTATGCAGGGCGCGGCCGGCCGCGGGCCACGTCAGCTATTTGCTCGTGTCCAGAGGGCTAAGCCATTCAAGGCTAAGACACGGGGGCCAGTTTTTGGCTGATTTTCGACTTGATCCACCACTGGAGCACCCCTGCCCCCGCTTTCCTGCCTGTTTTGTTTGCTACGCGTCCACTGCTGGTGTCGTGAACATTTTAAGCGCTTTTTTCTTTGGTTTGATTGGTATTTTCTACCTTTTTTTTTTTTGTTTCACGTGGCTTATTAATCTTTATGATAGCAGAGATGATCGTTTTCTTATAGGTACTGTATTTTTTTTGCTAATGAGTGAGGACTGTCTTTTGTGACAAATGACAAGCGACAGTTACACTAATAAGGTAAGTAGGCACACCGAGTATCATCACCAAATTCTGTATAATTAGACAATCAAATACCTCCGCATCTAGATTACTTAAGATTACTCAGGAACATTAGAATCTCGGCAGTATCAGGCTCAATGCTTCCATTATTAATTGCGCTCCTCAGGTGTGAGGATTATCCTTATTAGGGACCGCAGGGAGACATGCATTCCCTGTTCGTCTTAATCATATAAGAGGGTTTAACTGTTGCGAGGATGGTTACTAGCGGAACAGCTGTAGAGCGTAGTGTGATTTTGTACGCATGGGTAGGAACAGACTAGCAGTCCGAAATTCAAATTATAAGGAAAAATAATTCATATAAGTATTGGTAAATCTTAAGTAAAGTGGTTGAAGCAAAGAAAGAAACGTGATTGTCTCTGGATTCTAGATGCATGTCATATTAAAGCAGTTGAATATAACTGAAATCATTTCCGCGAATGTGCTTCGGATAAATTTGGGGTTTTACTTATTAACTTACACGTAGTTTGCGATGGACAGTGTCGGAATGTTCTATAGGTGAAGATTTGACTATGGGTCTGTTAAAAGTTTGAATTTTAGCGGCTACTTTAATTGTTCTAGGCACATCCGCTAGTCCGACAAGGAGATTAACTCGGACTCAATATTATAAGAATGTGCACCGTCACCGCGTGCCGGACTACCAAAACGCATTCCGTATGGTCGTGGTTGACTAAGTACCGGAATTTAATTTCAATTTAGACACACTAACCATTGTTGACAACACGAGAACGCAATCCAATTACTGTAAGCCTTTCATTCCCAATAGATTAAGTAACAAAAATATTTTAAGTAGCTAATTTTGTAACGACTGAAATTGCGAAAATTAAAAAATGGAATTGAATTTAAAATGCGTCGTGCCGTGCGCGAGCGCCGGTGTAATTGCGGCGCAGATTATCAGCAGCAAGTGCGTTCGATAACGCAGCACGAACGCTTGTTATTAAATTTATTCCTTTTTCGTCAGAATCTGCATAATGAGGGGGCAAAAAGCAGGTAATCGCTAGAGTAGGTGCGTCTGCGTCGCCTTCCTTTGGAGAAAGGCCCGTCTTTGTCTGAAGTATGCTCGCACATGATGAGTATTTAACTGACGTTTACTTCAGTATCATTATTGTAGAATCGACAGATAAGGAGCTATTATATTTATTACCTATTTATTTATTTAATTGCTCAACGGATTTCACTTATTTTACCTACAGGTCTCATAAGCCGTCGATCGTTTCAATTAGCTGCTCATAAATATATGGGAACATTGTATCAATCATCTTCCATTTAATGAATTCTATAATGAGCCCTGCAGGCAGCAGCATTGTTTCAAAAATCATTCCTTATTCTCATTCTTCGGAGAAAAACCTGCGGATGAAAAGCTGTCGCAATGCTATTGAAACGTTAACTCTTAATTTAGGTTCCCAAATTATCTTCTTAGAAACAATACAGTCTTTTTCTTTGGGCAGTCGTGTAAAAACTAAAAAGGAGACTTTTAATAATATCTGCAGAAATTAGGACATGGCAAAAATAAATATTTGGGTGACTATTTTTACATTTCCGTCTATGATATACTTAGTTATCTTGATCTTTAATTTCTACTCTAGTCAAGTGTGGTTTTAAGTCATTGTTATATATATGATTTTCTAACTGTATGAGTTCATACATAAAAATACCTATATTTAGAAACCAGTCCGGCCCTGGGGAGCCGTGGGCTACCAAAATTCCACGCGCCTGACTGCTCTTTATCCGCCTTCTTATCTTAAATTATATGAAAATTTAAGGTAAGTATACCGAATATAATTTAATGTGATAATGATAACGACAGCTCAAGACTCCCTGCTCGGCGTATCGCACTCAGAAATTCAGGATCAATTTCAGACCAGTTGATGTAGCATCAACTGGTCTTGCATTTTATGTGCTGTTCATTAAATATTCCAAACAATTTCTTAATGGTGTGCCCATATGATCCGACATTCGTGAGAAATTGGCGCAGGAGCAGGATCAGCGGCGCAAAAAGAGGCGCGCGTGTCGTCAGCAGCGCCCGCGCCGCGCCTCAGCAGGCTCCAGTAATTTATGGTTAGTTTTTGGCTGCGGCCGCGCAATGCAGCCCCGCGGCTCCCGCGCCGCCGGTCACAGACCCCGCGTCTCGTCAAACTCTACTTATCCGTCCGCGCCGAACCCTTATATTAATCATTTTTCCAGCAAAAAACGAACGAACAGATCCTATCGCGCCGGCCCCAGAAGCTGCTAATCGACCGCTCGCTTTCGAAACTTTAGAATTAACAAACAATATCGCAACCGATATCTATCGCACGTGTTATTGACTATAAACTCGTCCATTGTGCCGCGAAATTAATCTCGGAGGTTAAGCTGCGTCACAAAGGCGGCGCGCCGGCGCGGTAGCTGTTGCAGACACCGCATTATAATGTATAATTAGCTTTTAAAATAGTTTTTTCTCGGTGTCTATATTAAAACGTCAATGTAAATAACTTGTTAGCCGCAATCTCATTTCTGGACGATTGGATATCACAATAGTGGACGTGATTTGAGAAAGGTAACGGTGTCGCCGCTTTATCCGCGAGATGAGGCCCATTACCGGCGCGGGCGCCGCGCGTGCCCTGCTCCCGCTGCCCAGCGCCACGGCACTAGTTAATACTAAGTACTTCCATTAAATATAAAACTATTCAAATATGTATCGATGAGTGCATAGAAAGAAAAGACCTTAGATATTCAGTGGTACGGAAGTACTGAAGTTTATTTTACTTCTGACATTCTTTATTTATCGAATGTTGGTCGAGATTCTTTGATAAGCTGTCCAGCCCTGCACTCTCTTTCTTTTCCAGGTCTAAGTATGACACGCCAACTTTCTAGTATCATCCAATCCCCAAACTGGAGCCTACCTACCCAGCAGTATCCTTATGTCGACCTTGTTATTAATTTCAACCCTTCACAAAGTTTTCGGAATCTTCCGATCATATTTATTCAGATGCTCAATTGTCTCAGCACCGTCTCCTCGCCCACCCGACCTCGAGCTCCTCGTCACAGGCCGGCCTGCACAAAAAGCGGGTCGCGCGTGGCTCAGTAATGAGGTTCCAACCCGCGCATTGTGCTCGCCCGTAAATTGAACTCCGTATTCCACCTGTACCACGTACGTGTGCAATTGCACGGATTATTTAACTACTAACCTGTCATTTTTTGCCTCGCCCGGCACGCGCCACTTTCTACGCATCAAGCAATTGTGCGGATACAGTTTTTTTTGTCAGACAAAATGTCGAAGTCATCATCTGAAATTAATCTATGTGTAACGTTATACTTCAGTGCCTGCGTTTGGAATATTTGTGGTTATTAACGCTGCTATTCTGGCTGGGCACCGCGGCGTCAAGAGTAAGTGGCTGCTTTCTCAGAATCGGAGAAATGGTCAGCCGAACTCTTTAGCTTGTTGCATAAGTTGACTTTTTTCGTATCTTACGCTCATTTTTAGGGTTCCCGTACCTCAAAAGGAAACAACGGGACCCTTATAGGATCACTTTGTTGTCCGTCTGTCTGTCTGTCAAGACCCTTTTTCTCTGGAACGCGTGGAGGTAGCATGCAGAAATTAATATCAAATACTCAAGCCTGCGGTCCTTGAAGCTGTTGAAAAATCAACTTTCTAAGTCAACGCAATCAAAAGATACGGTCATTAAAAAGGCTATTTCCATACAAATTGCCGAAATCCGAAAACCTAAAGTGTACTTCCAGTTGTCCTAGAAACTTGAAATTTGGTATGAAGATAGCTATGATAACACAACCACTCAGAAATTTTTCAAAATCTTAAATTTTAATGTCTGTCTGTAGATTTCACAGACCTATATAAGTTGATCCTACACTGCGTACATTTTGCTTAGGAGCAGGGGGCTCTACTAACACTGGACTTCTTAAAACACCTTAAAACACCTGGCCTTAAAATCTTTCTACGGAACCCTCGTGCGCGAGTCCGACTCGCACTTGGCCGGTTTTTATTTGTGATTTGTCAGTAAATTATAATGTTCCTAGTTTTTACACTGCTCTGGAGTCGCGGATCAACATTTCTCCTGTCTAACACTACTTTTTGATCGCTATTGCAAAATCTTCAACGTTTTCTTATAGCCCAAATTATCCACATTTTTCTTTCATACATAACAATTTGGCCTCGGTGTATTTTTTTTATTGAATGAAGGTGAATGTTTGAATGCTTGCATTGGATACGTCGTTTCTTACATGCGCTATCAGCAATAGGTAATAGAGTTATCGCTCCGAACAATAATCCGCGATAATGGATTAACTCACCGGCAGATATTTACAAACAGGGGCATAGATTTAATCGGAAATATCGGAATTATCGAATTCGAGCTATACGTTCAGTCTATTAATGTCGAGCATGGCCAGTGATAGTGATAGCGAACACTTCTATAATTTTACTTGTTGGATGCACGATAATACAATTGTACTTTTCCTTACGTACGCTTTGTTCTTGTCCCTAAGTAAGGACATTGACGAGTGCTCGAAATAGTAATTTTACCTACCTACCGTAAATACTTGATTTGCCTACTTGTAAGTGTGATTTGAGTCGCCAACTATTAACACTCCATTACGGAACCGTGACCATATTTTTAAAGTTTGTACTCCTCAAATCTTATCGGCAGGTATTTTGTAGCTGACATTTCGCAGAGTGTGCTAATGATTTCATTCGCTTTTTCTTTAGCTCGACTAGACTGAGGTACGGTTTTCTGCATGTGTTTTGAGTATTTAAGCTCTAATTAACACAAAGCAATATCACTCATTTTATAAAGAGAAACTCTCTAAAACCAAATTTGTAATGTAAAATTGCATCAAGAGTCGGAGAAAAATGCATGACGACGTCAGTCATTGTTTCTGTTTTCAATAAGAAGTAAACTACTGTAAGTAAGTACTGATCCACTTTTTACGTAGAGTAAAGGTATCCATTATTAACTATTGCTGGCAACCGTTCGAACGACAGGGTTCTTTGAAAACTGGCACGCAAGATTACCATTTGAAATTCCTTATTCCAAAAATGTCAGATTTTTCAGAACACCATATTCCATAACACCATATAAAACTGTATTGCCATCCACTGTATCCGTTTTCATATTCCTGTGATTACGAAATCACAGGAATATCAAAACGGGAGCAAAAGAGAGAGGTAGATAGAGAAAGATTAAGAGAGAGAGAGAGAGTTAGCAGAGTAACTGGTAGCATGTTGAAAGGTTGTTTTGGTGCTTTGACAATGGGCTCGTAGAGAGCTCCGAAACGTGTAGTGGTGATAGTTGGGTCGTTGTGACATGTGTTGATTCGCGAAGAGTGAGGTGTTGCATAGAAACATACATTTGTAGCATAGACTTAGCTATTTTTAACAAATAATTGTTATTAGGTGAACGGAAATCCGCAAAGTAACACCTGATTCAATCAATTATAAAATTTATAAAAAAATTGCTACGTTCCGACAATGGGTACGAGTCTCAGCTAATGCTGTTTTTCAGGCTGATCCGGATTTACCTATAATAACTACCATTTTTATTTTGCTTTACTACAATAAATAAGGCAGCATTCTTTAAACAATTGATTGGTCTCGGGTGACCAAATTAGTTGGTTTTAGCTCGAGCAGTAATGTTTTTCTTAGTACAGATCTTCCCGGCTAAGTTCTTTGCAAAATTAGTCCAATATTTTTAATTACCTGCAATCGAATTTAATTTGTTTTACTAGAGATACAAATGATAATTTTTAATTTGCTAACCCAGGCACGGAACCGAATGAAAATTATTATTATTAAAGGCTGGCCTTGATGCTTTCATCAGTCCATAATATAAATTAGTTCGTTTACTTAGCGAATAAAACCGCAGCAAAACCAGTAGATAATATCTCTTACACTTAAAATACTATTAAGTTGCACAACAATCTGCTATTATTTTTGATAGGGCCGTAACTTAGGAGAATTCATTAAGTACAAGAAGCTACTGGCAGGTTATCTGGTAAAGAACGTAACTAACCAATTAATCCTGAACTAACTATACCTAATATGAAATAGTTAGTTAATTTGCCGTAAAGTTTCAGTTTATTGCAAATGGGATGAGGTTGATTTTACATATTTTTTGCACAAAATTTTACTACAAAAAACTTAAACGCCATTATACCTACAGTGCATCAATATACCTGGACTAAGAGATCTAATCATCATTATTAATCATTGTATTATAGCCCTTTATTCCACCGTCTTCAGACATAAGAACTTTTTAGGCCTTCAATGTCATCTTTAGCTAAGTAAGTAATGCAGGGGTGAATAGGTAATACTACTTTTTTTTAATACTATATTATTTCTACTTGGTGAACTTTGATATTAACCCCTTTTACAATTATCCTTTTGGCATATTCAGAACGGGATATTACCTTACCGCGATTACCTTACCTTTGTTAAGTTCCCGATATTTCGCCGCAGTCACATGCATCATGATCACTGGTAGACTGACGAAACGCGTCAAATATCGGGACCTCATCAAACCTAGAAAGGTAATCGCGGTCAATATGCCGTTCTGAATATGTCTAATTTGATTAACCGCAAATTATTTAAAACTGTAGGTAATTTATCTATTTACTTCTTATTATAACGTTTTCAGTTGTTATGATAATTTCTGACATTCGAATTTCGTTTCAAGTCATACTTTGCGCAAAGGAACTCGTTATCCTATCCGCCAGTTGACGTTTTAATAATAAAGTAAAAATAATTTCATTTTACTATTTGAAGTGAAAGATGTCTAATTTTGATTACTTCTTTAATGTTTAATGTCTGCATGCCAACGCGCAGCGCCATTTATGTTATTAATTCTTTCTACTTACTTTCTCATCAAGCGAAATGTAATTTCTTTCGAGAACAATAAATCTTTAAACCGAATTTTGACGCAATTATTTATTATATGTTATAATCGTCATCATCATCACCAGCTTATGAACGTCACACTTTACACAATAATTGTTTACGCTGGAATCTTATTTTAGGTATGGTAAGGTTCATGCAAATACGGAAAAATATGAATTTACAGGTGAATAAAAAAACAGGTATGAACTCGGGACTTGATTTCATTGAATTTTAAGAAGTATACCTACACATAATATGGGTTATTGAGAACCCAAAACTATTATTTTTCATTGTTTGACAACAGTCCCCAAGTTTACCAAAATTTATTATAGTAAATACGTATAAGAATAACTTGCCTTTTACTGTTTTATGTGGTTTAACAATAGAGACCAATTTGCCGCTTGGTTTTTAAGGATGTAGGATAAATGTGACCACTGATAGTACGGCAATCAAGGTAAGACACAGCTGTTAAAAAGTAAGTTGAAATTCAATATTCACCAATTATTCTGCCAACTTCAATAATTACCTGTATAAAAATAATTCATTGCAGAATTAGTCAAAGAGTGTTCTTATCGACAGTAAATTAAATTATACCCAAATACAGGGAAGAACTGTGATATATAATTAAATTACAACCCTAATTTTAATTAAAGAACACTTCTTTTAAACCCGTTTACTTACAGCAACTGAATTACGAGCGAAGCCGTTTTATCTTAAAATTTAACTGTTTGTTTAGTTAAAACCACGTTTATCGGGCCATCTTATCAAAATTAGTTTCTCTTAATTATGATCCTCCGTGACCTTCCTTCAGCCAAACATGTAAGTAACTAATATTGTTACAATTATTGTGTCGCATTATTAAATGCAAATAGTTTGTTATCTTGATGAACTTGAGCGGTTATTGTTTTTCATTTAATTGTTCTCTAAAACATCGTTTAAACTTACTCTATCTGCATACAAAGATGCATTCGTTTGTTTTCAAAGACAAGCGTGAATAGGTATTATCTGTCATTTTGACGTTAGGCTCTAATTTAAGCGCTTAATCGTCACTTAAGTAATGTCTAGAAGGGTAACAAAATTATTTGCACTGACAACACGACCACGCTATTCTTTTGATGGCATTTAAAAGATAACCTTACAAATTTATGTTTTACAATTAAAAACTGACCTGTGCCAATTCGTTGCCCTCCGTCTTGACCGTATTGGCCGCTGCCCACGCCTCAGCAAAAGTCTCCATAGCACTTTGAAAGTCCATTTTGTTACGACTCACGACGACATCGAAATGCCGAAAATTCACTAGACGTGTACGGAGCGAAACGTGTGCGTGCACTCGGGCCGGCCAGCGGCGCGCTACTGAGCGCTCGGCCCCGCCCAGCGAACCGCCCGCGAGAAAAACCGATACCACCCGAGCTTCCCGTTTCAGCGCTTTTCTTTTTTAAGCCGCTATTTTTAACGAGTTTCTTTTTTTCCGCGGCAAAGCCCGGCCCACGGCGGTTGGGCGGCAGCATTATTTACACTTGTAATTCGCAGATTGCTACGCGCCGCTTAATTTGTTACGTTGCACGTTCGTTATCTCGATCAGATTATCGCGAATGAGCTCGCCTTTCTTTTCATTGCTCGAACGTGCTATAATTGTTGGTTTTTACTTATCGGTTTTGTTTAGCTGCTTTGCGTAGCGTTCTCGCTGTATTCAAGGCACTTAGGTGCAGTGGTATTTAATACATAATACATTTATAAAGCCATATATATCAATATTTTTTTATATAATTGTGTAGGTACACTATAAACCTAATGCGAGTCCCGAAGGCCCATAAAATTTAAAATATGATCAGCACATTAATTCCCCTAATGCCATTTAATGTCATTACCCACTTAAAATAAATGTGTTAATTTTCTTCCAAAGCATTACTGGTTAATTGCCATATCCTCAGGAACTAGGAAGCATTTTTATTCATTAGATAAATCACACTGGCGGGCGGGATGCAGGAAAAATTGTCGCAGCTCACCTTAATATTGTACGTGTTCGTTCGCTAACCGTTATTGCCAACGGCTAATTTTTCATAATTTTTGAAATATATTGGCGCCTTAATATTTGCTGTTATAACGGTTAATGTGGGCGTTAGGGGTTTCTCCGGTTGTATATTATGTTAATGGATGTTTTTTTAGCTATGAGAGAGTCATTTACGCTATTTGTAAATCTAGACTTGGTGACTCAATTTGTCACCTTCTTAAATGGAAAATATTTTGAAGGCATAATTCTAATTTATATTTTCTTAGGACCCACTGACTTCACAATTATGTCATCCGTCAATTTCTATTTAATGTCTATAATTATCAGTTACTAAAATACATACTATATTGACAACGAGTTCCAATGGGAGACATAAAACTTAACTAAAAAACCTATGTTCTTCAAGAAATAAATAAGCGCTTCCACTAGGCAAGCCTTACATACATCTAGTTACACGCAGAGAGCATGCAACGATATTATAATTATCTGCTCGACCATACATGCAAGGAGTCTTTTCAAATTGTTTTGGCAGTTTGTTTGTAATACATGATGCATGAGCTCTTCAAACAAGGTAATCGCGGTCAATATCCCGTTTTCATTACGTATTTATTGAACTTGTTATTGATTAAAATGTTGCTTGTAACTAGCAACTTTCTTGCAATAATTTAAATTAATGCTTGCTTAAAATAATTTAATACAAGCTTGTCATACTGTCGTGTCCTATCCACATGTCAATTCGACTGGAAGTTGGTGAAATTGACATAAACAAACACAAATACATTGCCAGTTAACTATTATACTACTAGCTGTTGCCCGCGACTTCGGTTATCGCTAACCCGCGGGAACTCTACAATTTTCTCAAAGTAGCCTATGTTATCATCAATATTCAAACTATCTTCTTACCAATTTCATCTAAATTGGTGCAGTGGTTTTTCCGTGAAGAGGTAACAAACAGACAGACAGTGAGACAGAGTAGCTTACGCATTTATAATATTAGTTAGGATTAATTTAAGTTCTGTCTTTAGTTTTCATTGGGCATAGTTTTTTTTATAATTTTGGATTTATGAAACTGTTAAAGTATTATGAAAAACGGCAAGGAAATTAACTGCACTTAAATAATACAAGTTAACGTCGCATTCGAGTTTCTGAAATTAGGTACATTCGGTTCTTAGATTTTTACATTCAGGAAACTTATACATACATGCCTATTTAAAAAATAATCTCAATACCACTAAGTGCGAAGTACCTACTGTTAGTTTTTTTAACAAAACACTACAAACAACAAGAAAATCGAATGGGTAGAACATGGATAGAAGCTCGTTGAGTCATTCTAAAACAGTGACATGCTAAATTGTACGTCACTTTTCTTCTATAGAACAACGACACACGTCACAACAACACGCGTTACAAAACCGCTCTTAAATAAGCGACTATAAGTTGCATATTGGTTTATACAATATTTCGACTTGTGTAATTTTCTTGTGTGCACAAAGTGCGTAAACAGCGCTGTAACTGTCACCACTTAGCGCCGCAACGAAATCTTTTATCTTTTTAGCGTCACAGGCTCCTAATGAAGTCGGAACCAGATTTAAACACGACTACGAGTTACTATGATTAGGCTACTTTCTTCTATTCTGTGTTATGGGACTGTGGTTCCGTCAATATGAGGAATAAGTAGTTTTGAGTGGTTTTATCGTAACGAGGTTACCCTGTTAAGAAGTAGCCTTTGACTATGTTTCTTATTATTACTTCGATTTTGTAGACCTCCACTTTTATTTTTCATTTGTGTAAATGTTGAGTGAAGTATGCACTTAAAATGAACATCAGGTACTATTCTCAGGAAGTCTTTCTTAGTCTATTAAAACGAACAAATAATATCCACTAACAGAAAACATTACATAACAAAAATTTTAATACAATACAATTAAGAAACTTAATATCTGACTCTACCCCTCTTGAAAATCAATATCAAATCGATCATCTGCCGTCATCATAATATTCACTATGTATATTCCATGCTATATATTACCTAATATTATGTATCTTAAAAATCACACTGTAGCTAAGCCTTATAAGCTAACAAGGCACTTTACACTTTAAATACTCGGCACCGTGTATAACACCGCCTGTACCATAACATCCTTGAATGGTACAAATGGTACAATTATCACGTTTGCAGAGTTTACTAAGTAATCTGCTGATTGGCTGTAATGTTACAAAGTGCTTTATAAAGTACTAACGTGAGAATGGGCATCATTTGCAGCGGTCTACTTAGCCGTGCTTTAAAAACAATTATAATCCAACCAGAGGCCCTATTGCGTAACTATTTTGACACTTTTCATCGGATTAAAATGTCAGTTTTTGTACGACCTTGACAGCTAGTCGTTTCCGATACCAATTCTCGGCCCATACAAAATGAACACGATGATGATTGCGAGCGAATTAGACAATAAGCATGCAGGGTAGTTTATCCTACGAGTACTAATATTATAAATGCGGAAGTTTGTGAGTATGTTTGTTACTTCTTCACGCTAAAACGGCTAGACGGATTTGGATGAAATTTGGAATGGGGATAGCTTAGACCCTAGATTAAAACATAGGCTATCTTTCATCCCTGAAGTTGTTTAGTTCCCGCGGGATAGCGATAACCGAATTCTACGCAGACGAAGTCGCGGGCAACAGCTAGTAGGGAAATAAACGGATAGCCCACGTATGTCAGTCGAGTACAGAGGGTCGAGCGCGACTTTTCGAAACCTGCGTAACGTAAAATCGAATAGTAAACGTTGTCGAGTTTGTATGACGTTTGGAACAGTGCCCGCCCGTGAGCATATTTGGAACTAAAATTTAGTATGAGGTTTCTCGATCTCGATACGATAACCGTAACGTTACGCAGCATTCGTAAAGTCGTGCTCGACTCTCAGCCCGACAGCTGCTCAGCTGAGTCAGCCAGCATAGCTATATCGCGTAGTCTTCGTTTCGCTACTACCAAGAGGGAGGACTACGGATTAGTCCGAAATATACTCGATATACTCGACTAAAAACCGTGACAGACGCCTGAGAACATTCGAATCCTGCGTAACGTAACGTTATCGTATCGAAATCGAGAAACTTCATTGTTAAATCTTAGCACCAATACGCTCCACGGGCGGGCGTTGTTCCGAACGTCATACAAATTTCTCGATAACGTTACTACTCGATTACGTTACGCAGCGATCGAATATTCGTACTCAGGCCTCATGAGACCCGAATACGAGTATCCGAATGCTAAGTGACGTAATCTAGTGCAGCGTTATCGAGAAAATTTGAGTCTCTAGTAAGAAAATGGAATCATAGGTTAGTTTACGCTCAGTGCCCTAAGCACGACTTGTCGAATCCTGCGTTACGTTACGGTTATCGTATCGAGATCGAGAAATCTCATACTAAATTTTAGTTCCAAATACGCTCACGGGCGGGCGCTGTTCCAAACGTCATACAAACTCGTTATAGTTTACTATTCGATTTTACGTGACGCAGGATTCGACAAGTCGTGCTTAGGGCACAGCTTGACTGAAAAAAACCTCTATGGTTATGAACCTGGAGTAAAATGTCTAGTCGCTAAAGTTTCCTGGTCAAAACCGTTAGGTTTAAAGAGAGTTTAGTAACTAGACGTCAACATGCTTCAGACTGTTTATCGATAAATTTGGTACATTTAAAGGTCGACTTATATTGTTGATTTAGCTTGCAATGTTTATGTTGAAACGCCGCAAAAAGAGCTTATTAACACCCTTAATGCGCATTAAATTGTTAAATTAAATAAGTCGCAGTTTCAAATAGATGCAGCTAATTCATTTTATTGTATGAAGCCTGTGAAAGCTGTGTTTTTTTTTTATATGAAACCCTTTTAAGTTTAGTGTGATCGCAGCCTAAGTCTTAGAATTAAACGATTACAAATTCATACAAGCAAACTATACGATTCACGCAACGCTCTTTTATCTCCAATTCATCCTTAATTTATTTCAAGGAGACGCCATTTCCTCCAATCTTGTTAAGGTTTTATTCACACACGACCACCAATCAAAAACCGACCTTATGTAATACCACGGACGATCGGTAATTAAACACGCGAACCCCTCACAATAGCAAAGTTAGCGTCGACATGAATTACTTATGCAAACAAAGCGGTACAAGAAATTTTTTGTTTAACGAAATCACATTATAAAAAAAAATCTCATTTAATTCCTATCGTGTTGCAGATGTCCAAGGGCGACGGTGACTGCTTTCCATTAGGTGATGAGCGTACAAAATAGTAATATATGTATTCCATCTGAATAATTAAATAGAACACAATTAATCATCACATAAAAAAGTGGGACAGTGGCGAGCTCCTGCTGTAAGTATCTGACTTAGGAACATATTTACGAACTAGCCAAATAGTATTGGTACATAAGGCTCATCCTAACCTAATCCGGCTCCAATAGGACGGCTAGGCGTCAACATTCGCTAAAACCTCCTCCAATACGGGTGTGTCCGGGTTAGGTTTATCCTTTATCCGGTAGATTAGACGCTCTCTGTCTAAGGGGGCGGGGTCTCGCCACGCCCACCGGTCGATGGAGCGCGAGACTAGCATTGTGCGCTTATCTATCCGAGCGGGATCCGGCGGACAGATAAGACGTCACTCTTATCATACACGACTACAGGTGACGTGGAGGCTTGGACGCGCTATTTACGTACGATGTATTTGGACCTTTCGACTGGCCGGTTAGTGTACATGAATATGACTGGTCGAATGAACATACGAGTTTTATTTTAATTTACAGAGAAACTCGCTAAAATACCGGTCTTGATGCTTTAAGGCAGCGGTTTCAGGAGAGTAATTTCAGTGGCTCTGTGTATTCAAAATCTGTCACCACTAAATTCAATGACTGACTGGTGTAATAAAAATAAATCGAAGCTTCTGAAATCGGTCTGCTTTTATAAAGAGCTTCGTTGCTTAAATTTAAAAACAAATGCTAGTGGGCTTCTATTATTAATTTGGTCGTCAATTGTTTTATGGAGCTCCAACGAGTAAAACAATTGCTAGTTGAAACTAGTTTTATCTAAATACGAGTAATAAGGCAGCAGGTGAAGCGAGCATTGTGGAACAGCTAAGATGCTAAGACAATGCGAGTGGGTGGTGGGGGCGCCCTCCTATGATATAAATTTGTTATCTCCACTGTGCGATGGGAGATTAATTTCTTTAATATGCGAATTTGTCTGTAAATTTATAGCGAGATGATAGAGCTATTTTAATTTGTGTTAAAGAGGTTGTGTGGGATGCATTAATTTGAGCTGTTTCTTAATAATCTTGGGCGATTTACGACCGACATTTTTATATCTGTATGACATAGAAATATAAAAAAGTGAATGTATTTTAATTATTTTTTGTGCTTTTAAATTGTATTAGGTATTGCTATTAAATATTTTGGCATAATTTTACGTTTAAAAGTTTGACAATATAAGAACATTTTGTTTTATTTGTTAACAATGACAATCCATAGCGGAAAATCAATTTAATTGCAATATTTTTTAGATTCTA
Organism: Clepsis dumicolana; assembly: GCA_963691665.1. NCBI lineage: Eukaryota > Metazoa > Arthropoda > Insecta > Lepidoptera > Tortricidae > Clepsis > Clepsis dumicolana. Next base: position 13,455,056 of record OY829508.1, read on the forward strand.
CATTTTGCGACTTTCTGTTTATTTTTATTTTATTTGTTTAAACTCAGTATACAATTTACTATGTATTTTTTATTGGATGAATAAATCATCTAAATCTAGTAGTACAGTAATTTTTATTTTGTATGTTGAATGTTCCAGTGCCTGACATAGCAATAAGGAATAAGGACAACAAGTAGGTTGTCAATTATTGGAATTATGATGTCAAACATTGTAACCTGTAACTTATGTTATATTTTTTTGTATAATTAACAATATTAAAGGTGCACATAGAAAAGATTTTTACTAGTTACGTATGAAGAAAGGGTTTATAACCTAGTACTTAAATACAAATTAAATTAGATATTGTTCTCGGTAACGACCGGATAGCCTAGTGGTTAGAGACCCTGACTATGAAGCTTGAGGTCCCGGGTTCAAATCCTGGTCGGGGCAGATGTTTGTATGATGAATATGAATGTTTGTCCACGGGTCTTGGATGTTTAATATGTATATAAGTATGTATTTATTTATATAAGTATGTTTATCCGTTGTCTAGTACCCATAGTACAGGCTTTGCCTAGTTTGTGACTAGGTCAATTGGTGTCAAATTGTCCCATGATATTTATTATTTATTTATTATTATATTTTATTTTTTAAGTATTACTCATATACGTTTCCATAAACCCGTTCTGCGCTCAAAAAAGAAATCGTTTCTACAGTTTGCCATTGAAACGCTTTCTTGTAGAAATGGTCAGAACTTAAGAAGTCACCCAAAATTCGGTTAAACGCCACGTAATCCTATAATCATCAATAAACCTTTAGTCACACAAAAAAAGGCCAGGATTTCTATCACATCACACAAAGGGATATTCATACAAGAAACACCAAGTCATTTTCACACCTATTACGTAGTGCTTTAAGTTCAAATTAGTTAATGGAACAGTTGCTGCAAATTATAGATCAACGAGATTTTGAGATTGCTGATAATGGAACGTCAGTCAGTGAATGTTGATTCTTTCCTGGATATACCTATTTCGTAATAAAAAGGTAAGTTTAAGTAACTTCTAACATATTTACAACTACCGTGAGACCCACAATCATAGCGAAAACGGATCGCTCACGTATGTAAGTCAAGTTTGGCCCGGCATGTTTCTTTGTTTGTTTAAATAGGTTTACGTTTATTTGATTAACGTTAATGGTATAATTTTTGACCAGTCAATATTCAGTCTAATGCCTCCTCTACACGGCGGTGATCAGGACGGTCCATAACGATTTATTTATTTATTCATAACAAATTTGTACCTTAACAGCTAAAGCCAAAACGGGACAAATTTACATAGGTAAGTATATACAGAATTTGTACATCTAAACAAGAAGTGAATTTGTTTTAAATTATAGAGCTCCCAGGCATCTGGCCTAAGACGTAGCTATCTCACACGTGAGGTCGCGGGTGAGCAAAATAATTGTTTTTAGTTCATAACTATACGTACTGTACAGGAGCGATACAGGGTAAAACTTGTGTTAGTTTATATGTACCTAATACGGTTTTGTGTTGATGTTTAAGATTTTTTTGTTAAGAAATTAAACTCTTAATAAGATAATCATTCATTACTTATTAACTAACTTATTCATGTCCTTATATTTGAACTATGCAACGGCTACGGGTACCGAGAGGGGGGGGGGATAGATGGTTAGCGGTAGGATGCCGTCTACCCCTATTTATAAAAAGTTTGTTTAAGGGGTAAAGGCATTGGACCTTCTCGATCTTTGTATGGGTATCCCAAAGACGAGGTTTCTACCCATTAAGGAAGTTGAACACCCGAGGGTAACAAAAGAGATAACCTCGCTAGTCACTAATACAGAAAGTCGGTTATACTTACTTACGGAATCACCAGCATCTCTCTTACTGTCACTTAGTAAATAATGGCGATTGTCAGCTAAGCCCACCGTCATTTTAAACCATTTGTTTACAAAGAATTACCATTGTTTTCATTAAATCCAATAAATCAAACAATAGAATTACTGTGCCGTCAAAGAATCTGTTGATTTTTACCTGTATTGTCTGTTGTTGTTGTGTTTGGAATTTATAGCTTAACAACTTGCTTTGGGCAGTATTCGTAGATAAGTTCAGGCTGGAGTTCGTATGGTCATTTTAAATTTAATGTTATAAATAATAAGTTTATATAATAAAATCTTTTCTGACAAAAACTTCATCAAATCCTAGTTTTACCATGGGTGATAAAGTTGTTATAGCTAATACATAGGTATAGTTGAAACGAGAAAAGCTTTCTCCTGTCAAAATGCTTATGTCATTGTCATAAGATTGATTTTTGCCTGGCCCGTAGGAAAGGTTTTTCTACTATGTCTAATACACGGCACCCAATTGTGTAACCGAGCATATTATTTTATTACGTCTTAAAAACACTAGTTCTGTTTCTTCCTTTGACGTCATTATTTATAACATACGATTCACCATACCTATATAATAGTTCAAAGTCACAAAAATATTTTAAGTATTAAAAATAAAACACATATTCTAATCTAGTCACCTAACTATTTTAAAAGCTTATTTATATAGCGCTTAGGATATTTGCAAATAAATCAATATTAAATTATAATATATAATTATTAAAACGTTATACTGAGACGCAAAATCACATCACTTACGAAAACGAAATATTTTAATGCAGTTCGTTTCAACGCAAGGCTTTTTCCATATAAACGCAACTATTGTTTTGCGTTGGGTAGTGTTTTTTCTGTGTCTTTTGTTGCACAGTCGCCCAGTAAACTCGCTTAACTCACTAAATTCCAACCAGTTCCTATCCCATAAAATCCATTTGTAAGAACCGAGACCGATCCGAAATCGACGGTCAATCCTAGTTTAGAATGCGACGAATTTGACAAGTCACTGTTTTTTTACCCCAGATTATCTGTTATTTACCCCACTCGATCAATCTTATCGAGGCAACTATGACGCGCCTTACCCTTAAATTATAGACATAAAAAGATCATAACCGTCTTCTACCCTGCTAGGACAACTTGTAGCTTATTGTTAAGTGGGCTGGATTTGGTTTTCATTGTGTTTGTGTTATGGAGAAGCTGTAATAGTTAGATGCGCGGGATCATCGCTGGATTCCGGGAAATTCGCTCCGCATGAATACCTGCTTTACAGGTAGGATAAGAATTAGTGCGTCATGGAAAATGTAGACAGGGCATTATTTTATATTGCATTGATTCAATTAATAAATTAGCTTTATTAGTTCAGGACAAAAACTGTTTAAAAAAATGTGTTTTATTGCATTAATCTTTTTTTTAGTGAAAACATAATTTAAAAAAGTATTGCTGTAACTGTATGCCAAATTAAAAGAAATTGTTTTAAATTGCGCAGGCAGCCTGAGCCTGGCTATCTAGCGGTTGCAGTGCGACAACGCTGCCTGTCTGCTGGGAACCATTATGTCTACTAAAGATAATTTAGATTGTATATTTTACTTGTATTTTTTAGTTTTATGTAATTCATATTTTAAGTGTTCTGAAATCTCATTGTGTTGTTGTTATATACCTACCTTAACAATTTATTTGTTTAACTATTTCGAAACTGTGTAGGTATGTACTTATTAAACTTATAACAAAACATGAACTATGTAATCAATTAAATTAAGGCCGGTTATCGCATTATTATACAACAAAATGTTATTCTTGACATTGTCATTTAAGTATTAATATCACCGAAACGTAATAATTCATTGTGATCCTATGCACCATTTTTATATAAGGTAGATTATGTTTACCATCTTTCCTTTTTGTACCCGTATTCATGCATTAAAACGAATTTGAACAAATAAATTTGTTATAAAATATTTTTAAAAACTCTGACCTATCTAAAACAATTTATAACTCTACGCCTACAATAGTTATGACTTGCTGTTTGCGCATCCTCTGTTATTGTTGACCCCGGCGTTTCTTCTCTATCCACCAAATCCAACCGAAATTTAACCCTAAGCGTTTACTGACAAGGACACATTTCGAAAACGTAAAATGTGAGTTGTATAACCTTTTGGTACCTATTTAGGTTTTTGCCGCAGAACAAACACAGACCATGCGAATATCCGAAACGTCAAATTAATGCGTGTTTATTTAAGCGCCTGGTGAAATTCTACGAATTAACAACTCTACACATTTGTTAGTAGAATTATGTAGAGTCTCGCTACTGAAAGTTGACCTTGCAATGAGGCGGCAATTTCGAAAAATCTTGCGTTGGCAATACTTGGTATACAAAGGATTTATACTTTTGATGCTTTCACGTTTTCACTTTCACTTACAATTACATTAGTTTCAATTTTAATACAGTCAACTTGCAAGAACATCTTTCAAAAATCAAACAAGCTTTAACTGTAGAAGGTGGCTCATGATCATGTTATAAAATAAAGTGATTAAGAATGAAACCATGTTATTTTATATTTATACTAGCTGTTGCCCACGACTTCGTCCGCGTAGACTTCGGTTATCGCTATCCCGCGGGAACTATATAATACATAAAAAGTAGCCTATGTTATTCCTCAATATTCAAACTATCTTGTTACCAAATTTCACCTAGATTGGTGCAGCGGTTTTTCCGTGAAGAGGTAACAAACAGACATATAGAGAGACAGAGAGACGGAAAGACAGAGCGACAGAGAGACAGAGTTACTTTCGCATTTATAATATTATATACAGTTAGGATTAGGATTATTTATATTATAAGTAAAAACTGACCAGCGTTTGATCCCTCTCATCTGATGGTAAGTGAAAATGAGGCCAAAAGCGTCTGCGTAGAAGCGTAGGTTCAGTAAGAACCAGGAATCAGGCAACCAGATTTAATGCCGTAGCACGATCAAGATCATTTGGCAGCATTTCTCAATTATGACAGTTAACGTAATGTTCATCATCATCATCATCATCATCATATCAGCCGAACGACGTCCACTGCTGGACATTAGGCCTCCCTCAAGGCTCTTCACTCAGACCGGTCTTGTGCTTTCCGCATCCACCGCGGTCCCGCGATCTTTACCAGGTCGTTGCTCCATTTTGTTGGAGGGCGACATAGCCCGAAGAATTGCGAAGCTTAAGTGGCAGTGGGCGGGGCACATTGCTCGCAGGACTGATGGCCGATGGGGTCAGAAGGTTCTCGAATGGCGTCCGCGGACCGGGAGACGAGCTGTCGGTAGGCCTCCAACAAGACGTAATGTTGCCGCCTAAATATTATTATGGTCACTTTCACTTTCGATTGCCAGACTCTAGTAGATAACTATATGGAAGCGCCACTTCTATTTTTAAAATAAGGTAAGCTAACCTTCTCAGCAAACCGGGCCGAGTGGAGGAAAATTGGAGAGGCGTTTGCCCAACGGTGGGCGCAAACGCGCTGAAGAAGAAGCTAACCTTTAGTGAAACTAATTAATCGTTGAGGCAAATCAAAGCTGTTTAATGGCTTGAAGAAGAGCATAATATTATGTTGACGTAATAAGTACTTGAACAGAGCTTCCAGTATAACTTTTGTCTCGAGAAGCACCTCTATCATAGAGGCACGTATTGGTAACGTACTATCTTCATAGTACTTAACACGAGCGAACGCGAGCGAGATAAACATCTTGTGTCAATAATTACAGTGCACATTATAAACTAATTCGGGACTTATGATATGTACTTTTAACCTAACCAACTTAGAAAAGTTGAAAAACCCCCGACATTGTCATTTCAAAGTTCAATATTTCAGAAACGGGTGAACCGATTTTAATGAAACTTAGCTAAAAACCATCTCGATTAAACTAGCTTTCGAATAAAAACAAACCGCATCGAAATCTGTCCATCCGCTTGCGAGCTACGATGCCACAGACAGATACACAGATACACAGATCAAACTTATAACACCCCTCTTTTTCGTCGGGGGTTAAAAAGACATGTCTGGGTGGGACGGTTGGAGTTAAATGATTGTTATTGGTCTTAATCACTACTGTTATAAAAATCTACGTATAAATGATGAATAAACCTAAGTTCGTTTAAAACAGTGTCAACAATCAGGGTGTGCCAAAACAGGGCACGACCGGGATTTGAACCCGGGACCTCTCACACCCAAAGCGAGAATCATACCGCTAGACCATCATGCCGCTTGGAAGGCTGTATCAAAACCATATTATTGATAAAACGCTGTTGTTAATTGGACAGTTGTGTCAATAATTTACACAAGGAAACAGATGGCAACATTATTGTACTTCACTTTAAATTAATTTTACCTTTTGTACTGGTAATAAGGTAGAGGTGTGCAAATGGTCAGCACATGTATTGTTGGCTATTGTATATGGACACCATTTGTGAGATTTTCGGTCCAGTTGGACTTTTATTCAAAAATATATAAGCGGCATGATGGTCTAGCGGTATGATTCTCGCTTTGGGTGTGAGAGGTCCCGGGTTCAAATCCCGGTCGTGCCCTGTTTTTGAACCAATAAAAGTTATTGTATTTTTATGAAAACTACCTCAAGAATAAGTTATCGGTTAGGGGTTATAAAACGCTTATACTATATTCCCAGCCTTGAGTTTGTAAACTCATCAACATGTGCACGAGTTTGTCTCGTGGCACGAAACTGACAGCCGGCAATCAAAATACAATCATGGACTTAAAACAATGGAACTCCACAAGTTATGCCTGATTCAATAATTATTAAAAGCACAGTCAATCGTCTCCTGAGGATTGAGCACGACTTTGCGAAACCTGCGTCACGTAAAATCGAATAGTAAACGTTGTCGAGTCTGTATGACGTTTGAAACAGCGCCCGCCCGTGAGCGCATTTGGAACTAAAATTTAGTATGAGGTTTCTCGATCTCGATACGATAACCGTAACGATGCAGCATTCGTAAAGTCGTGCTCGACTCTTTGTTGGCAGTGAGAGCCGACGCTGGTGGCGGGCTGATTAATGACCATTCTGGAAATTCTGTACACGAACGACACACAAATTCAGGTTTGCAATGGGATTCGGTAATCTGATACTTCTATGGCGTGGGGATTCGGAAAAAAATATTCTAGTATTTTTTTGGATTTTCAAAACAGGGCACGACCGGGATTTGAACCCGATACCTCTCACACCCAAATCGAGAATCATACCGCTAGACCATCATGCCGCTTGCTTTTATTGGATAAATCTGAATACAGAATTGATTACATGATAACCATATATGACCTTATAAATTTCAGTAGGAATAAGAACCATCTGTGTAAACAAAAGGCATTAAAGGATTATTGTAGGTTGTGGTTTACTATTCGAGATTCTATAAATACAACCTCTTTTATTAATTGTATCCATTTTCATAGTACCTAATGTAATGACCGCTTGTATCACACAATGTCGGTATAAATAAAATACAAGTTATTTGGCAGAATGGCAATAACCTAAGTTCACCTTAAAAGAACAATACCTATTATGACCACAAATTGCTTGATCTCAGTGCCAAGTAATCCATCATTACTGCCGCCACCATAAACGTAAAAATTCCGATTTGTCGGATGCACGTTGCTTACACAGCAACGCGGTGATAACGCCGACTTCATTAGAGACAAGAACTACAAAAGAAGCACGTTGAAGTCGAAACACATAGTTGGCCAAACTATTAGTAAATAGAAGAACCGAAGAACCGAACCTTTACATCATTATTAGAAACCCAATGTTTAAAACAACGACATTGCTCAACCTTACCCCCCGAGACAACTCCCAACACAAAACAAGGAAAAGCCTGAACACGAAGCCCGTGTACATGTAATTTCCGTAATATACCCCACTTAAGCCTTTTTCTATTTGCAATACATTTTTCCTAATACGCTTTATTACGCCTCATTCGTTGTACTTCACATACGAATTGCGTTTAAAGGGAACTTTGTTATTTTCCAAAGCGGGCGCCTCTCTGGGCGCAGATGGGGGCGCGTATAATTTTCAGATACGGCGCTATGAACCGATGTACTTCGGAATCTATCGTGTTTTACTGCTGGCAAACGCGAGACTGAATTTTTAAAATATATTCGAGCTTACGTTTATTGGGAAAATGAAAAATTGTACAGCTCTTTGTAGAATAATCTCGTTTCGTTCCAACGTTCAGTTTATAAACGACGATATGATAACTAACGACCAGGCGAGGCGTGGCGATCCAAAAACAGGGCACGACGGGGATTTGAACCCGGGACCTCTCACACCCAAAGCGAGAATCGTACCGCTAGACCATCATGCCGCTTGCGTGAGGCTACACTAAAGGCGGATTCATTTAAAAACAATTGAAGTACGCGCATCTGATTAAACAGAAGCCTCCGCCAAGCGGCATGATGGTCTAGCGGTATGATTCTCGCTTTGGGTGTGAGAGGTCCCGGGTTCAAATCCCGGTCTAGCCCTGTTTTAGCCTGTATCTAAAATACTAAGGTAATTTTACGTTCGACAGCGTCTGGTTCTCTCGGATTTTTGGTATTTAATGTTTTAAGCCATTTTCCTTTTGCACTTACCAAGTATTCTTAAGTCGATGACGTAGGTACCTAAGTTCAACTAGCATCCGGAATAGCAACGAGGTCAGTGAAATCAAACACCGCCATAAAAAAAACCCTCAGAAAAAAAAGATAAAATAATCTCCAAAAATCCATGAGTTTTATTGCCTAGCAGAAATATGAAGTCGGTGCGGTGCTAGCGGAATATTCTTTGAATGAAGCACTGACTTCATATTTCTGCTAGGCCATAAAACTCATGGCTTTTTGGGGATTACTTCATGTTTTTTTTCTGAGGTTTTTTTTGAAGGCGGTTTTACTTTTTAACCGACTTCAAAAAAGGAGGAGGTTCTACGTTCCCCTGTACGTTTTTTTTTTGTTCATCGATTACTGCGTCAATTGTAGACCGATTTTCAAAATTCTTTATTTATTCGAAAGGGTATACTCCTGAGGTGGTCCCGTTGTCACCAAATCATGATCTGATGATGGGAACCCAGGGAAATCGAGGGCAACCCTCAAATTTTACAGGCACTTACTACGTGTTTCATATATTTTCTAAGGTTATTCAAGTATTAGTCATCAACTCATGATGATGAGCTGATGATGGAAGGTACAACTCCTTAACGGTTAGGAGTTGGAGGATAATTCTGAAAATGTTAAATCAACGTAAAATTGTGAAATAAAAATCTTTTCAAAAAAAAAGTAAAGCCTTCAAAAAAAAACCTTAGAAAAAAAACGTAAATTTTTTTCTAAGGTTTTTTTTTTGTTAAAAGATTTTTTATTTCACAATAGTAAGTTAAGTACGTTAATATTTAAAATACTATCCTCCAACTCCTAACCGTTAAGGAGTTGTACCTTCCATGATCACCTCATCAATAGGAGATGATGACTACTAGACGCAAGTACTTGAATAGCTTACGAAAATACGTATATGAAAAGCACATGATACGTTGAATAGCTTTCGAAAAAAATACATATTTATATGAAACACATGATACGTGTCTATAAAATTTGAGGGTTGCCCTCGATTTCCCTGGGACCCCATCATTAGATCCTGACTTGGTGACAATGGGACCAACTAGAAAGTATACCCTTTCGAATAAAAAAAATAATTTTGCAAATCGATCCACAATTGACGGAGTAATCGATGTACATACATAAAAATAAAAATAAATACATACAGTGGAACGAAAAACCTCCTCCTTTTTTGAAGTCGATAAAAAAGAACTTCACGAACAACCAACAAGACAACAGACCAAACTGAGCGCCTAGTGTAATCGACAACCAAAAAATACGTCTTGAACGCGTTCGCGTTAACGTGGCAAATACTATGAGAATAGTAGGTTGCCAATAAGTACCGCTAGAGGCGCTGCCTTTTGCCCATAGCAATTGAGGCGTTAGCGCGAACGCGATCGAGACCTTTTCTTGTGTGCAAAGTATTTAACACCAGATTCAATAAATTATTTTGTCGATTAGCAGTACGTCCTTCAGCGCCCCCTCTCTGCTGTTTGTTCTCGATTGATGGGAACCGTCTAAGGAAAAATGTAGAGGCTAATGATTTGCTAACGACGATATTTATATTTTAATGCATCCCGGGCACAGATTATTTCCTTTGAGGGACCGTTTGTAGATCTTTCTAACGGGATTCTTACGAGTCGTCGCTCTCACGTTTCAATGTGTATTTATAGAATAACGATCCTTACACTAGAGGACGATAGGAATTTTTCGATATAATTTACCGTAAAGTTAGTAGAAATAAAATTACTTACCTACTACTTGTTTCTTCTTCTTCAGCCATTCTCAAGCTGCAAGGTTGCCTCCTTCAGTTTACGCCATTTTTCCCGGTTCTGAGCAGTTTCCAACCACTTTGTTCCCGCCTGTTTCTTGATATAGATAAGGAAATAAATATCATGGGACGAATTGACACCAATTGACCTAGTCCCGAACTAGGCAAAGCCTGTACTATGGGTACTAGACAACGGATAAACATACTTATATAGATAAATACATACTTATATAATATTAAACATCCAAGACCCGAGAACAAATATTCGTATTCATCATACAAACATCTGCCCCGACCGGGATTCGAACCCGGGACCTCAAGCTTCATAGTCAGGGTCGCTAACGACTAGGCCATCCGGTCGTCAAATATCGTCTTCCTCTTGTGCGTTTTTCGCCCCATGGTCTCCACTCCACCACTGCCCTGCACCACGAGCCCTGCTTGCAGGCGACGTGGCCAGCCCACTCCCACTTCCATTACTTACTACAGTTTATAGTTTTCACGTCTCTTTAGGTAGGTTTAGCACGCGCGCCATTTTGTCGCTTGTTGCATAGTGCGTCCCTTTCATAGTGATGGAATCAGTGAAGGACGCACTGCATGAGCGACAAGCGACAAAAGTGCTAGCCCCCGAGAAGGTATATACAGGACTCACTTTTATATTGATGACCTCGATGAGTCCTACCGCGATTCAAAATCCGCTACGATCGCAAGTGTCGAGTAAGGTCTATCTGTGAACTAAAAAACAATTACTTTGCTCACCCGCGACCACGCGCGGTCGCGCGGTGTGGTCGCGGGTGAGCAAAGTAATTGTTTTTTAGTTCATAAATATGGACCTCCGCAAAGTAACGCCTGATTCAATAAATTAAGGTCTATCTGTCATTCTCCACCAATGAGAGACAAGCTACTGGCCTATGATTGGTGGAAATTGACAGATCAGACACTAGTGATCTTAGCATAATATTTTTGACTGGCAGTAATCCTCATTGTACAATTGGTTTTCACTAATTGGATAATTTACTGAAAACACATTTGACGTTGCCATGTGTAGCCGGTGTTTTCTTGGGGATCATTGGGATGAGAAATAAAACGGGAAACAAAACAGGGCACGACCGGGATTTGAACCCGGGACCTCTCACACCCAAAGCGAGAATCATACCGCTAGACCATCATGCCGCTTGGAAGGCTGTATCAAAAACCTAAAAATAACGAAATACAAAACATCTGCTTAATCAAGCTTAATGAATTGAGCAGTGCGTCATTTAATTGATGTAGTATTCAATTGAGTAGAGTGATTAAACAGGTGTTTTCGATATATTGTTTTTACCCAATGACTCTTTTGATACATCCTTCCAAGCGGCATGATGGTCTAGCGGTATGATTCTCGCTTTGGGTGTGAGAGGTCCCGGGTTCAAATCCCGGTCGTGCCCTGTTTTTGTTTTCATGTGCCTCAGAAAGTAAAATCGACGCACAAATACTAACTCAATAGTTGCTAGACTTCGATTTAGAATTAAACACCTTTATGACGACAATTAAGACTCTGAACCGCAGCACAATTTTATTACGCTGCTCAACTGGCCGAGCCATCGGGAATTTAAATTTCCAATCGCAAACCTGTTAGTTTTCGTTCGACGACTATGACTCTATTTTTAATACGTTAGGTTAGAATTGCGTCAAGGCGCGAAAACGCCTGAAACTACACAGAATAGGAGCTCCGCGAAGCGTCATAGTATAGTCGTCGAACAAAAATTAGTAAAGGTGTCCTACGGGGAATTTAAATTGCCGATAGCTCAACCAGTTGAGAAGCGTAGTTGTGCCGTGCAGAGAGGCAATTACAGACTAGAAAATTTTCAGCCCTGCGTATTCCGCCGTTCATTTCGTCATATCTGCGAAGCTACACCGCGATTAGTATACTCACAGCGGCCCCATAGATAATTTAATAACCAAACCTCTCCGCTCAATGGGCCCCAATGTCGATTCGGTTTATTATTGGCCCCCACTCGTTTCCGAACGCACTTTACCTGATTAAGCGCTTTGATATCAGTTGCGGTTTTTTCATAAAGGCGGGCTAATAGAGGCGGGTAATGACTTCTGAAGAGGCTTCGAGAGATCCCGCGCCATAATATTTGTTTGGTGCGATGTAGTGTGTAATTAGTGATGCGCGCATGAAAAGTACAAAGTGTATCGTCTCGGAAGTATATCGGGATAGAAGTACCTAAAGAGTGTATGAATAAGGGCTGGGAACTTCATTACGCGTTCCAGGTTTTAAAACCATTTTTTTTTACTATAAACTAACCAGTGATTGACCCCTATCTCACTTGATGGAAGGTGCAGATGAGGCCCAAGGTGTAACTCACTGGTTCAGTAACAGCCTATTCACTCTAGCCTTGAAGAGCCCTAGATTGTATCCGTCCGGAAATGCAGACGATGGGACCGAATTCCATTCTTTAGCAGTTCGCATTAGGAAGGATGAAGCAAACCGTCTCGTGCGGGCCAATGGAATACCAACAACGTAAGGGTAAAGACGCTCCCCCCGCCTGGAAGTCCGTTGGCAAAAAGGAAATGGAGCTATTAGGTCGTGCAATTCCTGCGCACACTCACCAAAATGTATCCGATAAAAAACAGAGAGACTCTTCGACGATGTTCGAGGCATTGCAGCCTGTTCTTGACCATCGAGGCATCACCAATGAGCCTACGGGCACGACGCTCTACTGAGTCTAACGCGGTCAACTGATACTTGGCCGACCCATCCCAGAAGTCCATACCTTGTTGTTCAAACACCACCACAAAAGTTTGAGCTGTCCAAGGTATTTCCTCATTAAGTTACACTCGTGATGTCAGAATACTGTAGCGAATTACTTATTTGTTTGTTTCGTTAATATTTTATTGTATGCTTGCGCGCATCCACTCGGCGCCCGCGCACCGCGCACGGCTTCGTGTCTAACGGGACTTAGTTCGTGCGCGGTCGGGCCGCGCTCGGATTTGCCGCTGCGGTCAGTCGATTTAGCTATCCGACGCCGAGAGGCTGCGCGCATGCCCTCCGCTACCCCTATTGTTCTCTTACGCGCTTACGCAATTTATTTGTTTCGTTTAATTATTCCGTCGCTTATGTACTGTGCTACTTCTACTTTTGCTAAAGTTTATTTCTACTCTTCTGTGCACTGTGTCTACCTGAATAAACTTTCTATCTTCCTTAAATGTGGTTATTTCTTTGTTACACCCGTGCCACATAATTGGTGACTTTCCGACGTTTCAATCGAACTTATTATAGTGCAGTGCAGTGTTATAGCGCGCGCGTGAACATTATTAATAGCGTTAAGTACACCGTTTGCGGATATGCCGGACCCTATTATAAGCGACTCCGGAGAAACAAAAGTTTGTGGTGTGACGGTTAAGGTTCCGCCATTTTGGGTGGAGGAGCCCGCTTTATGGTTTGCTCAGCTGGAGGGGCAATTTATGTTGGCGAATATAACTGCCGACACGACTAAATTCTACCACGTCGTCAGCAATCTTGACCATAAATATGCAGCGGAGGTGAAGGATGTAATCACGGCACCGCCAAGCACGGACAAATATCAGAAGCTAAAAACCGAGCTTATTAGCCGATTGTCAGCATCTAAAGAGCAGCGTGTCGAGGAGATAACTTCCCAGGCTGAACTTGGGGATCGCAAGCCATCACAGTTTCTGCGGCATATGCGTGATTTGGCCGGTAGGGATATATCGGACGACTTTTTACGCAGCATTTGGGCTAGGCGACTACCCCCTCACGTGCAAGCTGCTATCGCTACAATGCCGGATGCGAGTTTGGACAAGGTAGCAGCATTGGCAGATAAAGTGAACGAGATAGTGGTGTACTCGCCTAATGTCGCCGAGACTCAAGGTCATGCACCGTACTCGTCTGCTACCCCATCTGCGTCTACAGCTTTTGCCACACCTGGAACGCCTTCTGTTAGTGCCATGGAAGAGCGGCTTAGCCGACGTATTGACGATCTTGTGCGACAGGTAGCTGCCCTTTCTACCGGTAACTTCCGTGGACGTTCGAAGTCGCGGTCCCGTTCCAAGAGTCATCGTGGTAACTTCCGGTCTCGAAGTCGCTCACAGAACAGAGGGTTGTGTTGGTACCACAGCACGTACGGCCCCCGTGCTACCAAGTGCCGTACTCCGTGCAAGTGGATTGAGGGAAATGCCAACGGCGGTCGCTAATGGCGGCAAGTGACTGTCACGGGTCCCCTGGCCGCCTCTTCGTTACGGACAAAAATACGCAAGTACAGTTTTTAGTGGACAGTGGTTCAGACCTTTGCGTTTTTCCCGTCAAATCAGTGCGTGATCAGCGTCGCCATAAGGACAAATACGAACTTTACGCTGCCAATGGCACGCCTATTGCTACTTATGGCTCTATTAGTGTAACGCTTGACTTTGGCTTACGTCGTGCTTTTAATTGGCGGTTTGTAGTGGCTGACGTGACGAAACCTATCATAGGCGTAGATTTTTTGTCTCATTATGGCTTGCTTATAGATATTAAGAATAAACGCCTTATTGATAACTGTACCTCTCTTACTGTTCTTGCTTCTTCTGCTGCTTCTTGTTCTGTGTGCCATGTTAAAATTATTACAGGTACCTCGCCGTACCATGTTTTGCTTCAACAGTTTCCCGAAATTACTAGGCCGGCGGGCGACCCCACCGAACGGAAAGTGAAGCATAACACGCTTCATTATATCCGTACCACCCCTGGCCCGCCCGTGTTTTGCCGTCCGCGACGTCTGGACGTCGATCGACTCAGGATAGCCAAACAGGAGTTCGATGACATGGTGCGCTCGGGCATCGCGCGCCGTTCTGACAGCCCATGGTCTTCGCCATTGCATTTAGTGCCTAAAAAGAATAACGGCTGGCGACCATGTGGCGACTACCGCGCGCTGAACGCGCGCACCATACCTGATAGGTACCCTGTTAGACATCTAGCAGATTTCGCCCACAACCTGCATGGGTGTCAGGTGTTTTCTACGCTCGATCTAGTACGCGCCTACAATCAGATCCCAGTCTATCAAGATGACATCGCGAAGACTGCCATAACGACTCCTTTTGGTCTCTTCGAATTCGGCTTTATGGGATTTGGTTTAAGAAATGCGGCGCAAACATTCCAGCGCTTCATAGATGAGATCTTAGGTGACCTGGAGTTTTGCTTTCCCTATTTAGACGACATCCTTGTGGCATCTTCTAGTGCAAGCGAGCACGAGAGTCATCTGAAGCTGGTCTTCGAGCGCCTACGCGAACATGGTGTTCTGATCAATACAGGGAAATGCGTTTTTGGTGAGTCGGAGGTCTCGTTCCTGGGCCACAGGATCTCCAGTGAAGGCACAACACCCTTACCTGAAAAGGTAACATCCATTATGGATTTTCCCCGTCCCACCACCATTAAGGAACTCCGTCGTTTCTTGGGCATGCTGAACTTTTATCGGCGTTTTCTGCCCCACGCTGCCCAGAAACAGGCTACGCTGAATGGTTTATTGGCAGGTCACCATTGCAAAAGCTCGGCCAAGATTAGCTGGAGTGACGACCTCGACAAAGTATTTAACGACTGTAAAAGTAGTCTTGCCGAGGCCACACTTCTTGTCCATCCCCGTCCAAATGCCGATGTAGCCCTGGTTACTGACGCATCCGATCTAGCCATAGGTGCCGTCGTTCAGCAGCGTGTAGGCAATACGTGGGAACCTTTAGGTTTTTTCTCGCGTAAGCTGAACACCGCCCAGCGTAAGTACAGCCCCTACGATAGGGAGCTGCTGGCAATCTACGAAGGTGTTAAATATTTTCGGCATATGCTTGAGTTGAAACCCTTCGTAGTATACACCGACCACAAACCGATTGTGTACGCATTCACCAAGCCTTTGGATAAGTGTTCACCACGCCAGTTCCGTTACCTCGATTTTCTTGGTCAATTTTCCACTGACATTCGCCATATTTCTGGTCAGGAAAATGTTGTCGCTGATGCCCTTTCTCGTCCTGTTGATGCAATCAGCGGCACAGATTTCAACGCATTAGCTTCTTCGCAGAGAAACGATCCGGAGCTGCAACAATTGCTGCTAACGGGATCTTCGCTGCAATTGAAGACGCTCGTTCTTCCAGGACCAACTGGTGGTGCACCGATCTTTTGTGACACATCTGGTCCAGTGGCTCGTCCTTTCGTGACTTCCGAGTTCCGTCGCTCTTTCTTCGACACGATTCATGGACTCAGTCATCCAAGTGGAAGAGCTACCGTCAAGTTGATGACTGAACGATACGTCTGGCCTGGCATCAAGAAAGACTGTCTCGAATGGTCAAGGGCATGCCAGCAATGTCAGCGATGTAAAGTCTCGAGGCATGTGCACTCGCAGGTGAAAACTTTCACCACGCCATCGGAACGTTTCGCTCATGTCCACGTGGATTTGGTCGGCCCACTGCCAATGTCACGAGGCTTTCAATATTGTTTGACAGCAGTGGACCGATTTACGAGATGGCCTGAGGTGATGCCTATTTCCGACATCAAAGCGGAAACCATCACTCACTCTTTTGTTTCCGGGTGGGTATCTCGATTTGGATGCCCAAAGCGAATAACGACTGACAGAGGACGTCAGTTTATTTCGGAAACTTTTCGGCGATTTGCCAAGCTTATTGGTGCAGAGCACGTGCAAACCACAGCTTACCATCCTGCTGCAAATGGCCTCGTGGAACGATTCCATAGGCAGATGAAAGCTGCCATTAAATGTCACGCGAGCGACGATTGGGTGGAGGTCCTGCCTCTGGTTCTTTTAGGAATCAGAACGGCATGGAAAGACGACATTACTGCTTCCACTGCAGAGTTGGTGTATGGAGAACAGTTGCGCTTGCCTGGCGATTTTTTCGAATCATCAGGTCAAGTAACTCCAACTGACTACACTGACTTCGTGACTCGCTTGCAACTACAAATGCGACATCTGCAACCGACGCCAGCTGCTCATCATGGCACTCGAAAGGTTTTCGTGCATAGAGACTTGGCAACAGCTTCGCATGTATTTTTACGCAATGATGCCGTTCGTAAGCCTTTACAACCCACGTACACGGGACCATATCGGGTTGTAGAGAGGGCAGATAAGTTTTTTACACTCGACATTAAAGGAAAACCTAATAATGTATCCATTGACCGTCTTAAACCAGCCTACATGTTTAGCCAGTTTAATATTTCTCCACAGTACGATCAACCAACTGTAAAGCCACTGCCGGCTAAGATTGATCGCAAGACCCGCTCGGGACGTTTGGTTCGCTTTCCAAATTATTTTTGATCGACCTAAAGGTCTCCGAGGGGGCTGATGTAGCGAATTACTTATTTGTTTGTTTCGTTAATATTTTATTGTATGCTTGCGCGCATCCACTCGGCGCCCGCGCACCGCGCACGGCTTCGTGTCTAACGGGACTTAGTTCGTGCGCGGTCGGGCCGCGCTCGGATTTGCCGCTGCGGTCAGTCGATTTAGCTATCCGACGCCGAGAGGCTGCGCGCATGCCCTCCGCTACCCCTATTGTTCTCTTACGCGCTTACGCAATTTATTTGTTTCGTTTAATTATTCCGTCGCTTATGTACTGTGCTACTTCTACTTTTGCTAAAGTTTATTTCTACTCTTCTGTGCACTGTGTCTACCTGAATAAACTTTCTATCTTCCTTAAATGTGGTTATTTCTTTGTTACACCCGTGCCACAATACCTACGCAAAATGTTAAATACTCGTACACGCTCGGTTCCCAAACGAATCGATGAACTATTTCCTGCTATCCCTATACTATAGTTTCGTGGGTATCGTAGTGTGGTTATGATAATCGTTAGTCGTTTGTTTCTTAGTTGCCACTATTTCATGGCCCAGCGTCAGTGCAATGATTGCGTTAACCTCTCATTGGGCGATGATTGGTTTGTTTCAGTTGTCATTAAATAAATACGACGGAACTTATTTCTACGCGCTGTCATTTGGCTTGCAATAGGGCTATATTTTCTTTATTTTAAGCGCTCTATCGTATGAAATCGTCGCATTAAATGCTACTGGTTGGTCCAACAAAGTGTCTGTTTAATCGGGTATGAGACGCTACGTTACGTCAGTTGTCATTTGTCACTGAGAGCCGAGGTCAGAAGGCAAGAGTACGTCCCGTCGATGCTACACAAACTAATTTATTCGCTTCCCAAAATTCTAATCTCCTAAACAGGCAGAAAGGAAATTTATAACCGCAACTTTAAAAGTGGCTTCCCACGCTCGCGGACATTTAATGTCGGGCATTAGTTGAGTTCCTTCTGTGCGGGGAACGGAATCATCTTAATGCCAGTAATTATACGGATTCGCCGAATTACTTGGTCATAAGTAAATAAACGGAATGCCCTATTTACAATCGTAAATTTCTAGGGGGCGAAGTCAGCGCGGAAGAATCGCGGAGTGGCTAGCATGATTGGTAGTATATGGAATTGTTTTTTGAAGACTATGTGAAATTATTATCTGTACTTAGTACTTCCGCTACGGCAAGTACATACACAAAATGCTTAAATTTGCCTAGCTCAACCGATGTTCTAGTGAAAGTGAAACTCTATGGGAAAAGCGTGTGTCTGCATAAATAATGCCAAAATTGTGTGTCGTGTATACTATAAACTATAACTAATTTTAGGTTTAGTAGCTTACATTAATATATCCTAATATTTAGGTAGTAATGTACAGAGGCCGGGAAAATACAAAAGCACCTCAATTCGGTATGAAATTCTATTAGTAGACCTCACGTCTACCCGCGCCCGAAACGTGACACTTTGCAGCCTGTTATAAGGCCTGCTAAGGATGTTGCACATAACGTCAATATTTCATTGTACTATATTTGAGAAAAGTTATTACAGCCTTGTTAAGGAATTTTTGAGGTTTTCCGATATATTTAGGATTTCTTATAGAAGATTCTGGTTAGAAACATTTCGGGTAAGCTTTGTCTAAGTTTACATGTTAGTGACCAGTAAGTACATTATAGCAGTTTTAGATTAAAAAGATTTTACTTTAAGTAATTTATTGAATCAGGCGTCATTTTGCGTAGGCCCACCTTTTAAGAGTTTTTACCTTAACTATCTAAATAAAAAAACGAACGTCAGCTAAAACCTGTACATTTGCATGTCACAAAAACATACACACTTGATAGCCCGGTGGACGTCATTATATGCTTCGTAGTTATGAACATCTTTCTTTATTAGTAAGTATTCTAGTTTTATTGTACTAAAAGTTGAAATAATTAGTTAAAATAAATTACATTTCTTTACTTAAGGAATTATATTTAGGGAAATACACAATACAATACAATAGGGATATTTAATGTAGAATAATCGAACTCAATGAGTACCTACTTATTTTGTAAATAATTAGGTCTTATTTTTTACCTTTGTATGGACTTTGTCTCTAATAAAAAAAAGTTTATGTAAATTTATTTAGGTCTTAGGGTAGGTTGTACATTATTTACGTGAACTTTACGTTGTAAATTTGAATACGAAATTGACCACAGTGAGCGTGCTAGCGGCGCGGGCGCGGGCCCGGCCGAGTTTCCTTTCTTCCGTATTGTGCGCCTGCCTGCAAAGCCTTCTTTGCAATTCTTAAAGCTCCACACTGAAATAATCACACTTTTACATTCCTGACGCATTTTTAAAGTACTCTGTAAGACCGAAATTTAAATTAGAATTAAAATTAGATTTTTGCTGTCCGAATCACTTTAGGTACAGTCACATCGCATATCAAAACGGCGTCGAACCAAACGGAAGTATTTTAAAATTGGAATGGAACTATTTGCCCGCTACTTACACAATCACAGACAGTAAATTCTATTTAAATATTTCATCTACTGATTGACAAAGTCTAGGTGCATACCTACAACCGTGTACAACAATTGCCTCTGCTGGTTGACAATTACTAGTCGAGCTGTTTTTCCTTTTTAGGGGTCCGTACCTCAAAAGGAAAAAAACGGAACCCTTATAGAATCACTTTATTGTCCGTTTGTCTGTCTGTCTGTCAAGACCCTTTTTGTCTGGAACGCGTGGAGGTAGCATGCTGAAATTAATATCAAATACTCAAGCCTGCGGTCCGTTGAAGCTGTGAAAAAATTAAACTTCTAAGTCAACGCAAGCAAAAGATACAGTCAATAAATAGGTTGTTGCTATACAAATTGGCGTGCTGTGAAAACCTAAAGGATACTGCCAGTTGTCCTAGGAACTTGAAATTTGGTATGAAGGTAGCTCTTTTAGCACAACCACCCAGAAAATTCTGAAAATCTTAAATTTTATGTCTGTCTGTAGATTTACAGACTAATATAAGATGAACCCACACTGCGTACATTTTGCTTAAGAGCAGCTCTGCTAACACTGGACAACTTAATACACTGGGGAAAAGCGTTGAAATCTTTGTACGGAACCCTGGTGCGCGAGTCCGACTCGTATTTGTCCGGTTTTTTTAACAAACTTCACAAGGATGGTAACCTTTACCTAGACGTATGAGCTTACTTTTTAACGCGCTCGGCTTTGCCATCTTTTTCTGTCATGTTTCTGTACGAGATCGCGCGCGAAAGAAATGACGAATGCCAAAGCGAAGCCGAGTGCGTTAGATAAGGCCGCAGCTCCATCACTTGCTGCAATATTTACGGCTCAATATGGGATATCTGGGACCATGTATGTATTATGTTATTTAATTATAACTTGGTTACAAAATGTCTAGAAATTGCCGTGAAACGAGTATCAACCATTAACTATCCCTGTTTTTAATGGTTGGTTTTTTGAAAGTCGAAGATTGCAGTTTTCAATTGTTGGCCGAGAATTAAGTGATGTACAGAACAATAATGGACTTCAGAGGCGCTCGTTAAATTTCGTAAGCACCAAGATTAATGGATTGTTTGACATTAAAAATATAATTAAAGTGTTATCAATCAGGGTGACAGGGGGCGCCACAATGGCTTCCTAAGCCTCCTTTTTGTGCTTTGATGAGGAAAATATTAATTTTGAAATGATTATTTTTTAAATTGTATTGCTATGCCTGTAATTGTATTTTGAGTAATATATGCGAACATACACATATTGCAGGTTGAATTTTTACGAACGTCACATGTTGTAAGTGTGTAAATAATAATGTATGTGAATAACTTTTGTAAATGCTTTTGTTCCCTGAATAATCGTAGTCAGTACTTTATTTCAGACGACAGGTTAGCCTAGTTGTGAAAGAGCCTGACAATTAAGCTTGAGGTCCCAGGTAAGATACCTGGTCGGACAGATATTTCTCGATTCATGGATGTTAAATATGTATGTACTAATCTACATTTATATACGAGTATGTAGATATGTAGACAAGAATAAAATCCCGATCCAAGACACCAATTGATGTAGGTAGTCCCAAAGTAGGCAAAGTCAACTTTACTTGTAATACTAGGTATACAATTTGGATTGGATAATTGCCAATGACATATTATTCATTTATACGGTAAAATAATGACTCGCAAAATGGGTAACTACTTGGAGTCTTTTTTTGTTATTTTTGATTGCGTTTATCAGTAAGCGAACTGGTCTAAGATGTAACACGCTTGCCTACTATCTTTACCTAAATTTAGTACATGTATATTCGTCAAAGAATACGTTGTGAAATGATATACCAAAACATCCTTTCTAGACTTCAAATAAATAGGTATTAGGCACTAAGATGTTATGTAACAGTTACTGCCATCCAGATTCTGAATTGTTACCATCGCGCCCCAGTTGAAACCATTTAGGTCGTTTAAATTTCTCCATTCAGAAAGGCGGTCGCTCATTTATGTAGTTTTAATTCCGCTATTCCTTTAGGAAGCCGGGATCTTATTTCATTAGCCAGCCGCGAGTTGGTGCCATTTAGCTCGCAAGCTGGTTGGGAGAGGTCATGGGCGCAAGCGGAGCGGGGTAGAGTCGCTCCCTCGCTGGTAGAGTTGCCAGACTCTAGAATAAAACCCACTAAACGTTTTGCCACATAAGAAGGAAGTAAATTTTTCAAAGTTGCTGGGTACAGGCCTCTTCTCAGAATAAGAGGGCACGGGCTATAGTCGCCACGCGGACCCAGTGCGGATTGGGAACTTCGCACACACCATTGAATTTCTTTCCGGGAGTGAGCTGGTTTCCTCACAATGTTTTCCTTCACCGAAAAGCTAGTGATAAATTACAAATGTAATTTTACACATAAATTTCGAAAAACTCAGAAATATGAGCCGGGGCTCGAACCCACGACCCTCTGCTTGAGAGGTCATAGGTCAAACCTATCTAATTTATCACGCTTTTTTTTTGTTAGACGATGAGTTTTTTTACTCCCTATACCGCACAACAATTTAAAACACCGCGGCCCTAACAAAAGACGGACTCTTAAATATTTGGCCGGACATTGGACCCGATTCTACAGCGACCGCTAAAATTCCTAATTATATTTAGGCGTCGCTAAGTCCCTTTGCTATTCTATGAGCGGCTGTCATAATCAAATGACAAGGCCAATTTGAATCTGACGTTTCTTATTTTAGGCGGTCTATTCAATTTAGGTTTAGCCGTTTAAATGCTATTCTTTGCATGTCCTTTTTAGGCAAAAATCAAACTAAACTGCCTAATTTTAGCGGCGACTAAATAGTCCAGTTTAAACCCCGATTGCTTAAAATCAAGTTGTGTCGGATCGATTCCTTGCTATATTATTCATTGGAAATGGATGACGAATACGTGATAGCTGCTCTGGTGGCCGAAGAGAGGGAGTATGGCGAGGGTGAGGGTGAAAAAAAATATTTGAAGAGGTTGCGAGATGAATCTAACCCGTTTGACCGGTCCGAGCAGAAGTTTCGGAAATTTTTCAGGCTGTCGCGGGATATGGGCCAACACGTTGTGGACACTAAACTTTGTGTGCAGGGGATGCGCTACTGCAACTTACAAATTACAAGCGGAAGTCTCTTTCTAACGAAAGGTGATAGAATGAGACTTCTGCTTGTGAATTGTAACTTGTAGCTTTATAAAACACGACCCAGGAGTTCCAAGACAGTTTTCCTCCAGGACAGTTTTTTTATTATAAAGCATTGGCTACAAGGCTATCAGCTTAAACACGATGCCAGAAGCCATTTTCTAAATGTTGCCCATTCAAATTTAAGAAAATACGATCCCATACATTTTGACGAATTTCATTCATTCATTCGTTCACTTATTTTTTTCAAGTAGCAACACGCTCAATTTAATTTAGAAATTTTAGGATACGGATAAAACCCGGCTAAATTTAGTCAACTTGACATTCTGGAATAGCACTTGTTAAATCCGCCGTCTAAATTTTAACTAGAAATTAGAAAATTTAGTTTTAGGCTATTTAGGCGATGTGCACGTAGAATCGCATCTACTGTCATAAAAATCTAAACACATTTGGCCAAAAGGTGGCAACTTTTCTCCCACGCCAACACATCGCGCGACCAGCGGTGCGAGGAATGATTATTCAAATATTTAGCGTGTGTTGCCAATTCACCAATTAATTTATAAGTTATCATGAAGTTTTAATGTCCATTAAGAGGGAGGGAGGGGAGAGAAGGTCTCCATCAGCACTTCATTCTAAGGGCAAGGCAAATAGCCTTCGTAAATTGTCCACTCGACTCTCTCCAGCCTCTCCTTAACTAATCAACTCGGTAGTAGAATAGGTTCTATTATTTTACTTTACTTACGCATTCCTTTGTTTAATACGCTCAGTTCGTCACTAAATTTAAACCCTTCTGGTTCTGACTCCAAGAAAGTCGAAACAGCACACTTAATGGAGTACTAGTCTTGATCTGTCCATACTTTTAGTACAGCTGCATTATAGAAAAAAATCTTCATTTGCGAATGTTTTTACAATTTCTTACAGTGAACGGAAAACGGAACCCTTATTAGGATCTCATTCTCAATTTGTCTGTCTGTCTGTCTGTTGATGTTGGCCTATCAATCACAAATAAATCAATACCAATTGGACGTTTCCATTGACTTGGGTATATAATCATGAAATTTGACACAACACAAGTCATAGAAAAAATCCGAAAAACGTCAGACGTGCATTTGACCGGTTTTTTTTACATTCGTACGCATTAATCTATAACTATAAAATAGTACCGCGACTGACTGACTGACAGACAACGCACACCCAAATTTGTTTATGATTAAAAAAAACAGACAAATGCGAGTCGGACTCGCGCACGAGGGTTCCGTAGAAAGATTTTTATGCTTTCCCCCATTGTTTTAAGAAGTCCAGTGTTAGCAGAGCCCTGCCCTTAAGCAAAATATATACAGTGTAGGGTCAACCCGTATAGGGCTGCTAAATCTAGAGACAGACATAAAAATTTCAGATTTTGAGAATTTTCTGAGTGGTTGTAATATAAGAGCTACCTCCATACCAAATTTCAAGTTTCTAGCACAACTGGAAGTACCCTTTAGGTTTTCGGATTTCGGCAATTTGTATGGTATGGTTTGAGGCTTGAATATTTGATATTAACTTCACGCGTTCCAGAGAAAAAGGGTCTTGACAGACAGACAGACAGACAGACAGAAAGACGGACAACAAAGTGATCCTATAAGGGTTCCATTTTTTCCTTTTGAGGTACATCATCATCATCATCATCATCATCATCATCATCACCAGCCTTTTTTACCGCCCACTGCTGAGCACAGGCCTCCTCTCATAATGAGAGGGCTATTTTTGAGGTACGGAACCCTAAAAATAACAGTCAAATTCATGACAAGTTTGTTACATATGTATACATTCGACTTGTGAACCCATCTCACAGTACTTATAATATTATGTGTAGATTAAGTAATGTTTGTAACTCTACATAATTAGACCGCCAATTACAGCCGAATTTTCTGTAGACAAAAACAGGGCACGACCGGGATTTGAACCCGGGACCTTTCACACCCAAAGCGAGAATCATACCGCTAGACCATCATGCCGCTTATGTGAAGTTGCACTAAACGTGGATTCAGCTAAAACTAATGGTAATTAACAAGCACATCTGATTAAACAAAAGAAGGTAGCTGACTTTGACTTCATGAAGGCTTTTAATAAAACCCTTACCAAGCGGCATGATGATCTAGCGGTATGATTCTCGCTTTGGGTGTGAGAGGTCCCGGGTTCAAATCCCGGTCGTGCCCTGTTTTTGTTAAACATTAAACAGTAATGACGTCTAGAAGTTCTCAAGCTTTTTCATGTGCCGAAAAATATCTCCTTTTTCCACAATTTTAAAATTTTACCTACTATTTTGTATTTATAGATGAACTAAAAACAGTGTTTACTTAAAGTAATACCAGGTCGCTGGAAAACAGGCTGGAAAATAAAGCGATTACCGCCGCTTAGGAAAACTTGCAAAATCAGAGGTAAGTAAATAATTTTAGTTTGGATTATGATTATGAACAGAGCAAATATTCGTAAAATATGAGATCTGAAAATATGGCCCTTCTAAAAAAAGGGCACGACCGGGATTTGAACCCGGGACCTCTCACACCCAAAGCGAGAATCATACCGCTAGACCATCATGCCGCTTGGTAAGGGTTTTATTAAAAGCCTTCATGAAGTCAAAGTCAGCTACCTTCTTTTGTTTAATCAGATGTGCTTGTTAATTACCATTAGTTTTAGCTGAATCCACGTTTAGTGCAACTTCACATAAGCGGCATGATGGTCTAGCGGTATGATTCTCGCTTTGGGTGTGAGAGGTCCCGGGTTCAAATCCCGGTCGTGCCCTGTTTTTAGCCGACTGCCCAAGGACGGATATTGCCCAAGCGAAGCAGGTATAAGTACCACTTGTGCGTACGTAATTCGTTCAACATGTCTTTCCGGGAACTATACTGAGTGATCAATCCAAATGGGTTAGTAGGGAGAAGTCAGAACCTATAAGAGATGGGGAAAATTGTTTTTTTAAACCATGGCGTCGATTATAGATTGACTGAGTTTTTGAGTTTATCGCGTTCAGACAGACAGACGCGGCGGGGAACTTTGTTTTATAATAACTAAGCGAAGCAATTCAATGGTGTGTGTGAAGTTCCCAATCCGCAGTGAGCCCGCCTGGAGACTATAGCCCTCTCATTGTGGGCCTGTGCAAAGCAGTGGGACGTCAATAGGCTGATGATGATGAAGTGAAGTAATGTAGTGAGTGCAGCCTGAATTTCGAAGTAGAAGTGCATTCAAATCCAATCCATACATTCCAGGTTTTCACAAACCGTTCGTTCTAGCAAAACAACAGCCGCAACACTCATAATGACTCTTAAACAAAATACCGGCCAAGTGCGAGTCGGACTGGCTCACGAGGGTTCCGTAGAAAGACTTTAACGCTATTCCCCAGTGTTTTACGTAGTCCAGTGTTAGCAGAGCCCTGCTCCTAAGCAAAATGTATGCAGTGTGTCATCAATTTATATTGGTCTGCGAAATCTACAGACAGACATAAAAAATTAAGATTTTGAGACTTTTTTGAGTGGTTGTGCTATAAGAGCTACTTACATACCAAAGTTCAGGTTTCTAGGACAACTATGGAAGTACCCTTTAGGTTTTCGGATTTCGGCAATTCGTATGGAAACAGCCTTTTTAATGACTGTATCTTTTGATTGCGTTGACTTAGAAGGTTGATTTTTCACAGCTTCAAGGGACTGCAGGTTTGAGTATTTGATATTAATTTCAGCATGCTATCTCCTCGCGTTCCAGAGAAAAAGGGTCTTGACAGACAGACGGACAACAAAGTGATCCTATAAGGGCTCCGTTTTTTCCTTTTGAGGTACGGAACCCTAAAAACCATAATTACCTTGCTTTTTTCTTCAAAACAATAATGAAGCGGTACGTCATAGATAATTATCATCACGAAGGGAAAGTCCAGATGAAAGTGAGGGCTTACGAAGCCCTTTGAAAGAAGTCATCTGTCCTGATTGATGGGCCCTGCAGATTTAGTATGTTAATTCACCGACCTTTTCCAGTGAATCAAGGCGTAGTACCTACCTACCGTGACATCGTTAAAAAATATGGTTAAGTAAGAGCACGGAAAAGTGATATTATCATTATATTGTTATTATTATTATTATATTACTTGTAGACCCAATTTGTCCTATTTCATTTGTGACCTTAAAAATATGTCCATCGTACATTTTCAGTAAGTAATTGAATAGAAGTCACGAGCATCTGAACAAACAAAAGACAATTGAATGAATCATTGAAGACCATTCAGATACAGAAATTAAACAATGTTTAAACACAATTTTTAACCCCCGACGAAAAAGAGGGGTGTTATAAGTTTGACCTGTGTATCTGTGTATCAGATTATCTGTGTATCAGTCTATCTGTGTATCTGTGTATCTGTATATCTGTGTGTCTGTGTATCTGTGTATCTGTCTGTGGCATCATAGCTCCCAAACGGATGGACCGATTTCGATGCGGTTTTTTTTAATCGAAAGCTAGTGTAATCCCTGATTATATTGTAGAAACTGCTATTTAATAAATGAATGCTTTTACAATAAATACTTAGTAATAAAAACAGGATAAACCCTCCGGGGTTGCAGGTGTCTATGGGCAGTGGTGATCACTTACCATCAGGTAACCCACTTGCTCGTTTGCCTTCCTCGTCGTATAAAGAAAAGGATAAGGCGATTGTGCCGATAAATATTACGATACCCTCATATTTTTTATTGAATTTAATGTAATCTAGACCTATTTTGTTCTCATAATAATGCATTAGGTATTATTAAACTCCGGTTAATTTCCGAGTTTTGCTTAAGCTAGCGCACTTAAAAAGGCACTTAAAAAGTGACTTTCATTGATTTATACACACAACGTCATCGTCTCAAGCGGACTCCACGCCGCTTGACAAAGACTTCAGTATTACGAGAGGTCGATCGACCGACTCGCCACTGCCAATCCAGATGCGCCCACAATAGTGGGCCGGCAGCACCAGCTAGCACAATAGGGCCGATATCGACACTTAGCTGTCCACATCGACATAGTTGTCGATAAACTTGGGACAGCCTTTGTTAGCAAGAAACTGACGTGAGCTACATTTGCGAGATAAACCTGGTGATTTCAAACGGTGACAGTTGCTACGATGAATGACTTCGGCTTCACGTTCATATACTTAAAGGAAATTTTACTTTAAGTTTACTTGTTGCATGAAATTTAAAACATTAATTTTGACCTAACTCTTGCTACCTTGTATTTTCTTGGTGCCTTATTCTTGTTTTGCCTGTTATGTGGTGTTCAATAAAGAGTTATTGTATTGCATTGTATTGTAAAATTTTTAAAAAAGCATTTCACGACAGTTTTCTTAACGGTCTGGGTTAACGGGAAATGGGAAAATGATCTGCCTCTTACTCGACCTCTCTGTACCCGCAAGTATATTAAAAACAAACTGCCGATCATTGTGACCCCATCCTCACATTGGGCCGCTATATCAAAATATTCTTTTTATGCAATTAAATGCAATTTACAGAATCAGTTCCTAATCAAACCTTGTATGTGTGAGGTAGATACCTACTTTCATAATAATTTTGCATACTTATTATGACGAAATTAATGTCATCGCTTGCTCTCCGCCACCGCAACATACTTAAACGGATTAAACGAGTGACGCGCGTCGCCAAATTACATCTCAACATGCGAGACGGAAGCTTCCTGTTCAAAAACTGAACAAATAACATTATTGGAACAGTGAGGGCTGATCGAGTTAGCCGCCCGCGCACCCACCTGACAATTACCTTACTGCTTCTAAATGATTTTACCCCTTGCCCAACACAGATAAGTTTATTTTGAGCCCGAGCGTTCCGTTCGTCATTCATTTAAGTGCTTCTTTTGTGACGGCATTCCGCTGCGCCGCTCTCAATTAACCCCACTGGAGCTCAAAAATTAAGTTAAATACACCAACTTCGCCTGCCATGTTTACTTATTGGCAATAGACGTGGTTGCCGTAACTTCGTAAATTAAAACTCTGCTGGGACTAATGTAGCTTTAAAGTTTTATGCGAGGCTTTCGTTTTATTACGCTGATGCGGACGCCAAAATCGATGCGCTGATGTGAAAGCACTTATGAAAAGTAATGCAAACAAACCTTGACATACACGTGAGTAGTTTATTTGCAAGCTGTTAGAGGGTAAGCTGTTCACCTTCTTAGCTGCTCTGCGAAGGCTCTGGTCAAACTTGCATCAGGACTAAACCTGTTTGTGGACAAGGATTGCCATGGCAAATCCATGGGGGCAGATAATAGTTCTAGTGAGCGATTGTATTTCAAATGTCAAAACACGATTGACGAATAGGTAAGTTGTTAATGCCATAAACCGACGTGTAACTTTGCACACTGACTTTATCCCCAAATTTACATTCGTAAGAAAAAAATTATAAGTTGCATAACTTTGCGAGTCCGTGAAGCGAACTTGATAAAAGTATTCGACTGAGCGGCGCAATGTAATGCAACTTACATTATTTTTCCTGCTAGTGCAATTAGGGGGCTACCTACTGGTACAAGCTCGAAGCAGAAACTTATCTCAACTGCTCAAGTAGTAAAACTATGAGGTTAACTTGGCTTACATTAAGTAGCGACATATTTCACGCGGGCTTAGCTACCTGGGCCTAAAACAATCAAACTACCACTTGGAGCAAACAACTTAGCGACGCTTGCGCTTAGGTTTAACTAAATACCAAGTGCGGCTTAAGTTAGATAAGTTAGATCCTGAACAAACACGAGGATTCCTGAACAGGTGGGTTTGGAAGTTTACTGCGAAGTGTTACAGCGTTGTATGTGGCACGCAATGCTATTTCACGGTAGACAGTTTTAGCAACGTAATACCTAAAAGCTAGAGCGCGTTTTCTTGGTTTATCAGTCTTCACGAAGCATAAAGGCGCAACAAATTCTTATGATATTTTGTGCACTCTTTCTCATTGAGAAAAATAAATAGGTAGTGATAGTCCCAGTATAGCGATAAACTAGACGAATTCGCAAATAACAGCCAGTCCTTGTTTTTGGCATTGTTCAAAATGGATCAGGTAGAGTACACCGCGGTCAATTTAAACACACTTGAAACGTGTTGAACTCGTAATTGAAGCAACGTCATAGATGCTCATTTGTTTAAACAAGTGATGTTAATAATCACGCCGATGAAAAGGCTTTTAATTTATTAAAGCCTCCGCCAAGCGGCATGATGGTCTAGCGGTATGATTCTCGCTTTGGGTGTGAGAGGTCCCGGGTTCAAATCCCGGTCGTGCCCTGTTTTTGGTGAAATGTTGAAAGTAATTAGGCCAAGAATTAAGAAGAAACTACATGTTTTTGAACTACTTGGTCTAGTTGCTCGCTAATACTAAGTATGGCATTAAAATTTAGACAGGTATTGGTAGAAATAAAACTGACTAAAGTTACAATAAGTAAGCTAATTAGAACATACTGGTAGCACGTTGAATTGTGTTTTCGATGCTTTGAAAATGGGCTCGTAGTGAGTTCCGAAATGTGCCAGCGTTTAGTGTAGTGGTGGTGGCGTTATTTGGGTCTGTGTATAATGTGTTGATTCTTGTGGCAGCAGATGGGGAGATGCTCCATAAAAAATAGAAGTAGGTGTATCTTACACGTATAGTCGCGCGTGAGCAAATTAATTGAGCTTTTAGCTTACAATAAGCAGACACTTTTTTTTGTTAGCCCATAAAATTTTGTGAACCCACTACTGGGCTAAGGCCTCTCCTCTGGTCTTCCTCAACTCTCCACCCCCTGGCCACGACCACAAAATAATTAGGTACCTGTAAATAATTATCAAATACAAATAACAAGAAAATAGCCGCAAATTACTTTAATAAACCTAATTTTGTATGAAAATTAAACAAAAACTTTCAACAACAACGCTTCTCCGAACAAACAACTTGTACCTATGTTACATACAGAATTCTTTAATCAAAAGAACCTTCTTAATTATATTCGCATTTGTACACAAAGTGCTTCTTACCTGTAAAGTTGAAAACATTTTAATTAAGATGTCGACTACTTCTTTGTTAATAAATCAAAATAAGTTACTACTTAAACGCCGAATATTCGAAGCTTTGACATGCCGTCATTAGCTTAATTAGGAACAGATTTAGGGTCCCCTTAAAGTCGTAGTTTGTTAGGTATTCCTGACAATTACATACATACATGAACCCTGAAAACAATTCGCTCTTTTTCTTAGGGCAGTCGTGTAAAAAAACGGGCCAAGAGCGTGTCGGACACGCCCCCGATAGAGTTCTGAACCCGTTTCGTAATTTTTATAAGTCTTCCAAGTGGCAACTATAACTCGTTAACCTGTAAAGCCTACTTAGCTGTGTTAGTTGACCTTTTAAATTCACTAGGTATATGCACTACTGCCCTGATTTTCTTCACATTTCAGATTCGCTGATGGAGACTTGACTCGAACAAAAGTGAGCACTTTAAAAGCTAAATATTTCGCAAACGGATTCCTAACTACAAAAAAGGTCTTGGCGCACCCTCGACATATTTAAAAGACCTATCCAACGACACCATAGGATAGACAAGAAAAAAAATCTCCACCAATGTTTAGGTGATACTAACAAACAAAATTTTTCATCATTTTATTCTACCGCTTTATCAGCGTGATTCATATATGTATATTATGCATACAAATTACTGCTTTCTAGTATCAAGAGTTTTTGAAGGCCGCGGCCAGACAGACGGACAGACGGGCATGGGCATTGGGCATCCCGTAACTCATAAGGGTTTCTGATCGACTACGGAACTCCAAAAATGGAAACAGTGAAATGCCAAAATAATTAAATTACATTTAAAATACCAAGCCTTAATTAAACTTTAAAGCGAAGAAATAAGAATATAATATTGTATTTTGTTTCTTCTGTACATGAAAAATGTTATTGCTTTAGACAACTTAAGACAATAGAAATAAAAATTAAATTAAATTTACATACCTACTTAGATTTTTCTTGACGAAGCCTGTGCTGTAGATCTAATTTCCTTCTGTTTGTTTATTTAATAATTAATTGTAAATTTTCATTTTAATACATTTTTGATAGCTATACGACTTGTCACCAAAATGTAATCACAACAATTCGGTTAATAAGTTTAATGTTCCTAGAAACGCCATTATTTTTAATCCGCAGAATAAATAATTAGGGTACTCAAGCATCACTCTTCGAATTCACATTAAAAAATACATAGATCACGTCCTGTGCTAAATTGGGCCACCCCAGCCACCCCCCGATTTATTTAAGAATGTTATGTAAATTTGAACACAAGTCTTTGATCGTCCGCATCAAAAGTCCTAGCAAAAAACTTCGTCTAGAGCAGAAAAAAACCGAGAGAAGCTTAAGAAAAATAATGATTTAATCTTGCTTCCCGCTGTCGCGCATATAAAGCGGGCCGGGGGCGCGAGAATCGTTTTTAATCTTTGCTTTGTAAAGGTGATTATAAGGGATTATAGGTTTGGAAGTATGGCTGAAATTTCGCGGCTGAAGAGACGGCCCCTTCGACTCATTTATGGCATATTTTTTGGCCCCGCCAGGTGGGGTTGCGGTCGCACCCCCTCCGATACTTCTCAACTTTTCCTTATTCCTAGAACTCTTCAAAGGAAATGCTTTATTACGTTTTGTTTCGATGCTGCCGATCCGCGTTTTTGCCGCCTACTTCCGCAGACGTCTTTATGAGGTAGGGTTTTCATATTTGCATAAGTACTTAATTTATTATGCCAGTAGTTTCTGCAGAACCTCCGATTTATGACGCCTTTGGATGTTTCATTGCTATAGGTATCTATAATCTGTTACTGTTAAACATTTATGACGACATATATTTGTTTGCACAGGTGAGTTCACGAGAATCTATTCAAAACATCTGAACTCTCAATTGAAGTTTTAATCACGCGGCATGATGGTCTAGCGGTATGATTTTCGCTTTGGGTGTGAGAGGTCCCGGGTTCAAATCCCGGTCGTGCCCTGTTTTGACTACTTTCAAATGCCTGATTAGCCACAAAATGACAACCTCGCAAGTTAGTTTTTCACTGCACCAAATCAAAATCCAGTAATATACGAGTGTATATTACTGAATTTATTATATGTATTATGTATGTATATTTAACACCAACATTTATGTTTTTACCACTGTAGGTGGACGTGAACTTAATGGCTAGTAAGATTGTAATATATTTAAATAACAGTACCTATGAGTATCGCTTGAGCTAAGAATGGGCATTTATCGGAAAAACTTAGGTACATAGAAGCGGTAGGTATCTATATAAACGTTTAAAAGTAGGTATCGACACCCACATCTTTTCCCGAAGGTAAAGACCTCATTGGCGGGATCCGCAGTCTAAGCTCCGTCGAGATAGCGTGGAGTTTTGTCATTTTTCATTACGTGACCAGATCAGGTTTGTCATCTGAGAGCGGCGGCAATCCTCCGCCTGTGCTAGCCTTACAAATCACCCACTGAAACGGTGTAACCGCCTACCTAAAACTCAACCAAATTAAAAACCTATGGCTGCCGCAATAGGGTACATTTGCAATAGTCTCTGTGAACGTTTTAGAGCATTTTGTGAATTATTATTTGAGTAAAGCTCTCCTAGCTAGACGAAGAGTGGTGCTCGTGTAAGACTCAGAATTTTGCTATGAATACTTAAACATAGACGTTGGATAAATCCTTGTCTAGGTATAAAGTAAAGTTCCTCGCTTAACGCTGTTAAGTTACTGTTGTTAATATTAAGACATATTTTTAAGTAAGGTCACCTTGAAGAAAGTACTTAACAAAATGTTGCCAATTGAGTACTAATTTTTATCCACACACACACAAGAGTTTATTACGTTAAATATCAAGTACTTAGATGAGATTAAGTATGAAAAGATAGTTTATTTGTATGAGATATGATTGTTAATCGAGTATCATGCTGTTGTAATTCCTGCTACGTCGGATGCTACGAAAGGCGTAGCAACGTAGCACTTCGGGGTCAGCTGGTTTAGGACTTTAACAATGCTTAAGATTTAACATAAAACTACCGTGAGACTCAATCATAGTGAAATAAACGGATCACTCACGTATGTCAGTCGAGTATAGCTCGACATGTTTCGGACTAATCCGCTATACTCGACTGACATACGTGAGTGATCCGTTTATTTCACTATGCTTAAGATTGTTTAAAATTGTTATTTATTCAGTTTCAATTCTAAAATTGCTAAATACACTTGAAAGGTATGTTAAAAAGACTTTAAAAATAATGATGCATTCTGAATTGTAAGTTCTAGGGTAGATGCTATGATACAAATGAAGTTAATTTCTAAGACATCGATAATGTGTGGGTTGCTGAAGTATGACTCGAGTTCATAAGGGTTCTTGCTAGAGTTACATGACTTTTTAAGTAGACGAGAGAAAAATTAATGGCAGATACTTAGCGAGGCAGGATAGGTATCCGGATACTTATGGAACTCACGACTTAATTATATGGCTTGATCTGGTCGGGGCGGGGGCCGGGGGGCGTCTCATCTCAATCGCAAATCGGCCATCTTGCGCCCCCGGGATCGCCGCCCGCGCCCCTCCGCCCCCCTCGTCCATTATACTTTTTAAGCTCCAATCTCGTTCATTTAAACGGTTGGCTTTAGATGGCAATCGCATTTTTCCACTGCAGGTCACGTCTCGACCCGTCTCTCGGCTCGGGGGCTTAAATCAACAAAAGAAAATAATAAGATTCGTTCAAATTAAAAGTGTAATGTCGCGAAAGTGCGCGGCGGGCGTGGGCGGCCTTAATCCCGCCACCGCTCTTCATTAGGCGCGCGCTAAGGCTCGTGAAACGCTTAAAAACGTCGCCAAGAATTTTTCTTTATTCATAACGGAGATTAAGAGAAATGCAAATGAAGCGAAGCGTGGCGGGAGGCTACTTAGCTGTGTCAACAATGTTCCGAGTATTCGGGAGCGAATCAGTATTTTTTTTCGTCTCACCGCGCAGAGCACGTGTCGCGGTTCACATTGATGTACTTTCTTTTAATTTGAAATCAAATTATACTCACTAATAAATACGATGCTTCACATTTCACTGGTTTTATATATTATCAATTTTGGACGAGAAAAATATGTGTTCTCTAAGATGTGTCTGCTCACAAAGTATTGAAGCGTATACCTATGCTTTCAATGTATCTCGTGATGCTTAAGTTCTAAAAAAACGTTTAAACGTAGTTTAGTTATCATCGAGCTCGTGAATGTGTATTTTTTATACTAGCTGGAAACCAAGAATAACAATACACTCCCGTGTTTTATTAGTTCAATTGTACATAGAGTCAATAATAACAGAAGTCGATCATTAAGTATAATCCTACGTAAGGAGATACGAAAAGTATGATTTGAACGTATTTTCCCAAACAATAAGGAGATAGAAGGAATCTCTAAGACAAAACGCCGTGAAGAAACAAAGGACAAATTTCCGATAATAACGTCGGAGTAGGTATTGTAGGGAATTGCGTTATTTTGTACCAGCGATCGGGTGGCTCATTTATTTGTTCATCCCGTCTTAACGTTTATGCTGGTCGCAACTCTTTCGCGGGCGGCCCGCCTTTCAGGGCTGGCCCGGTGCCGTATCGATACTCACAATTATTATAATGTCTCTAACTGAGACGCTCAAAAACCTCTTTACTATTCACCTGGCCCCTATTTTCAATGACAATTCGATGACAATTGCTGACTTGAAGAGCTTTTGTTTTAGCGCTCTTCGTACTGGCCAAGAAACGTAGTTCGAATTGTCATGACAAACCGACAATTGTAAAGTTGGTGAAATAGGGGCCAGTACGCTGTGGGTACCTTCTGTCATTGTTTTTCGATACTAACAGCGAGTGAGACAAAAACAAAATGTATTTATTTTAGTGTCTCATCACGAATTTGAAACGCCGAGCCCCTACAATGTTATGGATACTTTTGTTACTTAGTGGCGGGATGTTAGTCAAACTGAGATTTTTTTATAGAAAAGTGATCAAATCGCTCATGTTTGCTCGTATTCCACTAAAAAAAGTTAATCTTGAGCTGGCTCGGAAGCTCATAACCTTGGCAGAGGTCACACTTTAATTTAAAATAGAACCAAATACCTACACTCAATTTCAAAATTAGGGGAACGTTCACATAGAAAACGTTCCTCTAACTTTGGTCTTAATTGTTTATTACCCTCATCAACTGAAAAATGACATTAATACTGTCCACTTTTTGCACTAATGCTTAGTAATCAATTTATTAAACATGCAGCTTGCTAGAGCGACAAGGTACGAAAGTGTCAAACTACTTTTTATGCTGACTTTGCCTATCAAATTTATGTCTATTTCTATTGGTCCAAATTCGATCAAGACGATCGCGCGTCCGACAGCCCTACCGCTCCGTTCCACTCGGTCGACTGTATTTTTATTCGGAATTTATATCTCACAACGAATCCCACATTATTGTCTTTGAGCATTTATTTTGTGATGGGCATTAAAACCGAAACCCCTTTTTCTTGGAGAAGCGATTTCATTTTAGCTGGGTTTAAGGAATTTAAGGCGGTCTTATAGAGCTCCCGATATTGCGAGGCCCTCTCCAGTGGGTGGAATAATTAATTTACTCTATTATTATTCCGTTCCTTCTGATAATATTTATGGTTCGCGACTATTTATGAAAAATGGAGTCGAAATTGTTGCTATTTGGATATTTGGCTTGCTTAAACTCACTCATAGGTACAGTACAGTACAGTTTAAGTAGGTACTTATACCCTGTTGTCTACCTGTGCCCTAAGCACGACTTGTCGAATCCTGCGTTACGTTACGGTTATCGTATCGAGATCGAGAAATCTCATACTAAATTTTAGTTCCAAATACGCTCACGGGCGGGCGCTGTTCCAAACGTCATACAAACTCGTTATAGTTTACTATTCGATTTTACGTGACGCAGGATTCGACAAGTCGTGCTTAGGGCACTGATGTTCATACTCTTGACAAACCATCATTTTCGTCAAACCTAGCGACGTGGCGACCTCTAGACAGATCGTTTACCTTTAATTGTCTTTGTAGATTTAAGTTTTTTTTTATTTATTTATTTAACTCAAAATAAGAAAATAAAAGTACAAAACTTAGACATAAACTTCTGGCAAACTGCACTTACTACTTTATGATGTGGTTTTTAAGTTTTTTTATTCATTCCTTCAAGTCCCCGCACCAAACAGTACTAAGAGGATGACTGGCTTGAAAAAGAATTGCGTACCTAGTACAATTAGGGCGAAACAGTAAACAAATAGAGAAATCTGAAATAAACAATACCAATTAACTTTCCATCACAATCCAAAGAGCAGTCACTCATCGCTCCTCAGATAAACAGCAAACGTGAGCAAGGTTAATTAATTAATTTGATTAAAGCCGTTAATGTGAGGGGATCGAAGCGTGTTTGCGCTCTCTTCATCCGTCGCAGTGGAATCGGAGCCGCTCGGCGCTCTGCTATGGAGAGGGAATTGGTCTGGGTTAAACGTTAAATACATTCGGCAGTTGGCTGTAAATATGGAAATAAAATCCACCTGTCCTCCTCCCTCCTCTTTAACTTACGTCAAATACCTACTCAAACTAACTGTTAACTTAGGTTTAGGTTTAGGTTTCATTTCACTCTTTTGTTTGTGGCTACCGTGCAACTACGCACAATTCTGCCAATGTCAAGTGCCGAGCTTAACACGCGTTTAAACGCAACTAAAATAAAAATAAAAAGCCAGACAGAGGGAGAGTCGCAGATGAGTAATACCTGGGCTGAAGGCAAAAAGAGACGAACACAGATAGTAGGTTATTAAAAGAGGCATTAATCGAAACCGAAAGTATGTAATATTTAAAGTTTTATGTTATTCCTCTCAATAAATTTACAGAGAATAGAAAGAAGTATTTTGTTATCAGTTAAACAAAGCAAGGAGGCCATATTCATAGGGAGAGGAATACCAATTCTGGAAATTAATATGTTGAGAGGAGGAGTCTTATTATTGCGAGTACAATAAAAAAATATGTGATCAACCGATCCCACGTCTTCACCGCATTCGCACATAGGAGACTCTTTTATCTTAACCCTGTGCAGCTGCTCGGGTGAGCACACGCGACATAGCCGAAGCCTGATAATTATGCTAGTATGTATTTTTGATAAAGAGCGGTTTTTAAAAAACAAGGACGCGAAGGAATTGTCGGTTGAATTTTAGAATAAAAGCATTTTTTTGATGATGACCAACGCGAGGACCATTTTTTTAACAGCATTTTTGCAGGGATATTAGAAGAGTCAGGAGAGTGAATTTTGAACGATGAGTCGTCACCCACGAGCACAGCTTCCTTCGCCGCCTGGTCCACTTTCTCGTTACCAACAATGCCGCTGTGGCTAGGGATCCAGACAAACACCAAAACTAACCCAGAAGAGGAACAGTTAAAAATAACTTGTTTTAAGTGTGCAAGCATGAAATTTCGGCTGCAATTTCTGAACAGGTGGAGAGATATTGAGTACAGGACACTGAGGCAATCTGTAAATATGACCGATTTGTTCATTTTAACATCAAAGACAAATTCTACTGCCTTCAGGAGAGCCAGGCATTCTCCCGTGAACACGGATGACTCAGGAGGAAGTTTGAATTTGGACACAAGGTTTATGTTGTACCAAAGAAAGGCCGACCCTACACACTCTAGGTCGGACAACTTTGAAGCGTCTGTGAAAAAGTAATTATACTGAGAAAAGTGAAGATTTACATATTCAGTGAACTTGGTGTTAGCTAGGATTGAATTCTTTGTTATACCAGTGTTAAAAACAATATTTGGGAGGTGGACGAGGGATTCAAAAGAGATACTGTATACAGGGAGGGTGGCAGATTTTTGGAACGAAGCTCTAAAAGAAATAGCCTTTTCAAAATTTTGCACTAGGTTGGTCTTGCCTTTGTTCCTCCAATAAGGTTTTGAAGAACAGTATTGTTGTATGTTTTAACTTTGGTATAAGTGGGTGAGAGGATTGGGTAAAAATCCCAAATAGATTCCGATCGGACAGATACTGTCTCCTGAGATCTAGGGGAGGGTCAACACATTCGACTTGTATCGCTCTGTTAGGTGACGACTTCATCGCTCCAGTGAGCTCAAGCTCACTTTGACATCTTTAAAAGCGCGTTGATCGACATGTGACTGTCGACGCAAGTGTGCTTAGATTGCTTGCTTGTTTTTAAAGACACCTGTGACGTCCCGCCATAAACATCAAGATATATGCCCATTGGAACATTTTGAAATTGGAACGGTGTTGCCAGCCCTCCGTTGGGGAACGGTGCCCGTGGCCGGCAGTGCCCGTGCGTAGAATTTTAGTGCCGCAAAATTAGCAACAAAAACGGAGTACCGAAGGCCCATTCATACGCTATATTATACGCACGCATGTCGACATGACGACAGCGATGCAATCTCCTTGCGTATGGAAAGTCATTGATAATACCGTCCAGATAAACCCTTCCACATTGGAATACCCGGGCTCAATTTGATTAGCGGCCGCCGCCGAGTGGCCTCGATGGGACGACAAACTTTCCCGCCAGTTGGACCGCAGTTGTACGGGAGCACTATTCGCCACTGGCCAAGTGACATGATACCTCATCCAGGCACTAGTTAAGTACCCATTAGTTTGGCAGGTTTTTCTTAAGCTGGTGGCGGATCTTGCTGGCGGTCTCGTAATCATCTTTAATCAAATCAAATATGATTACTAAAGACGTATCTGTTTAAAAATATTGATGTATAATTTGGCAACATTTGGAAAGGTACTTTGTAACAATAAATATTAAAACAAAACTTAACATTAAAGTTACAAAAACCTGTTGTAAGCTGAATGATAGTGATGTAGGACTTGCATTAGTGTCTTCTAAGACCTTTAGGGTTGTGAATGTGAACTGCTTGAAAGTGAATAACGAAACTGGTGATAAGTACATGATAATTGGAAATTATGGTATACGGGTATACATGAAAGCACTAATTTGACTGTCATTATTGACTAGACATGTAATGGATGACACAAGGATGAAGTTAGCAATGATATTATGTGCATAGCGCGGGTGCTGAGTTGAGACTGAATTTTGAAGGGAAACAAAAGGCTACATAGAAAAGGAATATTCGAAATTTGAGAATGAGAAGCTTTACGAAATACGAATTATCCTTCATCATCATCATTGGCATTTTTCGTCTATGTAAGTTGGTTTAAGCAGCATTCTTACCGGTGCGACACAAGGCCCATACTTTTCTCCATATAATTAGCAGATTTGAACCAAACGACGAGCACCCGAATATGAATTACATGACGTGAACAGCCTACCGTACGAGAGAACATATCAACACACATCAAACGCTTGCCACCCGTATGCCACCACCAGTTCTATAATATATGACTTGGAGACCGTTGAATAGAGACCCAGGTTAGCCTTAGCTACGGACGAGTGCTCTGCTTGTGTTGTAAAATTCTAGGCTTTGCTGTGTTGATATGTAAATATCAATTTTAAAATAAAAATTGCATTAGGTGCGTACCTTTATTCTCTAGCTACTTTGCAAAAAGAGTAATATTAATGAAAATAATCGATTATTGATTATTTTTGTTTTTATTTTTATGAAACATTCATAGTATGAAATTTAACATACAATGACAATGCAAAGAAAAATCTATTAAGCAGCTGCTGGACTCGAACAGCAAGCAACCTCAGTAATCTGTACCACGCTCCACCAATTAAGCCATACTTGACATTGGTGCACCTAACGAATTTAATATGAACCTACACAATTATTATTCTTAAACTTATGTCATCAGCTGTTTAGGTGTTTAGCTGTTTAGGCATCAAAGGTACCTACCCTATATTATAATATGGTATGTACATAGGTATATAAGACAGACCTCAGGTCACGTGGCACTCTACTTAAATTTCAGGTTCATATTATTATACCTAGTATAGTACCTACAACTACGAGTATTCCCGAATACGAAAGAAATAATAGTACACAGTACAAATTAAAACTAAGTAAGTACCTCGGCACTACATAGGGTGGCGTGGCACGGCAGTGCTCTCACCAAGCACGACGAAACAAAAGAAGTGGGGCACTACCTACTTTTTCTTGAAAAGATTCGATCTAATGTGATACGCAATCAAGTCAATCAAGTGCCTGCTTGTTAGGGCTCTAAATATGTTTGCTAACGCCATCTATCAGTGACATCAAGAACGACCTAACGTCGTGTAATAGAGTTGATTATAGCGCCATCTATTTTTATTTGGTGTAACGACCAACTTACTGCTGAAGCTAACGTACGCCTGCCCCGCACATTCCTATAGCTAAACAATTCCTATAGATAACGCTAAGTGTCCTGAAAATCATAATAATATTATTATTAGCTTCGCTACTAAAAGTTGGCCTTACAAAATGGCGGCAATTTTGAAAACATTTGAGTTGGGAGTACTTTGTATAACTACAAAGGAACTATGGTTTTGATAAGTACCTACCTACACATTTTCACTTTCACGTAATTAGTACCCAGTTTCAATTTTTAACTGACTTCAAAAAAGGTTATCAATTCGTCGTAATACTATTTTTTATGTAGGTACTTATGTTCCCCGATTACTTACAATACAGTCAACTTCCCAAAACCTCTTCCAAAGATCAAGCAAACTTTAATAGTAAAGGTGACTCAAGAGATAAATAAAAACTGGAAATAAAAACTGGCCAGCGATTGATCCTTGCCTTTTTTACCCGACTGCGAAACGCAAAGGAGGGTAAGTAAATGTGTTTAGCCTACGTATGCATGTATGCATGTATGTATGTTTGTGCCTTTGTGGCACTCTAGAGACCGAACCGGGCCGATTTTAATGATTATCCGCAATCCGCTACGCCTCATATCATAAACTCGCACTCTCGTATCTAAATGAACCCATTATTATGAACCCATTGCATAAATACCTAACTATTATTGTAACTGTCACAATAATGAGGGTCCTTAAAAGACACACACGTTAGCACGATATTTAGCTGTAAATCAACTATTAATTCAGCGTAGATCCTTGCACCATTGATTTAATTAGAATTATAATTAATTAAGCAAGTACTTCATTACTAAGTTTTGGGAATGAAGTAACCAAAACTTGTTAGGAACCAACCAGAACCACGACTGTTATAATGACGTCTTAAGCTTATAAATGTACGTACCCGGTATTTTGTTTTGTTTGTTATTAAGTACGAAGCAGAAAAAAACTAGTTTGTCACTTACCTACGCTGTTCGAAAGAACAATGAGTTTAGGTCAGCTCAGCCATTTGACTCCTAGGTATTATCAAAAAAAAGTTGTCACGCCCGACGTCCTCCTTAGTGAATTTTCTACCTATACCTACCTACTTACGTAATGTATTTTTTTTCTATCGATCCAGCTATTAAGCTCCGTTAGTAAAGAAAAGATTAGGAGTAGTGTCTGTGTCCGATTCTAATTAAGTCACTCTGAGATTTTAGAGTGATTCATCATCATCGTCATTTCCACCGAAAGACGTCCACTGCTGGACATAATCCTCCCCCAAGGCTCTCCACTCAGATCGGTCTTGTGCTTTCCGCATCCACCGCGGTCCCGCAATCCTTACTAGGTCGTCGCTCCATCTTGTTGGACGCCACAAGCTCGTCTCCCGGTCCGTGGACGCCATTCGAGAACCTTCTGACCCCATCGGCCATCAGTTCTGCGAGCAATGTGCCCCGCCCACTGAGTTACCTTACCTTACCTTAGAGTGATTGCAACAGAAAATTGAACAGAAAGAGTAAATAAAATACTCATCTGTTTAAAATATCCAACAAAACGTGCTCTCATCTTTCACACATCACACAGTCTCATACACAAAATTTATTACCTAAGAAGTTAGAAGCCGAATTCGTTTGAACAAATACGACCCCAGGACCTTTGATTAAATGTCATAGAACGAACTTACTAGAGGCATTACGTCTTAGCTCTCTAGGTTGGCAACAGATCTGCAAGCACTCCGGGGTTGCGGATGTCTATGGGCAGTGGTGATCACTTAGGTACAATCAGGTGACCCACTTGCTCGTTTGCCTTCCTCGTGGTATAATAAAAAAACTTGTCATCTGATGCTGCTGCTAAATAGCCGTGATAGAATGTGATGTGACCTAATCTATGGCTTCTCAAGAAAAATATCGTGTGTTCGATTTCCCGGCTCGCACCTCAGCTTTTTGAAACTTGTGTGTGAAATTGCATTTGTAAGTAAATTAGGTCTGTCGTTTGTTGATTAGAAACAAATAGCATTGAGTAATTCCATTCATATACTCAAAAGCAATAATAACGGGTCACTTTGTTTGAACAATTCCATACAAAATGACCCGCTTTTTTGCTCTTGAGTGTACTTCATACATTGCAGTTTTGACTTTTGACTACGTTATACTGAACTACGTGTCCAATTAAATAATGTTATTGAAAAATCTTAACTGAAAACAAAGACATAATAGGCAGCTACCGAATTGATGAATCAATCACACTCGAAGCAGCAATTAACAACCATTAAGTATGCCTTTAAGAATAAAACCGCTTTCTACCAGTTTCCTTGTTTCGCTGTACCATTAAAGCAACACAATAGCCAGAAGAAACTGGTGTAAAGTGAATTTAGTTTATATTTATCTTAACAGCTTGACCTTGCATGTTGCGCTATATCACAGAATAGGTATGTAGAATGTAGATCTTATACTTAGGTCGCTTCTTGATTTGTCGGTGTGGTTATCGGTGCGATATAGGTACTTAGTCTCAGTAAGCTCGGTACAGAGTACTGTGCCCTTAGCCTTAGTGTGATCAAAAAGCGCAAACTACGTCTCGATCGCGTTTGCGTTAAAGTGTCAAATAGTGTGAGAATTGTTAAGCGCGAACGCGATCGCGACGTATTTCTTAGCCTGGTAGGCGATTACACTAGGCGCTAATTTAAGATTTTGAGAATTTTCTGAGTGGTTGTGCTATATACCTATGAGCTATCTTCATACAAAATTTCAAGTTTCTAGGACAATTGGACATACCTACCATTTAGGTTTTCAGGGTACAGCAATTTGTATGGAAACAACCATTTTAATGACTGTATTATTGATTGCGTTGATCGTTTAATTTTTTCACAACTTCAGCATGCAGACAGTCAGACGGACAACAAAGTGATCCTATAAGGGTTCCGTTTTTTCTTTTGAAGTACGGAACCCTAAAAATATTGTAAAGTACCCAGCTAATTGATATCACTGTGTCATGCGTGTATCATGTAAGTAACTAACATGCTCTTATCTTGTGTTACTTATACGTTAGGTATTACTTTGTTGCGTCAGTTGTGTTATGGTTCACGAGAGGGTGAACTCTGTCTTTTATTGTTCTTTGTAGACAACTAGTGCGTGGCAATTTTTTTTCAGTGATAAAAAACCTATTTGCAACTAAGTACGTATAAATTGTTCATAACCTCTATGTCAGACTCTAGACGATCTCGATACTGTAGAAGTAGGTAGGTACCTTTGTTTGCTATGTGTAAGGATGGACAAAAGCAACGAAACCCGTTAGAGATGTTTGTTAAGAACTTTCACCTTTCCACATGCCGTTTATAACATTACAAAATTAGAAAACCAAGTAGGTATTTAACTTTATAGGGAAAAAGCCAAACCCAATTTTAGTTTCACATAAGTACTTGTTAAGTGACATGGACTGATTGAGACGGGACAGTGTTCCAAGTAGGCTCCCTGAAAGAAATCTCT
Source organism: Clepsis dumicolana (assembly GCA_963691665.1). Classification (NCBI taxonomy): domain Eukaryota; kingdom Metazoa; phylum Arthropoda; class Insecta; order Lepidoptera; family Tortricidae; genus Clepsis; species Clepsis dumicolana. The sequence continues at coordinate 13,500,005 of OY829508.1, forward strand.
TAAAGCTAACCATTAACCTAAAACAGTCGAGAGGAAACAAAAATGTTCTGATATGAACGAATTGCCGGCTTATGTTAGTTTTAGGTACCTATATATGAATCGAAAAGGCACAGGAACTAGAACTGAATTACGTTTATTCATGTGTCTCTTCCTGTTTTTAACTGACGTACCTATATTATCCTAATCCTAATCCTAACTATATAATATCCTAACTATATATAATATTATAAATGCGAAAGTAACTCTGTCTCTCTGTCTCTCAGTCTGTCTGTTTGTTACCTCTTCACGGAAAAACCGCTGCACCAATTTAGATGAAATTTGAGATGAAAAGATAGTTTGAATATTGAGGAATAACATAGGGTACTTTTTATTCGGGAAAATTGCATAGTTCCCGCGGGATATCGATAACCGAAATCTAAGCGGACGAAGTCGCGGGCAACAGCTAGTAATGTATTATGCAGGTTCCGCCTACCGTGCATGTAGGTATCATACACATAAGAGCATTCGCGGTATCCCTGACAATTGGTCATCGAATTCGGTGAAACGCTCGCGTGGAATGTACAACTCTTGTAGCTTGAAATCATAGTGATAGAGCCATAGCATAACTGTTATTTACAGTATTGACACTCCTTGAGGGGCAGACGAATATTCAACTGAATCACAATCTATCCAACCCACAAACTTTTGGTTGTTCCGTCGCGCAATGTGTTTTTAGGGTAACGCACCTCAAAAGTGAAAACGGAACCCTTATAGGATCACTTTGTTGTCCATCTGTTTGTCAGTCTGTCTGTCAAGACTCTTTTCTCTGGAACGCGTGGAGGCAGCATGCTGAAATTAATATCAAATACTCAAGCCTGAAGTCCCTTGAAGCTGTGAAAAAATCGAACTTCTAAGTCAACGCAATCAAAGGATATAGTAATAAAAAGTTTGTTCCCATACAAATTGCCCTACCCTGAAAACCTAAAAGGTACTTCCAGTTGTCCTAGAACCTTGAAATTTGGTATGAGGGTAACTCTTACAGTACAACCACTCAGAAAATTCTCAAAATCTTAATTTTTTATGTCTGTCTGTAAATTTGACAGACCAATAAAAGATGACCCCACAATGCGTACATTTTGCTTAGGAGCAGGGCTCTGTTAACACTGAACAACTTAAAATACGGGGGAAAGCAGGGAAATCTTTGTAGTTCTCCGGTTTTTATCAGATCACGAATAGCAAGCGGCAGCATAAGGCCCGCACTCCACCACGAGACGAGACGAGATTGGTATAATGAATCGGAACGCGTTTCGTTTTTTTGTGACATCTGTCGTGTAACTCTCTTGTTGCTTCCCCTGCAAAATGTACGGTGTGATACCGATAATTCTTAAATAGATTACAAAAACTTAATGAGTTTGGCCTCTGATCACGTTAATTTCAACAGTAAATAATAAGACAAAATTATTTTCTCTCTTGTGCTCGTAGTCTCGTTTCCGCTTTGCTGGAGTCCGGTTCGAGATTTTGCTTACGGATCTAGATAAAACATATAATATCAAACAGTGATTCAGCTCATATGACGATATTCTGCTCACCTTTTTACCTAAACACGGAAATAACAAATTAGAGTATTATCTTCCAGGATATTACGCTGATAACTACGATACAGATCGCAAGTAATTAAAAATAGTACTCAATCATTATTCAATCGCGCGTCCTTATCTCCTGCCCAATTTAATTAAGTAAGTCTTGAAATAGATTTGTCAATAAAGTTGTGGTGTTTAGTATCGCAGTTATTATAGTGGAACTAATTGGTGTGGATAAGTGAGATGAACCTTGATACTTGGTCAGGTGCACTGCGCCGAATATACAAACTTAATTTAGAGTTTACTCTTACTTTAGCACCCACTATCACGGTAAATTGTTATCCACGATGTAAAGCATTTGTCACTTTCTAACAAATGGGCAAGTGCGAGAGGGACGAATGATTTATGTTGTGGATAAACGTCAGCGTGCTAAGGGGTCAGAAGGTTTAGACAAACATTTTGCATTTTCCAAAATAACCTAACCAACTTTGAAAAGTTGGAAATCCCCCGACATTGTCATTTCAAAGTTCAATATTTGAAAAACGGGTGAACCGATTTTAATAAAACTTAGCTAAGAACCATGGCGATTAAACTAGCCTTCGATTAAAAAAACGGGCAAGTGCGAGGTGGACTCGCGCACGGAGGGTTCCGTACAAAGAATTTCCAGCTTTTCCCCAGTGCTTTAAATTGTCCAGTGATAGCAGAACCCTGTTCCTAAGCAAAATGTACGCAGTGTGGGTCATTATATAGCTATTGATCTATGACATAATATACAGACAGACAGACATAAAACATTTAGATTTTGAAATTTTTCTGAGTGGTTGTGCTATATAAGAACTACCTTCATACCAAATTTCCAGTTTCTGGGATAACTGGAAGTAGCCTTTAGGTTTTCACAGTGCGGCAATTTGTACGGAAACAACCTTTTTATTAATGACTGTATCTTTTGATTGCGTTGGCTCAGAAGTTTAATTTTTTCACATCTTCAAGGGACTGCAGGCTTGAGTATTAATGTGATATTAATTTCAGCATGCTACCTCCACGCGTACCAGAAAAGGGTTTTGATAGACAGACAGACGGACAGCAAAGTGATCCTATAAGGGTTCTGATTTTCCTTTCGAGCTGCGGAACCCTAAAAACCGCATCGAAATCGGTCCATTCGTTTGGGAGCTATGATGCCACAAACTGGTACACGAACACACAGGTTAAATTTATAACACCCCTCTTTTTCGTAGGGGTTAAAAAACGTTAACAACGAGTAAGCGGGTCAAAGCGTCTATGCAGCTACCGCCTTCGTATGCATAAAGTCTGAGCCCCTACCACAGAATAACTACCTAATAGTACTGTAAGTACTACGCCCCTACTCGGAAGTCTGAAAATCGAATTTCGCCGCGTATCCGACTGTTTCTTCTTCTAATTTCAGAGTTCGGAGTAGCCCCTTTGCTCTCCCTCTCCAAGCCCGAACACAGTGTTAGGCTATCCATGTCTTCTGACCTCTGTTAGTGTTATTCTTAAGTTATTCTACGAGGTACCTACTTTATTTTATCTACGCTGATTTTAGCTTAATCCCGTCATAGCGATTCACTTATTAGGAATTAGGGCGAAAACAAGAATGACGGAAATGGCATGACTCAATAACCAGCGTAAGCCACGTAAAGATAGCCCGTGGCGACACAATCGTTGTCGTTAGGTACTCGCAACCAGCTTACACACGACATAGGAAAATGATGTTCAATTGCCGACATGCCATGCACTCCATAGTGGCGCCACTGTAAAGTAATTCCTACAAAATTGGTACGCGCGGCGTTAGTTCTAAGTTTATCCACTGGCTCAAAAAAGTTTGTACGAATCTAATGACGCTTAGATGGAGGCGTGTCGTGTCGTGTGTCATTCACATGTTACGTACTAATTTTATTTACAATAATAATCAGAGCGTTAAGATAAGCTGACCCCCCGCAGTAAGTTAATAACATGTTGACTTGACAACTAGAGTAGGTAGCTGATGAGCCGATATCTAATATTTCATCAACTGGTGGTGAAAACAGGCAGCTGCTGCGTGCTACGTATTGGTTATGGACATAATATTTTGCTGGCTTACAGATTAGGGTTCGGGCAACCACAATATTGACACGTCATTGCCATAATCTACTTTTGCCATTAAGGTACACCTAACTTGGTTTGGTATTGCCGTTACCTATGTTACCTCTACTGCCTCTACGTGCCAAAAATAGCAAAAAAGTTGGGCTAATGAAAATCCGTTCAACATTATCATCGGGATTCGGAGTTCGAAGTACCTATACTTACTGAAATTTGCTAAAATCATGGTAAGTGCGAGTCGGTCTGCGCACAGAGGGTTCCGTACCTATCTAACGTATTTCGGTTTTTAGGGTTCCGAAGCCAAAACGGCAAAAAGGAACCCTTATTTATGGTATCGTCATGTCTGTCTGCGGCATAGCTTAGAGACTATTGGTACTAGAAAGCTGTAATTTTGCATAAAAATACATATTAATTAGGCCGAAAAAGTGCTGGGATAAAATCTTGAAAAAAAAAAATGTTTTTGGGGTACTTACCTCCCGTACACGTAAAGTGGGGATGTTTTTTTTTATTTCTCGCCTACCCCATAGTGTGGGGTGTCACTGGATAGGTCTTTCAAAAATATTGGTGGTGTTCAAAGATCATTTTTCGATAGAGTTATTCGTGTGCGAAATATTTAGCTTTGAAGTGCTCATTTTTGTTGGAGTCAAGTGTCCCCCACCTCCCTCTACCAGAGAAACTGTTGTATTTGGAAATGTAAAAAAAATCAGAGCAGTAGTGCATTATAGTGAATTTATTAAACTTGCTTTCGAACAAAAAAAACCGCATCGAAATAGGTCCATCTGCTTGCGAGCTACGATGCCACAGACAGATACACAGATATACAGATAGACAGATACACAGCTCAAACTTATAACACCGGGGTTAAAAAGGAAAACTATCAGAGATAAGTAGGCTTTACAGGTTTGGGAGTAGTAGCTGATTAACTTATTATGTTTGTCTGTGTCCGTAACCGATATAAAATAACCCCACACCGCATACAGTTTGCTTAGCAGTAGGGCTCTGCTAAGAGTGGTTTCGAATAGGTGTGATGAAAATACCTTTAAATTAGGTATCTATGCCAGGGCTTTTTTTCGTAGTGGCTTAGGAACCCATCCTGGGCGAGTCAAACACGCTCTTGCCTCGTTTTTAGGATGACGTACCTTAAAAGGAAAAACGGAACCCTTATAGGATCACTTTGTTGTCCATCTGTCTGTCTGTCTGTCTGTCAAGAACCTTTTTCTCTGGAACGCGTGGAGGTAGCATGCTGAAATTAATATCAAATACTCAAGCCTACAGTCCCTTGAAGCTGTGAAAAAATGAAACCATACAAATTGCCGTACTTACCCTGAAAACCTAAAGGTAACTCGTAATAGCACAACCATTCAGAAAATTCTCAATATCTTAAATTTATATTTCTGTCTGTATATGTCAGAGACCAATATAAAATGACCCCACACTGCGTACCTACATTATGCTTAGGAACAGGGCTCTGCTAATACTGGATAACTTAAAACACTGGGGAAAAGCAGGGAACTCTTTATACGGAACCCTCGTGCACGAGTCCGACTCGCACTTGTCCTATTTTTTTAATTCAGCAAGTGACGAACGATTACCTAGACAATTTTATAACTCTTGATTTATTATTATCGCAGTTATAATTAATTTATTAATTAGCTGCGGAACGCCACTTTACATACAATACCCATTCGGACGTAAGTAGACATTCCAAGACCTTTGCCGACCTCGAGCGGACTGAAAAAGTTATAGGATAGGGGACCAGCCAGTGGACAATTTTATAGGGTTCGTGAAAATCGTGTCGCAAGGCAAGACAGCAGAAAGCCGTAAGTACCTATTTTGTATCTCAAAAACTTAGCTAATAACTATCTCGATTAAAGCAGCTTTCGATTAAACAAAGCCGCATCCAAATCTGTCCATTCGTTTAGGAGCTACGAGCCCACAGACAGATACACAGATACACCCAAACACCGGTTCAAAGTTATGACACCCCTCTTTTTGGGTCGGGGTTAAAAAGTGAAATACTTAAAACAAATGCGCGTCAACTTTACAATATAGGACCATGATCTACATGTCAATTCTGTGTTTTGTTATTAAACAGTAACAAAGATAACAATACGCCTTGTTAATCACTGGTCACTCTCTCCGTTCATGCCTTGATGTGTTATTTTATAACCTTCAACAGATATTAAACTTTTCAAAAATTCCCGCGCTGGGTTCTATTTGAACTGACCAATAAAAAATCCTAAAGCCTAGAGCGGCCAATCACAGAGTCGGAAAATGTGGTGTGACTACGGTGGGCTGCAACGTTCTGCTTGACTCTGGTTAAATTTATCTAAGATACGGTTTTCATAACTTACACTAAATATTTTGGTGAAAAATCATTAGCAGAAGTCGTGTTAATCACATTACGCTTACTGCCATCAGTAAAAGATCTGAATAATTAAGTGTATATTACTGATAAATACAAAGTTTTTTCCCCGCATCGTACGACTGCGTCCCATATAAATGCCGAGCGCTCCCCACCTCTTTAGCATAACGTCTACTCTCGTGGAATAGCGCGGTCGTTTGTCGCTCGAGTGTTTCGTGTCGTGAATATTAACGTCAATTTTGTGGTGACATCAATATTTGACGCGTGTGTGTTCAGTGATATTTAAAGCGATAAATAACACCAGAAAAATGTCTTTCAACACTGATATTTCGACCAAACTGGAAAACAGCAGGTACGGATTTGTGTTCAATGGCCGTTGATTGTGATGCTTAGCACCCGCCAGTCTTTCTCAATAGTGCTCTTGTGCGTGTGTTGCAGTCTTCAAACCCAAATATAGTGGAGCGTCCAATGCATCTGTTTAGAGAATTAGCACAATTCTCATGTAATTTATCCTGCCCAGCACCCAGCCCACATCATGCCACTACTAAGTGTCATTAGTCATGGCATTGCTATTTCTATAGCCAAGTTTTTTATTAGCAATTGTAAATGATATCGTTTATTGATAATTATGTAAAGTGTTAAGTCCTACTTAAGCTTAAATGCGGTAATCATTATGACCGTGAAAGAGGTTACCCGGGATTTCCTGGAAACTTGTGGGCATGCGCCACGGTCCAGCCATGACTCAGACTAAAATGGGGAAATACAATCTGCAAATTTTAACTGTACATTCCAGAAGTTGCATAGGTAGTAACAAGCATACAAATAAAAAAATAACTCATTGACATGACGTAAAGTACAATCAGATTTTTATCAAAACTGCATTGCGTTTATTAGCTGGGTACCTACCTACATGAACAAATTCTGCACCACTTGCACATCGCACCACACCGGCGCTATTTGAGATAAACTGTAATTATGATAAGTGTGATTGATTGATATTCATCATCATTATAGGCCTAAATCAGTCTTACTGGGGCCACCTCTATCAATTAGAAAACATGCTGTGTTAGATCAGTGAAATCATTTAAGTAAACCTTGGAATTTTTAATTATTCCTATATTAAACTTTCTAACTTACTGTATTAAATTGCAGCTATTTAGTCATTTGCATGATGATACATGAACAAGCTATAAAAAGCTAATATTCATGTTGAAATGACGGAATTTTAAGCATACCTACTCACATGACCTCCAGCCACCTGTTAGGTATAATCTAGAATACATGTATCATGGTCAGATGTGTTGGTTTGTTGTTAATTATATTATGCAAATTATTTATCCACACAAAACAAACACAGGAAGTCCTTTTTAAAACTTGTTACTCAAATGAGTATACTCATATTTTTTTCTAATTGTTACAGAAACAGCCTGCGAAGAATCGCCCGGAATGATAACACAGAATTCTCTAAGCAAAGCATCCTTAATGATATGGAGAAATTTGTCAAAATGGTTAATGATATGGATGAGACTGTACTGGTTCCCAGCCGTCTGATGAACCTGCCACAGGAGGGAGAAGATGACCCATTCAACATGTTCTCCCTGCTGAATGACTTGAAGACTGAGCTGCTTTGGTCTGCGGGGGACAGCGAGGAGCAGGCCGAGCAGCCACTGAGGAGAGTGTCAGACGTGAGTGACACAGAGAGTGATGCGTCAAGTGCAGCAGGAGACTCCGGTATTGACGGAGAAGACGAGAGAGAATCTGCAGCACGCGCAGCCGCGGCTTGCCGACGCCACCTGCGTGGGCTCCGCCGCTCCCTGCGGCAGCTCACAGCCGCCGCGCACCACCTCACGAGGTCGTATCAAGAGGAAGTAGGCGCTCCGGTCTAGGACCAACCCCCGGCATTCTCCTGTGATTTAAAGCCTGCCCCGACCGTGTTGTACATATAGTATTAAGCGGCCCAAACTGTAAATATAGGTTAAAGGGCTGGACGTGTTTGGGAATCTCAGTAAGTTAACAAGGTTATTTAATAAACATTAATTTTGATTATTCTTTAGTTTTTTTCAGCTCCTTGTGGGTCTCTTAAGAGCCTGATTCTCATTGCCATCCAATGATACATAATTGATCCTAAGTAATGCCATAGAACTATATGACATTCTAGAAACTCTTGAAAGAGGTTGATCTTTATGTTAATGTGGTTAAGAGCCAGGAATCTTTCTAGAGATCTTTAGAGTAATCACTTAGGTGGTATCTATATCAAATTTTTGCTCATAAATAATACTTAATAAAATCCAGCCTTGACTGAGCTATAGGTACTTGGAATTTGGCAAAAAAACAAAAAGTAGGTACCTTCATAGGTACTTAATTTGCTCTTCACACTGATAAAATGTCTGTCTGCACTTGACAATTGTTATTTAAGTGTAGTGTACAACGAAAATTGTTACTGGACAGAGGAAACAAAGATGTTTCTAGTAGGTAGCCACAAAGTCAAATTATTCTGTTCAAGTCTTTACCAAGAATATTTGGGTAGTAAGGTAGGTAAGGTAGTACTTTCGTATCGTATCGACATACCTACCTAGGCCAATTTAAATTGTATTCATTTTTGAACGCGGAAAGCAGCCGGGAGCTAGAACGCGTACCTACCTACCTCCTACCTACTTAATGAGGTTCTCAGCCCTTCTTTTCGGCACGCGAGGTACATAAGTACCGTCTTTCCTTCTATTCCGGAATATTGTTGCACCTACATGGTTGTGTGCTATACCTACATACCTACTCAAATGTAATTTGCCTTCAAATAATTGGGGCGTGCAGTGAGCTCAATAGGTATCTCTGGTGGACATGTCAGAACGCCTTAGACAAGTCGTATCCATACCATATACCTACTTGGGAGCCCCTCTCGTTCGGAATAAGTAACCTATTTACTCAGTTCATGATTTTATATTTAGATTTTATTTATTTACTCAACATTAAAATGACATTATATAAATACTACATGTCAAAAATATAAGATTTTTTGTTGAGATAGTAAAAAAAAACAAATAAACAGACTAAAATAATAAGTCATAAAACAATGAATAATAATACAATGTCAAAAATAGTTTCGTCCCCAGAAGGGAGTTGTCAAGGCAAAAACAAATTAATGAAGTCAATAATACAATGTTATAAAAACACTACAAAAAAAATATATATCTCCGATAGGGATCGTCATAGCATAATTAATTACATTAGGAACAAAATCAATAATATAATATAAAACAATGTCAAAAAAAAATCTAAAAATTCAGTAACAGAATATAAATAAATAAAATAAATAAAATAAAATAGAGGGTTATCCATCAAAAGGTTTTTCACCCGGCGACCAAATGTCTCTTCACTGAGGTCTTGGCATGGCATCTGCCCCTTTAAAAACCACACCAAATCAGTAACCATGCAGTGCAGTGCCGGACAGGCGGGTCACAGGACCTGTCATGGACAGCCTCCCATTCAAAAAAACTTGAATTCGCCTACCTGTTCGCGAATGTGGAAAAGGATGACGACATGTTTGAAGACTGGCTAGAAACTGATGGTACCTACTTACTGAGACCAAACTAATCAGAACACGCGTACCTCTACCTAGCTGAAGTGAATCTTGGTAAGAGTTTTTATTTATTTGACATTGAAAAACCGGACAAGTGCGAGTCGAACTAGCGCACGAGGGTTCCGTACAAAGATTTCCCTGCTTTTCCCCAGTGTTTTAAATTGTCCAGTATTAGCAGAGCCCTGTTCCTAAGAAAAATGTATGCAGTGTGGGGTCATTTTATATTGCTCTGTGATATACCTATACGGACGGACATAAAAATTTTAGATTTTGAGAATTTTCTGAGTGGTTGTGCTAAGAGCTACCTTCATACCAGATTTCAAGTTTCTAAGACTATTAAGAGATCCTGGTTTTTTTTTTTGTCAGAAGTCTTTTGAGTGCAGTACAGCAGTGAATGCAACTCGTTGGATAACGTAGACAGCCTCCTGCCATCATACTGATCATGAGAGGAATAGGAAATAGAATACCAATAAAGGTTAAAACGATAAGGAAGTTAAACCTGTTAAGATTTTGCTTTTAACATAGTAAATATCGACATAAATTTAAATTATAAACATTTGGAGGTCAAGGAATCTATATTATGCCCCACTGAATTACTTTAGTAAACGCCAAGTAGGTACCTAACTTACTACCAGATGACTCAATTAATGGAATTACATAAGAGTTTGGAGCAATCATCGTCATTTCGTCAAAGCTGAATTCTGTACGGAGTGTTGCAAAGACTGCATAAAGACTCGGGCGCAGGCGGATTCGAAATCTAGTCTACCCAGTCTACATAAATTATGTCTCGAACAATATTAAATTGATACTATTATATAATAATGTAAAGTAGATAGGTGATAGGTACCAGTCTCAGGAAAAATCTCTTGTACTTACTTACTACCTTATCAAGTTATCATCCATGCCATGACTCTTCGGTATAGGTACTTAATGGTCATAACATAACGTTACCTATTTATGAGACTCCAGCTCTATTTTTTAGGGTTCCGCATATCAAAAGGAAAACCGGACAAGTCGAGTCGGACTCGCGAACGACACAAAGATTTCCCTGCTCCAGTGTTTTAAGATGTCCAGTGTTAGCAGTGCCCTGTTCATAAGCAAGATGTACGCAGTGTGGGGTCATTTTATATTGGTCTGTGACATATGTATACAGACCGACATAAAAATTTAAGATTTTGAGAATTTTCTTAGTGGTTGTGCTATAAGAGCTACCTTCATACCAAATTTCAAGTTTCTAGGACAACTGGAAGTACCCTTTAGGTTTTCACAGTACGGCGATTTGTATGGAAACAACCCTCAAACCCGAGGTGCGCGAGTCCGACTCGCATTTGTCTGGTTTTTTATCTTTGCCTAATTGTTCAACTTATGACCAATAAGTACGTACCAATTTTAAGTAAACTAGAAACAGCAAATTATTTACAAGATACCTACCTACTCAATAGCTGGTAGGTAACGAAATTTCAAGAGATTACTAGGTAGATCGTTGCCTTATGTAATACGTCTACGTGGTGGCACAAAGAATTCTGAGCTGTAAAACGTCATTGTCGAGGCGGTAATTCGCATGCTGAAGCTTACGTAGGGACTTAAAGGTAGCGACCCTGAACTAAAATGGGACGGTCTAGATCGATCCGGACTCTGCGGACTGCAGGTTAGCGTAACTGTGGCAGGAAACTTAGGTCATACAGTATAACGAAGGCTTGTGGTGGTATGATAATATTAATAAAATTATCCTAAGGTCATTAGTAGTTGAGCACGAGTATCTACCTAATCCTTTGAAATCGCGTTGTTTGGATGAAATTCCATTCGAAAAAAATGTTCATAAGAAACCACACGAAACGATTACGAAACCAATATAGTAATGAACCAGTTACAGATAATGCAATACTTACGACAAAGAAAAACCATAATTTCCAGGAAGTTATGCTACAGTTTACTTGAATTCCTCAATAATCGACGACAAAGCAGGCAAAGGCATAATATTATTTCTGTGACGCAGACAAGCGGACAATTATTATCAAACTATCGATCGATTGCATTGATAGATTGGTACTTTGCATAGCTGCCTACATTTTCTAGGCTCGTTAGTGTGCGATGAACAACCTTAGCTCTTTGTTTAGGAACAGCTGACATCTTAATTACTCTGGCTCATGAAGCAAGACGTGATTACCGTGAAATTATTACATACTCAGCGTTGGTTCTCCTACACATAATAATGTTCAATAAAACTGCTGCAATGAGTTCCTTTTGTCTCACTTCAGCGATTATTTACATGCCTGCATTGCAGCATACCTCTAATACATATATTTTTAGTGAGCGGACTACAAACAGCTTCATGTAGAGTTTATTTGTACCGATATCTATTGGAAATGTAAACTTTGTAAAGCGGCTGATTAGTTTTTGTTTCGCTGTGCTACACTAGGTATATTTCCTTGTACCTACTGTTTTGTGGTTTCAATAAAGAATATTTGTAATATATTGTATCCCGTGTTCTGAACAAACATCTTTTGTAGTTCTTCGGATAGCTCTCGGTCTCTGGCAGAGTCTCCCTCGACACACCCAGTTTAATATCAGACGTTCTTATATCTACGTAATGGTGCTTACCTATGTGTGCTGTATCCTGTATGTGCGAATGAAAAACGTTGGCATAGCAACAATGATAATTTCAATCTCTATGTTCAGACGTGGCTCGCAAACTGGAAGTCGGCTGGCCTTGTGTTAATAGGTACCGACGCATACATTGGTTGGCTTCAGGCGGCACTAAAAACAATTATCTGAAATACCTACTCACACCAGATAACGTGGATGCAAAAGTAAGTATTTGTAATCTATACCTATAAAACACAGTACCGTGACTGACTGACTGACAGACAACGCACAGCCTAAACCACTGGACCTTGAGACTTGAAATTTGGCAAACATATTCATCCTAGTGGTGCACTAAGAAGGGATTTTTCGAAATTCCCATGGGATAGCGAACTAGCCCATTTTGAAATATTTCACGGGGATAAAGCCGCGGGGCATAGGTAAGCTAGTGTTTAAATAAAACTTTGAGTGTCATGGTAACTACAGTGACCAAACTCATTAAGTAAATAAAGATTTAAAAAAACTTGGAAGAGAAGTTCGTTTGACTGCATATCTTTCTAATCATAGTTCCTCATACCAGGTTCAAATATTTCATCCATGATGACTCAAACATGAATTGGAAGAGTCACGTGGAGTCTCTTTGTAGTAAGTTAAGCAGTGCAGCTTTTGCTCTACGCAAATTAAAGCCATTAATAGCGGACAGTGCACTAAAGCAGGTATATTTTGCATATTTCCACTCACTGCTTTCTTATGGTACTTTGCTGTGGGGAAACTCCACGGACTCTGGCCGTCTCTTGGTTTTGCAAAAACGTGCAGTACGGATACTTGCTGGCGTTAAACAAAGGCATTCATGCCGAAACCTGTTCACAGAGTTCAATATTATGACCTTATTTTCACTGTATTTGTTCCAAGTTATTATGTATACGCGGACCAACATTTCCAGTTTCAGTCGAATGGGCGTAGAGGGTAAAATCACACGTAACACAGGTCGCTTACGGGCAGTTCCCCATAGAATGGTGCTAGCAGAGAAAAACCCGCGCGTTATTGGTCCCAGATATTATGAACACCTACCCTCTGATATTAAAAATGAACAACATGACGAAACGTTTGGTCGTCGATTGAAAGACCTTTTGTTAAAAAACCCATTTTATTCTGTAAACGAATTTTTAAATATGACATTTTAATTTTAATTAGTATTTATTGACATTATTTTTCACCTTGACATGCATGATATTGTTAAATTATAGATTGATAATGTTAATGTATATTGATTATATTTATTTTGACGATCCCTAGTGGAGAACATTCTTTGTAATTCTATTTTATTTTGTATAATTTTGTTTGACATTTAATTCTTTGTTTATTTAATATTATTTCTTAATAATTTTTTGACGATTTCAATATTTAAATTCTTTGACTTGACTTGTGCAATTTAATGCAATTTTATATTGAAATAAATAAAAAAAAAGAAAAAGAAAAGAATACGAGAAGTCTAGATGGCTTGTTTTATTATACTAGCTGTTGCCCGCGACTTCGTCCGCGTCGATTTCGGTTATCGCTACTCCGTCGGAACTATACAATTTTCCCGAATAAAAAGTAGCCTATGTTATTCCTCAATATTCAAACTATCTTCTTCCCAAATTTCATCTAGATTGGTAACAAACAGAGAGACAGAGTTAGTTTCGCATTTATAATATTAAGTTAGGATTAGGATGCGATACGATAGGCTATAAAACGTTATACAAAAGCGACCCAATTAAGTAGGTACGCAATGGTAAGATTTTTTCGGCCAGCTCTGAATTTTTACTTCTGATACTTAATTGCGCAAATACCGATACTTACTCGACTTTGAAAACATCAAATTAATAAATTCAGAAAAAGAAACAACACAATGTAGACGGAGAAAAGGAAATATAAGCGTTGCCTATGAATGTATGTTATGAAACGCAACTTATCAAATGATTAATTGTGTATCAAGCTAAAATTAGCAGAACAAATTATGACTTTATTAGGTTAACGTAAGTAATCAGTTAATTTAAAGGGGTGTTGAAATGGAACTAGTGCTATCTTGTCGAGATAAGATATAGATAACGCGAAACCCGAAGTCCTTCGTGCTCGGCGCTCAATCAAATATCTCATGATTACTGATGCACTATAAGTATCGCACTTGTATAGCTACATGTTCTTGATGTTGCTATCAGTACCTACATAAATGTAGCAGTAGATATTAGGTACATATATGTTTATTTATCTTCTGTTGATGTCATCACCAAGTCAAAATGCTTTTATGAAACGAGGCGAAGCTAAGTTTCATAGGATCACACGAGTGTTTTAAGGCCTAATTATGTGGAGTTGCATACATTACTTTATCTACACACATATTATAAGGACCTACTCTAAGATGGATTCAGAAGCCGAAGGCATACAAATTTGAAGGTTTTTTTTTAAATCGTAGTAGACAAACATACCGAGCTGACGTTTCTTAAACTGTTTTTTTTTTTTAAAGTAAATTATCACATTATCATTTATACATATTGGACTGAACTCGACTTACATACGTGAGTGATCCCTTTTATTTCACTAAGATTGTAAATTACGTTGGTTTTCAAATTTGAAAAATCGAACTCGATATCGAAAAGTCATTTCGACATCGAATTCTGTGTCGTAATGACTATTACTTTACTGCTTCCGACGGCTGGGTGGCGCAGGCGGCGAGCAGTCGGGGGCATGCTGAAACGCTAATCATTTTCTACGGTTTCTGAACGCATTATAGAGGATTTATGATATGTGTGTAGATAAACTACTATGCCAAATTGGTTGAGCCGTCTTCGAGTAGGTAATCGGGGACATAAATAAAAAATCCGACGAACTGAGAACTTCTTCCCTTTTTAGGGTTCCGTACCTCAAAAGGAAAAAACGGAACCCTTATAGGATCACTTTGTTGTCCGTCCGTCCGTCTGTCTGTCTGTCTGTCTGTCAAGACCCTTTTTCTCTGGAACGCGTGGAGGTAGCATGCTGAAATTAATATCAAATACTCAAGCTTGCGGTCCCTTGAGGTTGTGAAAAAATCAACCTTCTAAGTCAACGCAATCAAAAGATACAGTCATTACAAAGGCTATTTCCATACAAATTGCCGAAATCCAAAAACCTAAAGGGTACTTCCAGTTGTCCTAGAAACTTGAAATTTGGTATGTAGGTAGCTCTTATACGAGGGCGGAATGATAAGTAACTAGCCTAATATAAGAATACTTAGGTTGGCGTCATAAAATTGATTTTATTTTTCAACATACTCTCCATGTACCTCTAAGCACTTGTTCCATCTTCGTTCTAAAGCTGTAATGCCCTCCATAAAATGACTTCTTTCAAAACCGGCAAAATACTGTTCTACGGCGGCAAGAACTTCATCATTTGTGGCAAACTTCTGTCCACCCAAAAAAATTTTTAGCTTGGGGAAAAGGTGGAAGTCTGATGGTGCTAGATCAGGCGAATAAGGTGGGTGGGGCAGCAAATCATAGTTCAATTCGTTGATTTTTGCCATAGCCTTGACACAAGTGTGAACCCTTGCGTTGTCTTGTTCAATTCAAATTCAAATTCAAAATTTTATTCAGCAAATAGGCAGTTGAATGCTCTTTTACACATCATTTTTTTTTAGTCTACCAGCGCTTTCGGAAAGACCATGATTGCCAAGAAGAATGCGCCGCAAGAAACTTGGCACAAAGTAATTTTTTCTAAAAACAAGTTACATTAGCTCTTACAATACGTAACCACAGACAAATTACACAAAGAAACCTCACTCTGTCATTAAAAGATTAAGAGAGAAAAAAAAAACCGCATTTTAGAAACAAGTGTAAAAAGTAATTATTAGAACAGCAAAACCAGAACACTTTACTTTACTGGCACGTTTTAATTGAGCAGGAGATGTATAGGGTCTCCAGGTCAAATATCTGTGAAAATTTAAATTACAAAGGGATGTATAGGGTCCCAGAATTAATACTATAATATAATACTTAATCTAA
The DNA here is from genome assembly GCA_963691665.1 of Clepsis dumicolana. Lineage (NCBI taxonomy): Eukaryota > Metazoa > Arthropoda > Insecta > Lepidoptera > Tortricidae > Clepsis > Clepsis dumicolana. The sequence goes on from OY829508.1 coordinate 13,516,199, forward strand.
ATGGCTTAGAGATGTATAGTCTCTAGGGTCAATTTAATCTAAATTTAAAATCAGCAGAGGTGTAAAACGCCTCCACGGTCAAATAATAAGTATAATAATACATATACATAAACTGGAGATGTATATGGTCTCCAAATGTCAAATAACAAAAATTGATGAAATATACATTTCATGTCATCATGTCAAATAAATAAAACATTATTTATGTCAATTGTATTACAATTAGTACGCAGCGGATAACAGCAACAGAGCCGGACACCATACACGAATATCTTCGGGACGCAGCCAAGTCACATTGATGTCCTAATTATCTTCTGTTTTCAGCCTTGGCCAGGTGGTGCCATCACATAAGTATTCATCCACTTTGTAGTATGCTTTTTTCAAGAGAGCGGTCTTTATAAATATTTTAAATGAATTGTGAGGCAATTCCCATGCATCTACAGGCACTTTATTGTAGAACCTCACGCAATTTCGAAAAAAAGACTTGATGGAAGATGATTTTTTTTTCGCTAAACCTGGTCGTTTTTGCTGAATATATTGATAAAGCTTATCTAAAAGTTAGCGTAGTATTCTCTATTAATAGTTTGACCTTTGGGAAGGTAATCTATAAACAAAATTCCATTTGCATCCCAGAAGACAGAAGCCATCACTTTTCCAGCCGACTTTACAGCCATAGCTTTTTAGGAGCCGAACACCCAAATTCAGTCCACTGTTTTGATAGAATTTTTGATTCTGGCGTGTAATGGTGAACCCATGTTTCATCTATTGTTATAAATCGACGTATAAAATCTGCTTTATTTCTCTGAAAACGATCGTGCGTGCGTAAGCAAACGCGGCACCCAACGGGCGGATAACTTTTTCATATTTAATTCGTCTCTTAAGATAAGATGTACCCGTTCTTTCGAAATACCTAGTGTCAGCTATTTCAGATAGCTTCAATCGTCGATCTGCTAAAACTATATCATGTATAGGTCGCGCGCCGAATTAAGATCGCTGGCCAAAAGTGGAAGGGGCATGCGCAGAAGTCAATTCTTAGGTCTATTTGGTTGCGCAGAGGGGTGAGGGGAGGGTGCGCGCTGGCGCCGACACGTTATTGGTAGATCAAGTCGTTCTTCCCCTCCCCCGCTTCGTTCACGCGTCACGTGTCTCTTGGGTACTGTTGCGTACGGATTGTTATACTATTAGTAGTAAGTACGTTATGATGTCGTAGTTGGTGAAAAAAATTCCCAAATTTATAGTTTGTACACGGCAAGCCAGAAAAACGGTTTACGACGTGAATTGTTATGTTAAAAAGGAAACTAATTACATCATGGGTAATTTAAAGCAGGTAAAAATACTACCAAGACTCTGAATAAACATACTAGCAAAATAAGTAACAAGCAAAAGCGAGTGTTATTATGTTAGGTGACTAAAGGTACAAAAAATGCGAAATAAGAAAAATACATTTCAAAGAAATACACCCAGAACTTAACAATTTTGTGCGAAATTGTACAGATGCGCCAAATTGCCCCCACCAGTTTCGCCGAGCGATCTTAATCCATCGCGCGGCCTATACTTGGGACACCATTTCCGGAGTCGTGACGATTTTTGGACGTCCGGGGCGGGCTTCATCTTGGACACTTGTACGGCCGCGTTTAAACTCAGCCACCCAGTTTTTTACTGTGGCGTAAGAAAGAGCACATTCACCCAAAACATTCTTTAACTCTTCACAAATATCAAGCCCCTTCATATCCTTCATATAAAGAAACTTAATCACCGCTCTTTGTTCAATTTTATCCATATTGAAAAACAACAGACACAATGTATTTTCAAATGCCAATAAAATAATAATATTCAAGCCACCAAATTCAAATATAGAACAGAGATAGCCAGAGACATATTTTTTAAAATGAGAAAGTTCTTTTTTCAATTAAAACTTTTTAAATACCTAAGGCTAGTTACTTATCATCCCGCCCTCGTAGCAAAACCACTCTGAAAAGTCTCAAAATCTTAAATTTTTATGTCTGTCTGTAGATTTCGCAGACTAATATAAGTTGACCCCACACTGCGTAGAATTTGCGTAGGAGCAGGGCTCTCCTAACACTGGACTTCTTAAAACACTGGGGAAAAGCGTTAAAATCTTTCTACGGAACCTTCATGCGCGAGTCCGACTCGCACTTGGCCGGTTTTTTGAAGTCGCTTAAAAAGTAAATACTTCATATTACCATATTTTAAGACCTAGGTACTTGTATCGTATTGCTTGTTTTTAATTGCGCACATCTAATGGGCAAGTGACAGTCCCAACCAATGACCCATCGGTTAGCAACTAACACGTGTAACCATACCATTATGTTGATATGGAATATAGAGGCAGATACTCAAACCTCCCTATTGCCCTCAATTCAACAACGCAGAGCGTGCTAACAAAAACATGGAAAAGTTTTAGAATAACGGTTTTAGGATAGTGACGTACTGGAGTAAAAAACTTTTTGTTTGCTGCGGAAGGATCATCATTCATGTTGACACACAATGATGCGAATTCTAATGCAAAAACTAATGGTCACTTACGTCAAAGCGAATAAATGAAAATGTAAACATTAACACTTGGGTGCGCGTACGCTCCCTCTTAATCTTTAGTCTCTTTGATACTTTTGGCGTAAGTGCCTACTTAGCAAACTTTTCCATTCGCGATAAAAGTTATTTTTCACTTAGGTTTATATACTTATGCCATTGCTTTCCGTAACATTCAATGAACATCGCGTCATGTCACTACATGAAATGGTTGTTTCATGAACTAAGATGCCAATGTCAAGTCAAGAGTCATTGAGAACTACTCAGAATAACCTGCAATAAAGTTAATAGGAGTAATTTTAAAACATGAGGTTAATTTACCAGTAGTGTGATGTTTCTAAATAAACAAAGTTTTAGAAAATGTGCACACCATGTGCTATCCTTTATTTTATATCTTTAATCCCGAAAAAAAAACAGATCTCCTGTTGACAGCTGTCCAAATCCGTCCGTTCGGAAAGCCGCCATGTTTTCGGATACATATCAAGTAGTAATCGTTTTATTGTTCGTAACCTTACGACTCTTCTTAATTGTCGGTTTTAACTAGGAAACTAAATATAAACAATAGATCATTGATGATTTATTTGCCGTTTTGTGAAACTCAGCAAATTGTGCTTCAGCGGTTATTTTAACTGAGTACCTACAATGAAAATGGTGGCGTTGTACGTTGATGAAATACCTAATTAATCCTAAATGGCCTCTTGTTTGGGTTGTATTTAGGATGCACGCTCGCACTTCGTTGCAATGTCAATATCATCAATGAAGGACAAATTTAAAACGGGGTGAGGGTTCTTCGGGTCGGTTCATTGTGTAGGTACGTTTTTCCACGATCGATGCAACACACTTGGATAAATCAATAACTTTTCAAATACGACAACTTATCCCAAAACTCTACAATTCGGGTTACTTACTTATAATCCTGCCGACACAGTGGGAAATGGTTACTTATTTACTTGGTAAAAGGTAATCTACTGATTAAATGTAGGCACTTACTTGCCGGTTTGATTAATCGTCTAATTTATTACTATCAAGTTATACCTATCTACTTTGTTTTTACTCCTAACCGTCACTATCACAAATTAAGCTGCCTCTTTTAATTTAAGTCAATCAATAATCATTCACTACTATACAAACTGAGCGACCTAAAACTGAAGTGTAACAATCTAATTTAACATAAAAAACCTTCCAAGTGCGAGTAGGACTCGCGTACGAGGGTTCCGTAGAATGGTTGTAACGCTTTTCGCCAGTGTTTTAAGAAGTAGTGTTAGCAGAGCCTGCTCCTAAACAAAATGAACGCAGTGTGGAGTCAATTCATATTGGTCTGCGAAATCTACAGACAGACATAAAAAATTACCTTAAACTTACCTTCATACCAAATTTCAAGTTTCTACGACAACTGGAAGTACCCTTTAGAGAAATGCGGCTAGGGTTAAATAAACCCGTGACACCATTTCCCTCACTCTAGTTAGAGTTTAATGAACGACCTTGTTGATCCTTATAAAATAGAAATCTTTAAATATTAACCCTACTACCATCTACGTACTACCAATGTATGTAGTGTCATTTGGTTTGAATTGTGAGTAGGTGAAGATGAATAAAATATGTTCGTACGTACGCAAACTAAAGCCGAACCTGGTTACAAAACCTAAATATAGTTATGATCTATTCATGAAATCATTTACTCTGTCTTTTCTATTCTACATTATAAAGCAAGCTAGGTAACTACATCGAATTTTATAATTTCAGATGTTGTACAAATACGAAATTCGATTGTATAGGTATAAACATTCATTTGATACAGTAACTCTAGTAGGGCATGGTACCAAAGATGCTGGCAGCGTTCCCGCTTTTGATGGCTAAGCTTAACCTTTGTCCGAGAAAGCAGCCAGCTCTTCGGTTTCCTGTGACATCGACTAGCCTCTAGGATATTTCCTAAAATAATCCCAAAGCGCTAGGATCCCACGGAAAAAGGGTCTCGACGCTGAAAGACCCCTGTATTTATAAGCTTTAGCTTCTTCAGCCGCTTCAGACGCTGCACCAGCTTTATTACTAGTTCCATGGAGATGGGACGGAGCCAGTGTGTCTGTAGGTGGCATCCCACACTAGTAAGTACTTGACCCGTCTTCAATTGTCTACTATGCAGACAACACTAAAATTCCTTGAATGTGTGTCCTGTCCTACAACGCTTAGACACCTCTCCTTGACTCGTACGTAATGCTACTAATTGCATTGTTTATTCTACCGCCGTACATTTACGAAATAGGTGTCAGTCTACGTCAACGTAATGACTTGCCTCCTGCTGCTATGGAGCTAGTTATTAACAGCTAGAATAATCGTCTTACATAAACAGTATCTCTACGTGTTCCCGAGCAGATTTTTATCAAAAGTTCACACCAGTTCACTACAGACAACTTTACATTAACCAACTAACTAGAAGGTTGAAGCGGCGAAAAAATGCTACAATTAGGCTACAATTACTCTTAGTTTTCCTTTAAAAAATATTTAGTTCTTAATATATGTAGCAAATGCCATAATTTTACGGCGTCTTAAATTATTTTTGGTGAGGGCTTTCAACCATACTCTCTCCCAGTCCATTGAACTTAGGCAATGCGTTACTCTTCGTGCCTTCAGTGAGGCAGGTCCCAAGAGATTAGATGGAACTATAACAACAACGGTGGTGCAGTGCCGGTACAAATAATAGGTAATTAATTGTACTTAATAATAATAATACATGTACAAATTATCATGCTTAATGTTGGCAAAAGTGTTCAATCTGTAAAGGTTTTTAAAACAATATCAGTTACAGATTTAGTTCAATTCCTAATTAGTAATTTAAGGACTAATGAAGTACGTAATGATTTCATTAATTACTGTTTTATTACATCATGTCTCATAACGTGAGTAAGTATAACCAGGATTTAATGAAAAGACGGTACCCGAAGTGAGTAAGGATTCTGCGAATAATTATAAATTACAAGGTTACACGTTAAGAATACTTTAGGTACTGAAAAAATCATGCACATGCAAAGGTCATAAATAGTTGACTGAGCGAGCGTGATTATACCTGATAATTTTTTTGTCGATTCAGTTTTTAACAATAAAAAAAACTAAAATGTTCAGACTTATGAGCTCGCGACGGGAGGTCTACAGCTCACAGATCCACTAGTACCTATTAAGTAAATAAATGTGATTAAATAGATAATGATACAGATGTTACTAGACATTGCATCACCGCATGACACGCGTGGCGCATTAAACGGAAATGCCTCATGCTCGTGTGGTGGGAGGGCTATTGAGTAACTCCACTCGGAATAGCAGTAATTCAGGTTCAAGGTAACACTGGATTGAGGTAACGTGGCTTAACCGGCTTCGGCCTAGTTAAGTTTTTTATGCAACGAGCAAGTGGGTCACCTGTTGGTAGATGATAATCAACGCCCGTAGGTAGCTTCTTAGAAAGCCAGAGGCACGGCAGACGCGTCGCCAAAGAATGGCAAACTAGAGAGAATCAACCTAACATGAAATGTCTTTTGTGAAATTTTGTGCTACTTAGTTGCTAGTAATTTCCCAGGCTGACTTACTTATCCTTCACGTTGGATAACCTAACCAACTTAGAAAAGTTGAAAAACCCCCGATATTTTCATTTCAGAGTTCAATATTTCAAAAACAGGTGAACCGATTTTAATGAAACTTAGCTAAGAACCATCTCGATTAAACTGGTTTTCGATCAAAAAAACCGCATCGAAATCGGTCCATCCGTTTGAGAGCTATGATACCACAGACAGATACACAGATACTCAAACTTATAACACCCCTCTTTTTCGTCGAGGGTTAAAAACAGATAGCAAGATAGTTTTCACTATTTGGATGGATATTGGGTAGGTTGCACTGGAGAGTGCATTAGTAGGTAGGCCACTTACAAATCGTCCACCTCGCGACTCCGCAAATGTATTGCTACTGGCTTACACGTTCTTTATTGTGCCAAACTATGATGACACTACCCATTTAGGTCACTTTCTTAGCTACATTACAGCAAGGTAATCCATTTACAATCTCTCGATCTTCACGCTTGTGGAATATGCAGTGAAGACATCAATAACATTAACATTGGTAAAATAATATATTCTTATACAAACAATCTCCATTTTAAAGGTATGTGAAAAATGCATTGATTGGTGATTGTAGTGCATCAGAATGTAGTTTGTGAACCAATGAGGGTAGTTCCTGCGCGCGGCCTTCGGCGTTTGCGCAAGGATTGCGGTGCGCCTACGCCGGACGACGGTCCTGCAGCCACAAGTGTTTGACACAGTTACTATTACTATCAACTACGACAGGCATGATAAAAACATACACTTAATGTTTTTAGGGTTTGGTACCTCAAAAGGAAAAAACGGAACCCTTATAGGATAACTTTGTTAGACCGATTTTCAAAACTTTTTTTTTTTCAAAAGGGTCCCATTGTCACCAAGTCATGATCTGATAATGGGATCCCAGGGAAATCGAGGGCAACCTTCCAATTTTATGGGCACATATTATGTGTTTCATATTATATTTTCAAAGGCTATTCAAGTATTTGCGTCTGCAAGTCATCATCTCATGGTGAATTGATGATGGAAGGTACAACTCCTTAACGGTTAGGAGTTGGAGGATAATTCTGAAAATGTTAAATCATTATTCGAAAGGGTATATATACTCCTGAGGTGATTCCATTGTCACCAAGTCATGATCTGATGATGGGATCCCAGGGTAATCGAGGGCAACCCTCAAATTTTATAGGCACGTATTATGTGTTTCATATGTTTTCTAAGGCTATTCAAGTATTTGCGTCTGGTGGTCATCATCTCATGTTGATGCGCTGATGATGGAAGGTACAACTTCTTAACGGTTAGAAGTTGGAGGATAATTCTGAAAATGTTAAATCAACGTAAAATTGTGTAATAAAAATCTTTTAACAAAAAAGTAAAACCGCCTTCAAAAAAAACCTAAGAAAAAAAACGTAAAATAACCCTCTAAAGCCATGAGTTTTATGGCCTAGCACTAGCAGAAATATGAAGTCGGTGCCTCATTCAAAGAATATTCCGCTCGCACCGCACCGTCTTCATATTTCTGCTAGTGCTAGGCCATAATACTCATGGCTTTACTTTTTTGTTAATTTCTATACTTAAGTTTATTTATTGTATGTAATATAGTCCCTGAAACACGCCAGGCTTACCTACCTAGGCTTAAACTACAAAAGGCCATGGAAATTTTAGCTAGGTACCTACTTAAAAAGTGGAACTTTAAACTGCCCAAATACTGCGAATTTTTTGATTATTTTGCTTAAAATCTAGAATGACGTCAGTAAAAGGTATAATTTGCCGTACTTCCAATCCTGGCTGTTAACAGGAAAAACCAGCTAATTTAAAATCCACAATTTGCATTTTGTGGCCATGTGGAAGTTTTGGCACTTTCTGCGGTCGCAAACCAGTTCGTTTAGCTAGAAGCAAAAACTAAAATTCAAACATATCTGGTATAACCTTACATTACATGATATGATTGTTAAAGTTTGAATTATGGATGATCCTGATTACACTATAGATAGCGAGTAAAGTACGTACCTACGTAAACTAAACTCTCACTCTATAAAAAATGCTGTCATTATATCACCCGCTCATCATCTTATTTAAGAGTATCACCCTTGTCGATGCAGTTGTCGCCAGTCCGTTCTTTCCAATGCGAGTTCATTCACCTCCTGATACGACACAACATCTAACTTCTTTTTTATTTGATCTAAATACTCTATTCTCCGCCTTCCCCTTCCTCTTTTTCCTTTTATAATTTTCAGAATCAGATCGTCGTGTCGTATCAAATGGCCCACCATTTTCCCTCACCGAGTCTCCACCACATTCAGAATACTTCTACCCACTCAAATTATTTCCAAGACCCTCGCATTGGTGACTCTCGGTCCAACTCTATCCTTCTATCTTCTATCCCCTAAATCCTTCGCCAGCACCATATTTCGAACGCCTCCAGTCTCTCCCTATCTCTTTGCGTCATGGTCCACGTCTCGCAGCCGTACAGGGCAATACTCTATTACGTAGGAATCACTTTAGCAGATATCACTCGCTATCTGATGCAAAAGCGTCAAATTATCGAGTTACTATTTATAATGGTCGTGTAGATAGATCTTAACTAGCATGCTCGATATACCTACCTACTCGTAGTAATAATAATAATCTAGTTTAGGGCACTACGACGTGACGTGACGTCAGCTAACGTCTGCAAAGCGCTTCGCGAGCCTTCGGTGACGAAGTGAACCGGTCGGCAAGGCATGCGCAGTGCGCAGCGTCTTTACTGCGCAACGCGTGGTCTGACTGGTTTGAGTTAAGTGGGCTTCCAGATTTTAAACTCTAGAAGATTCTGTCGAGTGTGAGGTTTAATTTGTTCTAACAACTAATCATTTTTATCAGACTACGAAAAAATGAGAAGGTTCTCAGTTCGTCGGATTTTATTTATGTATCTTCTCCGATTAGTCGGAGACAGCTGAAGCGATTTGAAAAATTCTTTTTTAGGGTTCCGTAAGTACCTCGAAAGGACAAAACGGAACCCTTATGGGTTCTTTTTGTTGTCCGTGTGTCTGTCTGTCTGTCTGTCTGTCTGTATATCTGTCTGTCTGTCAAGACTCTTTTTCTCTGGAACGCGTGAAGGTAACACGCTGAAATTAATATCAAAGAAGCCTGAGGTCTCTTGAAGCTGTGAAAAAATCAACCTTATAAGTTAACGCAATCAAAAAAGATACAGTCATTAATAAAAAGGCTATTTCCATACAAATTGCCGTACCCCGAAAACCTAAAGGGTATTCCAGTTGTCCTGGAAACTTGAAATTTGATACGAAGATAGCTCTTATAGCACAACCACTCAGAAAATTCTCAAAATCTTAAATTTTTATGTCTGTATGTAGATTTCGCAGATCAATATAAGTTGACCCTACACTGCGGACATTTTGCTTAGGAGCAGGGCTCTGCTAACTCTGGACTTCTTAAAACACTTTGGAAAAGCGTTAAAATCGTTCTAACCCTCGTGTGCGAGTCCGACTCGCACTTGTTTTTCTTGGCGCGGGAACTCCAACACCATTTCGAGCGCACTCGCTGAACGGGTGGATTGCCAGTAATACAACGCTGGACGAAGATACATGCTCGGGTGCGTGCCTTCGTTCGGTTTGGTGTTATAGTTTTCGCGTTTACTTTAATTTTATTTTAACATTTTTACTTACCTTACCGTGTTATAAAAACTGTTACTAACAAATTGTGGAATGGACCCTGAATTTCAAATAAGAGATGTTTTACTTTATTCAATTTTATTCCATTTATTCAGATAGTTAATGTTCGATCGTATTATTCGTATACTAACAGCCTTATTGCTTGTGAGGTACGGTATTTATTATAGGACATTAACGCCTGCGAGAGAGATTAGGTAAGTATGCCGTAAACAACCAATTTTAATTTTATAATTCATACCTGCCCCCTCTGTTTTTCCCATCGGCACAAGAATGGCTAATAGTACCTACTGGTGTCTATAATAGTGGCATCGGTGCAGTTGCCCACAGCGTAGCTCTCTTCACTTCTTCGCTGTAATGGACACCGGGCAGTATCCTCGTATATATTTATCCTTATGCGGCTCTTTCTTCATACTTGAATGCGTCAACAAGGTTTACGTTTAAGGTCGACTGCCAAACTATTGCTGGAAACTAAACTTATGCAAAATGTTTTGCCTTTCAAATTGGGGTTAATGCCTTCTGATGCTTAAAAACAACGACAAATACCTGCTTTTGTGGTATTTTATTAACCGACTTCAAAAAAGGAGGAGGTTCTCAATTCGTCGGAATGTAATTTTTATTGCTGTATTTAGACTAAGTAATACACTCAATCTACCATTTACCTTGAGATTAGTTTACATACTAAATCGGGATCGGGAAGGGCTAGGCTGTCTGAACGAAGCGTACGAAGAAATGGTTAGACAATACTTTACTTTAACCGCTAAAAGTATTAATAAAATAATTTTCCAAAGTTGATATACAGCGAGACGCCTAATTAATGCGTAGCCTCTCGCAAATTTAAGTAGCGTGTTTATGTTAAACCCGTTTGCCTTTATTCAGGTATTTTAACCATGTCCTTAGTCGGAGGTAAACGAGTGATCTAAAATTGTCTGACCAGAAAGTAAAAATAATTAAAGACGTAAGTATTACATAACGAATAATTATTATTAACTTAACTTGGACTTCCATTGTATTAACAATTAAAGTCCACCCGTGAAGGCTTCGCTCTGGCTTGAAAGGGGGCATCCGATAGAGGGGCATGTTACTTTCCGATTAAGGACCCCCTTGACACAAATATTTTTTTGTACCATATCCACGATCTAAGTACTTAAATACTTGTCGGTTTTTAAGTAGGTCAGTCCAAATTTTGCTTTGTCTCAAATCTAACAAAGTTAGAAGTCTCATCATCATCATCATGTCAGCCGATAGACGTCCACTGCTGGACATAGGCCTCCCCCAAGGCCCTCCACTCTGACCGGTCCTGTGCCTTCCGCATCCACCGCGGTCTATCTTGTTGGAGGCCTACCGACAGCTCGTCTCCCGGTCCGTGGAAGCCTAAAGCTTTCAAATACACAAATAACTATTACAAGCGAGTTACGTTGTTCGTAACCGGTTACTATTCCCTTCGCTTCAAAAACCTGTTGAATATAAATCCCCGAAATTAAAGCAATTTAAAACCATTCACGTCGTTTGACTTGTACTTCTATCTCCGGCTATGCAAAAAATAGTGACGGCTGCTATTTTGTTATTATTAATTTATAATAATCATGTTGCGTGATGAGGGCCATGACATGACACAACAGCGTAGCTTAAGATTTCGCACATTGCCAAAATATTTTATCAGGCTGTAGAACTGTAGTTTAGTGACGTCATAGAATATTTTAAAATGTTCGATAAAAGGTTCAAAACACTAGAAATCTCAGCCGGAATTACACAAATGTTTTTAGGTAGGTATTTAGGTATTACGTTCGTGGTCGAGCTCGTTCCGCACCGATTTTTGTCCATGTCATCCGGGGGCAGTGACCTCAGACGCTCACTCCTAAGGGAGGAATACGAATTCTGCATTTGCGCTCAAGCCCGCACCGGACGATCCGGTTAGGTAGGTACAATTCAACCCTATAACATTTTAGAGGAATATCCGAGAAAATTAAACCAACAAAATAAGAAGGTTGTATAAACTGCATTAAAACAGGTTGTAGAGGTAGTAGACAAATGACATTGTATTTTTGACAAATCCAAGTATTAAGGATTAAACTCACTTCCTGGGTTAACTGCACCTACAACCTTGGCCTAGCCTAACCCTTTAATTAGTTTATTAATAGCCATTATTATGACTCGATAAATAATAAACTGACTTATTTGAACCAAGCATTATTAAGTGTTGGTGTTTAAGTGCCAGTCTGCCTTGAGACAACGACTTTTTATTTTTACATGCAATGATGATGATTGTTCATGTATTCTGGTAACATCCATGTGTCAAATTTAATTGCTCTTTCCGTTAATATTCTCAGATTAACGACTTACTTATCTTGAACTTACCTTTTAGACAATTGTGTTGAGTTTGGTTTACTTATACAAAAGAAATTTAAGACGTTCTTAACCTACTTGTTAAACTAAATCTTGATTTTCAAGCCAATTTTATTTACGTCTCGAGCTTAATTTTACGTCAGTGCTTTAATAATGGAAGTTTTTAGTATTTCGTAATCAAGCAGTGACGCTTATAAATTGTCTCACCATGTCATGTCCTTCCGTCTGTTTATCGGGACATAGTTCAGAGTGGGGTATCCTTGTAATTTGGAAATGCGAAAAAAAAATCAGAATTATGGTATAATATATTATTTTATAGTGAATTTATAAAAATCTTTTAACAAAAAGTAAAACCGCCTTCAAACAAAACATAAAATAATCCTCTAAAGCCATGAGTTTTATGGCCTAGCTCTAGCAGAACTATGAAGTCGGTGCGGTGCGAGCGGAATATTCTTTGAATGAAGCACCGACTTCATGTCTCCTTCATGCCTTCGAAGTCCCCTTTTTTGAAGTTGGTTAAAAATAAAAAATATTTTAACAAAAAGTAAAACCGCCTTCAAAAACACATAAAATAATTCTCTAAAGCCATCAGTTTTATGAAGTCTGCGCGGTGCGAGCGGAATAGGTACCTATTTCTTTGAATGAAGCACCGACTTCATATTTTTAGTAGGACTAAAACTGGTACTTCCAGTTGTCCTAACTGGAAGTACTTACCCTTAAAGTTTTCAGGATACGGAAATTTATATGAAAACAAAAGGTTGTTTTCATACAAATTGAAAAAGACACAGTCATTAAAAAGGTTTAATGACTGTATCTTTTGATTGCGTCGACTTTGAAGTTTAATTTTTTCACAGCTTCATGGGACTGCAGGCTTGAATATTTGGTTTTAATTTCAGCCTGTTACCTCCACGAGTTCCAGAGAAAAAGGGTCTTGACAGACGGACAGAGGGACAACAAAGTGATCCTATAAGGGTTCCGTTTTTTCATTTTGGGGTACGGAACCCTAAAAACATCTAAGTACCTATTTATTAAAATTAGATACCTCAATGCAAGGACTTTTTCGTAAAGGCTACGAAACTATATCCTGGGCGTGTCCGACACGCTCCAGGTCCGATTTTATTTCAAACTAGTTGTTGCCCGCGACGTCGTCCGCGTAGATTTCGGTTATCGCTATCCCGCAGGAACTATATAATTTTCCCGAATAAAAAGTAGCCTATGTTATTTCTCAGTATTCAAACTGTCTTCTTACCAAATTTCATCTAGATTGGTGCAGCGCTTTTCCCGCGAAGAGTTAACAAACAGACTGACAGAGAGACAGAAAGACAGAGGGAGAGTCAGGATTAGTCAGGAAGTTAGGATAGGATTAGGATTAAAATCAAAGAGAATGCGTCACAAAACCGGATTGCACCTCTTCTTCTTCTTCTTCTTCTTCAGCCATTCTCAACCTGCAAGGTGTAGGCCTCCTTCAGTTTATGCCATTTTTCCCGGTTCTGAGCAGTTTCCAACCACTTTGTTCCCGCCAGTTTCTTGATATCGTCGTACCAACGCATCTGTGGTCTTCCTCTTGGGCGTTTCTCGCCCCACGGTCTCCACTCCACCACTGCCCTGCATCACGAGTCCTGCTTGCGGGCGACGTCGCCAGCCCACTCCCATTTCAATTTCGCAACCCGTTTGGTAACATCACTCACTTTACTTTGCTCTCGGACCCATTCATTTCTTTTACGGTCTCCCAGCGTAACTCCTACCAGTTTTCTTTCGATTACTCTTTGGGCTGCCTGAAGTTCGTGGAGTATCTCCTTAGTAAAAACCCATGTCTCAGCCCCATATGTAAGCACCGGCAGAATACACTGGTCGTGAATGCGAGCTTTTTGTTCGGCATTTATTCTCACTTTGAACGCGAACTCGAGTCTGGAGTAAGCGGCCCACGCCAGTCTTATGCGCCTGTCGATTTCGTTTGCCTGATTGTCCTTACCCATCACGACCTTTTGACCGAGATACACGTACTTGTCCACTCTTTCGATGACAGTGCCGTCTAAGCTGATACTTTCAGTACTATTTAGGGTGTTGGTCATCTATAAAAGTGTATATGGAAAAAAAAAACATTTATTTTTTTGTAAATATGCATTTATTTTTCTACGTAGTCACCTTTTAACTCTATGCATTTGTTCCACCTATACTCAAGCTTCAATAAACCATCCAAAAAGTATGATTTTGGAAAGTCATTAAAATAGGCCTCTGTGGCGGCAATGACTTCGTCATTTGATCCAAATCGCTTGCCACCGAGCCATTTTTTTAGGTTGGGAAACAAAAAGAAATCGCATGGGGCCAAATCTGGAGAATACGGGGGGTGAGACAATAGTTCGTAGCGTAACTGTGCTAATTTAGCCGTCACAACTCTGGACGAATGAGCCGGGGCGTTGTCGTGATGAAACAGTACTTTTTTCTTTTTAAATGGGGTCGTTTGTCCTTCAACACGGCGTCAAATTCATCCAATAAATTGGCATAGTACTGCCCTGTTATTGTTTTTCTCTTTTCTAAATAGTCAATATGTATAATACCCTGCGAATCCCAAAAAACGGTCGCCATGACCTTTCCAGCCGATGGGACTGTTTTTGCTTTCTTTGGAGCAGGTTCACCCGGTAAAATCCACTGCTTCGACTGCTCTTTCATTTCCGGGGTGTAGTGGTGGACCCACGTTTCGTCCACGGTCACGAAACGACTCAGAAACTCGCGCGGTCGGCTAAAACGATATTTTCAATTTTCTTAACCATATCGTCTGTAGTCACCTCAACTGGCCGGCCTGGGCGATCCTCATCAAAGACGGTTGTTCTCCCCCGCTTTAACTCGTTATACCAATATCTGACGGTTGTCATAGAAGGAGCACATTCATGGTAAACCGGTTGCATTCTTACTTTTATTTCATTACATGTTTTTCCTTCCAAAAATAAGAATCTAATTACAGACCGATACCGTTCTTTCTCCATTTTAACAATTTTAAGTTTATATTTTAACAAGTTTAAGTTCACGCCTTCACTGAATCGTTGTCAAATGAGAAAAAAAACAAAAGAATACCGTTTTTTTTAAATTATCCCGCCTCTGAAAAATGGCTTAAAAAGGTGGTATACTTATTTGCGGCAAGTGATATTAATATATTTAGAAAACGGGTACTTATCAAACAGCCCTCGTAAGACGTAGGTACCCCTAGCTTTAGAAAATATTTAAATTAAAACGCAGAGTTTTTTGTTGAATCACCAATACATTTGTTATGATTTTATCAAACAAAATTTAGTAAGTATAGGTAAATATACACAAGGCAGATTGCAAATAAACAACCGGATTGACGCACATAGAAGCTTGTTCCACCAGTTTAAACTTGTTGAAAGTTCACATAATATTAAGTCATAAATTAATTTGCATTATTGAATATTAATTTAAGCAACAAACTTCGTGAGAAATACCTACAAATCGAAGTCTTGAACAGTTAGTTATACCTTATCTCTGTAAGATACTGATGTAACTCGTGTACCTATAAGCTCTGTGTGCAGTCTTCTAGGAACTCTTACAGTTTCGTCAGTGTAAGTATACGATAAACGTTAAGCTTCATCAACACGTCTATTTTGAGTGAAACCCAAAAGCAGAAAAAAAGGAAAACAAAACAGCTTTTGTTTTAATCTAAATGATGAACTGTCCGATGGCTACGCTCTACCCTACCACTAAGAAACGGCGTACACGACCGGCTGTGCAGAGGGTCGAGCACGACTTTACGAATAATAAATAATAATAATAATAAATACCATGGGACAAATTGACACCAATTGACCTAGTCCCAAACTAGGCAAAGCCTGTACTATGGGTACTAGACAACGGATAAACATACTTATATAGATAAATACATACTTATATACATATTAAACATCCAAGACCCGAGAACAAATATTCGTATTCATCATACAAACATCTGCCCCGACCGGGATTCGAACCCGGGACCTCAAGCTTCATAGTCAGGGTCTCTAACCACTGGGCTATTCGGTTGTCTAAACTCCTGCGAATGCTGCGTAACGTTACGGTTATCGTATCGAGATCGAGAAACCCCATGCTAAATTTTAGTTCCAAATACGCTCACGGGCGGGCGCTGTTCCAAACGTCATACAAACTCGACAATGTTTACTATTCGATTTTACGTGACGCTGGTTTCGAAAAGTCGTGCTCGACCCACAGGACGATTCCGAATCGCGTGCGAACTGCAATCATAATATCTACCGACCTTACAAAGACGTCGAGAAGTTTCGTAGGATGCATGGATGAGTGGAAAATTACACGTAACAGGAGAACGTGCCGCTCGTTACTTTACAATTATAAAACGCAGTAAGAAACTTTATAAGAAAGGTAGTGCGAGAACTTTTTTCTGTATCTATATTGTTATTGAAATAATGAAATGTGGCTGAGCACGTTGCTGACATCTAGGCACGTGAAACGGACTTAATTGGTCAATAAAAAAGTCGATGAATGTGTTCTGTTTGTCAGCGATACTTTAATAAAGAATGTTCTACGTTCTACTTCAACTGTTTAAACACACTGTTGGAATTCAAGCTTTGCAAGATGATTTCTGCGCTTTTCTAGTGAATAAATGAATATAGTGTGATGGGACGCATTTTACATACAGCGTGGTGGGCTTATGGTCCAAACCCTCATACTCCAGCCATGAGAAAAAGGTGGCCTTTACCCAGCAATGACAGACTGAAGGCAAGGAAACCACAGGTGTTAAAAAACTATAACAGTTTAGTAACAAAACGCCACCAATACAAGCCTGTATCTGTTTAATTTTTAACTAAATTCTATTTCTGTACTTACCATTTTTTAACTAAGTTCATTATTTTTGCTTGACGGGCGTCTGTGGACAGAAGTGCTGCTTGCAATTTTCAAGATCTTAATCAGTAACATTCAACCTGTGCCCTAAGCACGACTTGTCGAATCCTGCGTTACGTTACGGTTATCGTATCGAGATCGAGAAATCTCATACTAAATTTTAGTTCCAAATACGCTCACAGGCGGGCGCTGTTCCAAACGTCATACAAACTCGTTATAAGTTTACTATTCGATTTTACATGATGCAGGATTCGACAAGTCGTGCTTAGGCACTGATTCACTGATTAATGATCAGAATCCTTGGAATGATAAAATCACTACGATTTCCTTATAGCACTTATCACTCTTATCACAATAGGTTTATATAATGGTATATGGCGTGAGGTGAAAACTTCTTAGACTGTGAATCATTTTTTTTAATGGAGCGTTCCAGTTAAATATATTTCGATAAGTTTAACAAAAACAAGACAACATTAGTAAAAACAGATGAGCCACAGTACAAACGTTGCGTAATAAGGCTGGGTTCACATTAGCCTATTTGACTTGTGGAATCGGTTATGTGAAGGGATATTCAGTAACTTAGGTACCTAAACTGAAACATAATTATGTATCTATCTCTGGATTAACATAATTATGTATCTATTTCTGGATTAACATAATTATGTATCTATCTCTGGATTAACTCTTATAGGTATTCCATCAGAAACTTGTACAGTAGGATGGACTCGGGATATTATGTGACTCGCTTAATTACTAGAGCTTATACTTATGCTAAGTTGTATGCTTCCTATGGAGCTACAAGAATAAATTTGAATTTTGTATCATTAGTTTAAATGAAAAAAATTGCAAATGTCATTACTTCATTCAGATCAATATTTTTATTTATTTAAAAATATAATTTGCTCATGTACATAACTCAATAGGAAGCATAAAATATACCATATCACGGAATAGCCCGAGTTTACCCTATTGGTTCTCCGCTCAGTTATTCAATGATACTAATTACGATATTTTTATTACTACATTCGAGCTCATCTGTGTACCAATATAATGCATCAAGAGCCGTATTATGCAGACGTAAATACATTGTAAGCGAATGGCGGGTAATGTCTTTGTTGCTATAAAGGGAATATGTATGAGGGCCGTTGAGGGCAGGAGAGCACGACGAGCCAAATGCATTCAAGAGGATTTCTGGAATGCACTTTATATCAGTAGCAACTATCAATAAGACGGATTAAATTTGTCACAAGTCTTTACCTTGCTACCAGCATCAACTTTGCATGATGACGCTGCTAACAGTACTGAGCCAAGCCAACCGCTTTAAGATAGTGCATCAAACCAGCGAGACTGATTTGATTCACCGTCTTTATACCCAAGCGGTTTTCATCAGGATAAGTCAAAGTTCCAGCCCCTCATGAGGTGCGCTGTCACTTCCACCCATCCCGAAGAACGGCTCCCTAACACCTACTTAATGTAATCATCTTTATTACTAACTACCAAAATTTAATAAATTAAACAAAAATGCTTCAAGTCTTGATGGCTTCCAGACTTGATGGCTTCGTGACTCGATGGCTTCGAGACTTGATGGCTTCGAGTTCAAATGTCGAGAAGACCGATGAGTGACGCTGACCCGTAGCCACCACTCTTCATGAAGACTTGGTTTCAAACTTCAGCCGCATCCAACTTGTCAGCGCCGTGGGTCCCACTCGGTGACCCCTGGGCAGTGCTGATGACTAAGCCCAGCTGGCGTCCCCCTCGACTCCCTCCTCTTCAAGCGGCTGCCAAATGAAGTTAATCTTCATGCACTTAGGACAACAGAACGACACATAAATTACCACACTTCAAGTCTTTAATTTAAATGGACAGATCAGTCTAGCTTGCCAGGACCGCACCATGCACTTGTAACACCATACAGTACCTACCCAAGTATTCTGCAAACAGAAATGAATTAAAAATATGTTTATTTTTATTCCATCGGAGTCTGAAAGGGGATTACTAGGTCAAATGGCGTATCATAAGGAAAGGGTCCTCTTTACACATTTTAAGACGTTTTTTCTATTTTGAGCGTTTTAGTTTCCGAATTGAATACCCAATGAAAAATGCAGAAAAAAGTTTGCAGACCAAAAAATCTATAACATTCAATAATAGACGAGCAATGCACAGCTTTCCACCAACTTAAAGAGATATTTTCACTTATAATTATAAAATCGGTGCCCTGAAGTAAGTAAGTACTATCGAACCAACTAAATCGTGACCCACTATGCAACCTTTTCGTAGAAAACGTCATAGTGACATCGACTAGGAAAATCATTGACTCTTATTGTGAGAACGTTCTAAGGTGAATCACAGCGCTTAGTGTAATCGAAGACCAAAAAATACGTCTCGAACACGTTTGCGTTTAAGTGTCAAATACTATGTGGATAGCTTGTTGTCGATACGTGCCGCTAGAGGCGTCGCCAATTTGCCCATAGTAATTCAAACGTTAACGCGAGCGCGATCGAGACGTTTTCTTGTATCAAAAATGACATTAGAGTCTCAGGAATCAAATGGTTTGACTGTATGTGAATCATTAGTGTACAAATTAAAATATGTGCAGATTTTACCGCAAATGAATAAAACAGCGTCGTAAAATTTCGATAATTATCAACACACTATAAGTTACAACGTCTGAAATGTATTTTATGAAGCTTGCGTAGCCATCAATTACTTTTTATGGCTAGGTATATTTTTACTACAGAAATAACAGATTTCTAAACAACTTAGCTATGCGTAGATTATCACAAACTAGTTACCGAATAATTAAATTTGCTGTACAGAGCAAATTTATACAAAGCTAATTTTTGTAAGTAGGTATTCAATCACCAGCTCACCACATTCCACGACCATCAAAAATCAACGTTATACCTACGTATAGTTGAATTGAGAAATGTTTTTCCATGTCTAAGTGCTTATGACCTTGACATAGGATTGAATTTTGCCTGATTTGTGGATATATAATCCTCCTAAAAGTTTACCCAATCTTTCGGTAAACATAACAGAGAGCAAGTGTCGGAATTCAAAAAGTAAAAAAAAAATCGAATTGTCACCTGTTGCTTCTTCTCCTTGAGTGAAAGGCAGAGTCTCGTATCATCCCCAATTACTTAAACACTAACCTCAAGGGTCGTGACGAGACCCATTTATAACACAATCTTGTCACTTCCGAAACGCGCAGATAAAAGCTGTCCACCGTGCATGTGACCGGCGTGTGATCACTGTTCACTAGGTATCATTTATATTTTGATTGACCAACCTGATTCATAACATCATACATTACATGATGTTATAGGATACAATATAGGTAAGTTGCCGCTGCCGTATTTGCATTTTGCGTGCACTGCTAAATATGCTAAACCGAAGTTCATGGTTACACGTGTCATTTTGCTGAAGCTACTGCGACTAAATGCAGTCACTTATTTTCTTTGTTCTCGACTAGTCTAAATTGCTTACCGATACCAAGTACAAGGTACGAAACAGTTTCTATCACGCACATGCAAAATGTTACTGTTGCTCGTTATGTCAATTGGAAGAACATAAAAACAAACAAGATCTTCTTCTAAGAGATGTTTACCCAGGACTTCAAATCGTCCCGCGTCTGTAAATACGTCTTTTTTGTTATTATAAGTGTTTCGAAGTTCTAAATAAATAAAAAGCTTTGGCCTATTTAGATACAGTGCCGGCGAAAGGTTGGCGCCCGGAACACCAGAAGTAAAAACAAGTCACCCCACACAGACTGTTTCTTCGCATAAATTTTGAAACAAAAGAGATTTAAGTACTTACCATATTAGCAATCTTGGTCAATATTCCTATAAATTCTACTACTTAGGTGGATTCGGTCATTTGAAAACATCATGATACTCACTTACTTGCTGCCTGATGATAATAAAATACCGATTTAACCACCCTAAACTAGTCAGAAAAAATATAAAGTATACAATTCGATAAAAGGTAGTAAACATTAGTAAAAAAGTGATTGACCTCATTACAAATATACTTGATATTAACCTGCGATTACTCTTAACACATCAAAGCAAAGCCATTAGTTCAGCATGAGTAACTCAGTAGTAAACATTTCATAATACTCCATATCATACCGCATAAATAAATTCTAATCAAGTTTTGTAGTGCACGGAGCAGTCGCATGCGCAGACTACGTAATGATCTGTGCACATTAACGGCTATTAACCAGTTGTGGATCATAATACCGAAGTTGCTCTAGCTAGATACTTCCTCTCTCTGATTTTGTTATTTTAACACGCAAACACCTTTAACATCTTTTGCTTGACTAGAACCACTATTTATTTCATAAGCAAGTAGGTACATTGAATGCCAAACGTAAGTATACTTTATTGCGATACCTATTTATTCTCCAAGGATCTGTTCCACGAAAAGCCGTTATAATTTCCTGGCTAAACTAAGCTAAGCGGCGATAGTTTCTATTAAATTAAACAGTACCATTACAAAACTGTGAACTTCACGTTACTGAACGTTACTACTCTCCTACCAAATGCCTCTAGCTAAGTCCTGACTAAATCTTCCCTCAATCTATTTATTTTTATTTACATACATTTAACGCAACGAAACGTTTTATTTGGTTGTTGATTACACTAGATGCTCTGAACTCAGTTGACCTACGCCCGGTTGGCTCGGTTCCACCGAACGCGCGGAGGCGGGTCGATAGTGTGCCACGACGTTAACAGGTCATGTCACACCGGCGACGGCGACACATCAGCAACGAGAACAATGAATGGAATATTTTATTAATTTGTATCTACATAACTGCCTCTTTAATTACTTAAGGCGACTCCTTGATAAACTTTTTGAAAGGTCTATTTTTGGAGCTCAATTCGTTGTTAGTTTAAATATGTAGGTAGAGTTAAACAAAACGACCTGATGAACCTAACTGGAACCTTAACTATGTAAACAGCATTTTTTTTATTAAACCAATAGATCTTATCCTAGCTTTGCTTTAATTTTTTTTTGTCCCTTTCGCTCGGGTAAATATCCCTTTCGCTCCAGCGCCTTCGTTAATTTGCGTTATTATGATAATAATGCTTCGTGGTAGTGCCTTAATTACTAAATACGCATAAGTGTAATTTATATCTCGTAATAATTAGCCTGACCTAAATTATTCTTGCCATTCATCTTAGGAATCTTTCTTATAAATTTTCCTTTACGCAAATATTGTTGATGTTACTCTAACGGCTGTCATTTATTCGTGATACCTCTATTACATGATTGTAATTACGGTGTAATTACCTACCTAGGTATATTTCTAGACGTTAACCAGCAGTTTAATTTGGGTAATAATTAATGCATTTGTACAAGCTGTTTGTCTTTTGTTAACAGGCTTTATGTTCCTATTATTAAGAAAACAATAAAGATACCCCTGAGTCATAAGGTATGGAATAAAGCACAATCTCTGCTGGACAATGACATTTCCGAGATAATATTTAATTTTATCATGAACAAAGCTAAGCTAAGAGATTCCCTTTGTTTGCTGTACGAACATACATACAAAATCTGATTCGATATAAAAGCGTACTAAGTGCTATAAATACACTTCAAAACAATTGAGTGGCAGTACGAGTAGACAATAGACATCACATACTATACTGATGGCGTCGGCCCCATAAATGCCTCTTATGGCTGAAATCAAAAAAAAAAAAAATGTATCCGTAAATGTATGTATGTAAAAAAAAGTGTATGTAATGGAAAATTGTATCCGAAACCACAAACAATAAGATTGAGAGAAAAACTTTGTTTTTATGAAAGTACTCTACTTAGCTAGACCTAGGAATATTGGAAAAATAAAAATATATAAAGTCATTCCCTCTTTTCCTTTGAGCAGTCGTGTAAATAGGTGTGTTATAAGTTTAACCTGTGTATCTACTAACCGGGATGTACCGATTTGGACGCGACTTATTTTAATCAAAAGCTAGTTTAATCGGGATGGTTCTTAATTAAGGCTTATTAAAATCGGCTCAGCCGTTAAAAAAGTAATATTTAGAAATGTAAGTGTCGGAGGTTTATCTGCTTTTGTAAGTTGGTATATTTATTTAATTAGTACGTTGTATAGCTGTGCGTGTTATCATCCAGGTTTCTTAAAGTCCCCAATGAAGCTATACCTATTTCGACAGTATGAAACCTGCTCTATCTTGCGTCTCTAGTCTTGTTAATATTATTATTTAATATAATTATTAATTTTGTAATTATCCTTGACACGCGGTTCCTGCATCTTACGCCATTGGCGAAATAAACACCTTCTTTCGCTATTGAGCTATTTGCATACAAATGTGGACTGTATTACTGAAATCGTTTTAATGCTCACTAACACAATGCTTATTTATATTTTTTTTCTGTTTGAATTTGTATTATGTTCAATTCAACATATTATATAGTCTTCGTCCAAGAAAACCTAGGTATTTTAAATGTTTCACAGAAATATTGCAAACTTGAGTTTGTTTTTATATCCCTACCATTTAACTATACAGACAGACGTAACCGATATTTCGACTTAGTTAATTACCTCATAGTTTTTCATTTGCCTTGGTTAAGTAACAAGGATTACGTGCCACCAAAATATTAACCAGGTTTACCGTGACGTTTTCTTGGACATTTTGCGTACAGAATGTGACCGTGAATTCTTGTGTTGCGTAATATTTTAGCACAAAAAACGCGTAAAATATGCTGATTAAAAGTAAAACATGACATGACTTTCTAATGGTGTCTATTTCACCGTCCATTTGTCTAGTAGGCATCTAGGCGCCTAGCAGAAATCAGCGAATTCAGCCTTTTATACCTTGTCTACACTTTTACTCAATATCTTGCTAAAAGTCAAGGACGAACAGGGTTATTTTTGGACTGGCATATCGAATCAATATCCTTCTCCCACTTATATCTTTTATTGTTGATTACATATATGTACACTAACTGTTGCCCGCGACTTCGTCGACGTAGATTTCGGTTATCGCTATCCCGCGGGAACTATATAATTTGCCCGAATAAAAAGTAGCCTATATTATTCCTCAATATTCAAACTATCTTCTTACCAAATTTCATCTAGATCGGTGAAGCGGTTTTTCCGTGAAGAGGTAACAAACAGACAGACAGAGAGACAGAGTTACTTTCGCATTTATAATATTAGTTAGAATTATAACCCGAAAAGACTGATGTACCTACTTATACAGTTAACTCAAAGACGTTACAGTTTGTTTTTTAAAATGTACCGTTTAAACAGACCACTAACTTGTTTTTATGATTTTTAGGGTTCCGCACCTCAAAAGGAAAAACGGAACCCTTATAGGATTACCTAGTTGTCCGTCGGTCTGTCAAGAGTCAAGACCCTTTTTCTCTGGAACGCGTGGAGGTAGCATGCTGAAATTAATATCAAATACTCAAGCCTGCGGTCCCTTGAAGCTGTAAAAAAAATCAAACTTCTAAGTCAACGCAATCAAAAGATACAGTCATTAAAAAGGTTGTTTATACAAATTGCCCTATAAAAACCTAAAGGGTACTTCTAGTTGTCCTAGAAACTTGAAATTTGGTATGAAGGTAGCTCTTACAGCACAACCACTCAGAGAAATCTCAAAATCCTTAATTTTTATGTATGTCTGTAGATTTCACAGACCTATATTAGATGACTCCAATGCGTACATTTTGCTTAGGAGCAGGGCTCTGTTAACACTAGATAACTTAAAACATTGGGGAAAAGCGGGAAAAAAATTGTATGGAACCCTCGGCGAGCGAGTCTGACTAGCACTTGTCCGGTTTTTTATGAAAGGGCAACTCAAAATTGGTACTTAAAGCTTTTTTTATGAATAAATCTCGTCTCAACTCCCGTTATCATTGAAACAGCTAATTGCAGTATAGGTGTATGGCCAATACTGCCCACTTACCCGACTTATCTTCCGGCTGTCAGGTCTGGTTCCACGGCACATAATCAGCATCTCCTGGGGTCCTAGCATACCGACGTCATCGTGGACACGAAGCTTTCGTCCCATTCGCACTCGCATACTAGTTAGAAAGGGATACATAATTTTATGTCCGCGAAAACCTACCATGCTAGGCGTCACGACCTCGATACAGTTAGCGAGCGACCAAACCAACGCTAAAATTAACGGATTTTTTGCGAACATCATCTGACGATCTGCTGACATAATGCGGTCATAGTTTTTATTTGGCTCGAGTACCATTGTGACAAACCGCACTGAGTATTGCTCTGATAATTTAGCCAGTACTTCCGGATCTCATTAATAGTGTCTGGCTTTGTTAATAGTTACTCTTTTATGTCATCATCATTACCATCAAACTTGAAACTGCAGTTTTGCCAACAAATTCTACGCCTTTCTAGTAGTTTGTTCGCTGTTGTTAACAAATTACTGTTCTGTACGGTCGCTAATCGAAGTTGTCTAATTGTATATGGACGAATTAAAAACACTGGTTTTTAATTACATGAATAATTAACACTTGTTTTCTTCAGTCGTGCCGTGCCTCGTGAGGGGTCAAGTGCCTGACGCGACCCATTGTTACTGGCGTCCGCTCGGCAGGAATATGATGAATAGGTCTTCTGTTTATAGTTATTAAGTATACCAAATCGGTTTAACTCCTGATTTTATTTTTTATTCTCTTCATAACTCTGTTAGGTTTAGGTCACGGCTATAGCTTCAAATCATCTCACCAGTTCCGAACATCAAATTGAACGTTTACCAAATGCGCCAGTGTTAATTGGTTACAAGGAAAAAAACCAGACCGTTTCAGTTCCGGTCAACAACGGACTTGGAATCTTGACCGATAAAACACACAAACAATGTAATCGGTTGATAACCGTGACAACGTTGTATACGTGGTGATCGCCACGAAACGATTTAGGTACATTATGATCTTGACTTAATTCGGTAGCGCCAAAGATCGCTGAGTGCTTTGCTTAACCTTAAGCTTGAGTTCGTGTCACAATATATGTCACGTGAACCAAACACTGGCGTAGCGAGGACTCACAGAAAAATAATAGTAATGAATAAGTGAACGGAAGGATGCAATAAGTTACGTACGTAGTGTACGAAGATGCATTAAAATTGTATCACTAACATTAACTCAACAATAGAGAAGCTTATTTTCTGAATTTGCAATCGGTGAAAGTTTAAAAGCATCGGTTATCTGCGGTGCGCTGTCATTGATCTGAGTAACATTACAACACTACAGGGTATTGTAAGGAAAATGAAACGTGAACCAAAAGCATTATCTATATTGCTCTGTTCTAGGCAGTCGCCTTTTACTTATGAAAGTCAACTCTAGCGCGGCTGCTCTCCTTTTACATTAAGATCACACTGAACCCGATTCTCAATTGTTTTAAGTACAATCACACGAGTATCAAATACTCGTATTAAACTCGTTAGGTATAGAAAACTATACAATGTTTATTTATAATAAGCAAACAGTTTGAGAAGTTCGGTCAAGTTGAATTGTTTCTTGAAATACATTTCTTTCCAAGATCTTGATAAACATCAGCTTGAAAGAATGTCAATGCCGAAAGGTGATGACAAAAGGTGATTCAGATCAGAGGCGGTTTAAAAGACGCACGTTATTCACTGCCTAAAGAAATCTAAATAGAAGGGGTAAGTAATTAATACCTTCAATTTCTGTTTATGTGAAAATAACGGTGTAATTTTTCACTTGAACCAAAGTGATCAAGACGAAAAGAATCAGGCTTCTAGAAGCACAACTTCGCGTCATTCCATTGAGGCTACGCTCTGGAGCTGCATTAATTTATGAACGAATGGAACTGTTACATAATTAATATTGACCACGGCATGAAGCAATAGAAAATGTTAGCCAACCGACCTCGAAAACGCACTCGCTCCAATCCGACTCAGTCAAATAGCCCGGTTTCTCCAACTGCATTATACTTGTAGAGCACCAACGCAATTCGGCCGGCTGTACGTTGTTTAGAGTATTTTTAGTGTTTAGTTTACATTGATGAGTGATCTCAAATTACCCTGAAAAGGTCATTGTATTGATTAAATTTCTCAGTGGTAGTGTTAGTGTGTTATTAGCTTTGTTTTGTTAGAGCGAATTTTAAATTACATACGGCCAGTGCTGACTTTAGTTGATACAGATTTACATCTGCATAAATTAAGTGAGCGTTCTTGGTTGATCTAAGTTAAACAAAAATCATTTAAGATGCAAGCCGTAATGCCTATAATTACTATACACAATATTAATCATTCCACTCTGTGTTAGCTCCTTTACAATGTCTTTGGAGTTAATCAGTGCCTCGTCGATATTGCTAAATTCAACTAAATTGAATATCGGGATAGTGTGCTCATATCAATTTGGGTAGTAGGTTTTAGGTTGTGTAGAAATACTTAAAACCAAAATTCCTCCTAAAAATATAAAGACTAATGCATTCTTTTAAACCATAAACTTCATGCTTGTGAAAATAGCTCTTTTGTCAACGAGAACTGTCGCCTCAAACAGTCATCATTCGGCATCCTTTCTCTGAATTTAGTCCTCGCCTAACCATTAACTCATAGCAGAAGCCTAAGTATAGCCGAGGAACGGATGAAAGATTCCTGAGCCAAAGCAAAACAACACATATGCTGCTACTAATAACGACGTTGACGGGACTTTCATTCTCGTACTGTAAGTAGATCGTCGGCATAGATGCACGTTCTGTTTCTGCTATAAGGCTTGCAGTGCCCATTACTTTTACATTCGTTCGACACAGCGAATATGTTGCAAATAATGTCAATAGATAGCTTTCTTTTGTTTTATATAAAAGTATATTTAGTTCGTTGAAAATTTATTCGTACATGATAGAGTCGTTTCGTTATCGTTAGAAGAGACGAAAATTAAAAAGCTATCTTCCCTAAGAAGAAGGTAGGTACTTACTTAATTGTAAGTTATTTTCTGTAAGCAATGTTCTTTTTCCTACACTGTGGACTACGGTCTCCTGCTTTAAATTCAGACCTTATTTATATTATAATGAACAAATGTTTTGCGTAAAAAGATCGTTTGGAATTTTAACTATATGGTTTATGACACTCTCACTTCAATAAATCAGAGCTTTGTGACGTCAACATTGCAAATTGTAATCGCTCACATATTCTGTTGAAAAATAAGTCCACGATCTTAATTGCGGTATATGGAAGGCGCTGATGAAATGTTGAACTGACATTTACCGGAATGATACTGTCGCCATTAATAAATCACTATCCCCCTGCGCAGTTCCAAGTTTTATTTTATCTCTGTTATTTTTAAACAAACAGGAACTATAGCGACTGTGTGGATTTACAGCAGGATCTTGGAAGATTTGCTACTTATTGTCAATCCAATCAACTTCTATTGAACCCTAATAAATGTCACACCATTACCTTCTCACGTAAAAAACAACCCATACTTTTTAACTATAATTTTTCCGGTACAGTTGTCTGTCGCGTTACCGGTGTGAAGTTAGCAGCCTAAAGTTAGCAGCCTAAGATAACCCGACCAAATAAGAAAGTACCATTTTAAACAATATGTTAAATCGAAATTATAACGTTATAATAGGTATCAAAGCTTGCTATTTGTATTCAAAACGTGTATAAGAATAAGTTATCACTTTAATAAATAACACCAAATAGAGTAACCAATAATAAAAAATTTTTTTGCGAAAATTTGAGAAAGTGCCCTATCTCAGAGAAACAGAAGTCAAGCCAGGAGTAATAGCTATATGTGTCGTATAGCTACACCACGGAAGCTCCAGAAAACAATGAGTCTAGAGTGATACCTAACTGTGTTTGGGAGATGAGAGCTGTCAAAAGTTAGCAGCCTAAACGCGTTCAACGAAAGAAATCGAAATTTCACGAGATAGAAGTTAAACCAGGAGTAACTGCTATATGTAGCTTATAGCTAAGGCATACGAGCTCACAAAACATCAAAGTCCAGATTGATACCTTCCTCTGATAAAAGAAAAACAAAGGAGGTAACTCTAAAAAAATATTTTTTTGCAGTAACCAGGTATGGTACCAATTTTCAGCTAAACGAAGTAAAGCCAGGGGTGGTGAGTATATACAACGTGTAGCAGCATTACCGAAGGTCTAGAAGAGCGCTCTTCCTGAGTGATACCTAACTTCGATAAGAAGAAACAGAAGGGACAATCCGCATGAAACTTTTTTTTTGCGAAAATTTGAGATAGTGCCCTATTTCACAGAAATAGAAGTCAAGCCAGGAGTAATGGCTATATGCGTCGTATAGCTACACCACGGGAGCTCCAGAAAACAATGAGTCTAGAGTGATACCTAACTGTGTTTGGGAGATGAGAGCTGTCAAAAGTTAGCAGCCTAAACGCGTTCAACGAAAGAAATCGAAATTCCACGAGATAGAAGTTAAACCAGGAGTAACTGCTATATGTAGCTTATAGCTAAGGCATACGAGCTCACAAAACATCAAAGTCCAGAGTGATACCTTCCTCTGATAAAAGAAAAACAAAGGAGGTAACTCTAAAAAAATATTTTTTTTTGCAGTAACCAGGTATGGTACCAATTTTCAGCTAAACGAAGTAAAGCCAGGGGTAGTGAGTATATACAACGTGTAGCAGCATTACCGAAGGTCTAGAAAAGCGCTCCTCCTGAGTGATACCTAACTTCGATAAGAAGAAACAGAAGGGACAATCCGCATGAAACTTTTTTTTGCGAAAATTTGAGATAGTGCCCTATTTCACAGAAATAGAAGTCAAGCCAGGAGTAATGGCTATATGTGTCGTATAGCTATACCACGGAAGCTCCAGAAAACAATGAGTCTAGAGTGATACCTAACTGTGTTTGGGAGATGAGAGCTGTCAAAAGTTAGCAGCCTAAACGCGTTCAACGAAAGAAATCGAAATTCCACGAGATAGAAGTTAAACCAGGAGTAACTGCTATATGTCGCTTATAGCTAAGGCATACGAGCTTACAAAACATCAAAGTCCAGAGTGATACCTTCCTCTGATAAAAGAAAACCAAAGGAGATAACTCTAAAAAAATATTTTTTTTTTGCAATAACCAGGTATGGTGCCCATTTTCATCTAAACTAAGTTAAGCCAGGCGTAGTGAGTATATACAACGTGTAGCAGCATTACCGAAGGTCTAGAAGAGCGCTCCTCCTGAGTGATACCTAACTTCGATAAGAAGAAACAGAAGGGACAATGCGCATGAAACTTTTATTTTGCGAAAATTTGAGATAGTGCCCTATTTCACAGAAATAGAAGTCAAGCCAGGAGTAATGGCTACATGCGTCGTATAGCTACACCACGGGAGCTCCAGAAAACAATGAGTCTAGAGTGATACCTAACTGTGTTTGGGAGATAAGAGCGGTCAAAAGTTAGCAGCCCAAAAGCGTCCAACGAAAGAAGCCGATATTCTACAAGATAGAAGTTAAGCCAGGAGTAACTGCTATATGTCGCTTATAGCTAAGGCATACGAGCTCACAAAACATCAAAGTCCAGAGTGATACCTTCCTCTGATAAAAGAAAACCAAAGGAGGTAACTCTAAAAAAATATTTTTTTTTGCAGTAACCAGGTATGGTACCAATTTTCAGCTAAACGAAGTAAAGCCAGGGGTAGTGAGTATATACAACGTGTAGCAGCATTACCGAAGGTCTAGAAAAGCGCTCCTCCTGAGTGATACCTAACTTCGATAAGAAGAAACAGAAGGGACAATCCGCATGAAACTTTTTTTTGCGAAAATTTGAGATAGTGCCCTATTTCACAGAAATAGAAGTCAAGCCAGGAGTAATGGCTATATGTGTCGTATAGCTATACCACGGAAGCTCCAGAAAACAATGAGTCTAGAGTGATACCTAACTGTGTTTGGGAGATGAGAGCTGTCAAAAGTTAGCAGCCTAAACGCGTTCAACGAAAGAAATCGAAATTCCACGAGATAGAAGTTAAACCAGGAGTAACTGCTATATGTCGCTTATAGCTAAGGCATACGAGCTTACAAAACATCAAAGTCCAGAGTGATACCTTCCTCTGATAAAAGAAAACCAAAGGAGATAACTCTAAAAAAATATTTTTTTTTTGCAATAACCAGGTATGGTGCCCATTTTCATCTAAACTAAGTTAAGCCAGGCGTAGTGAGTATATACAACGTGTAGCAGCATTACCGAAGGTCTAGAAGAGCGCTCCTCCTGAGTGATACCTAACTTCGATAAGAAGAAACAGAAGGGACAATGCGCATGAAACTTTTATTTTGCGAAAATTTGAGATAGTGCCCTATTTCACAGAAATAGAAGTCAAGCCAGGAGTAATGGCTACATGCGTCGTATAGCTACACCACGGGAGCTCCAGAAAACAATGAGTCTAGAGTGATACCTAACTGTGTTTGGGAGATAAGAGCGGTCAAAAGTTAGCAGCCCAAAAGCGTCCAACGAAAGAAGCCGATATTCTACAAGATAGAAGTTAAGCCAGGAGTAACTGCTATATGTCGCTTATAGCTAAGGCATACGAGCTCACAAAACATCAAAGTCCAGAGTGATACCTTCCTCTGATAAAAGAAAACCAAAGGAGATAACTCTAAAAAAATTTTTTTTTTTGCAATAACCAGGTATGGTGCCAATTTTCATCTAAACGAAGTTAAGCCAGGCGTAGTGAGTATATACAACGTGTAGCAGCGTTACCGAAGGTCTAGAAGAGCGCTCCTCCTGAGTGATACCTAACTTCGATAAGAAGAAACAGAAGGGACAATCCGCATGAAACTTTTTTTTTGCGAAAATTTGAGATAGTGCCCTATTTCACAGAAATAGAAGTCAAGCCAGGAGTAATGGCTATATGTGTCGTATAGCTATACCACGGAAGCTCCAGAAAACAATGAGTCTAGAGTGATACCTAACTGTGTTTGGGAGATGAAAGCTGTCAAAAGTTAGCAGCCTAAACGCGTCCTACGAAAGAAATCGAAATTCCACGAGATAGAAGTTAAGCCAGGAGTAACTGCTATATGTCGCTTATAGCTAAGGCATACGAGCTTACAAAACATCAAAGTCCAGAGTGATACCTTCCTCTGATAAAAGAAAACCAAAGGAGATAACTCTAAAAAAATATTTTTTTTTTGCAATAACCAGGTATGGTGCCCATTTTCATCTAAACTAAGTTAAGCCAGGCGTAGTGAGTATATACAACGTGTAGCAGCATTACCGAAGGTCTAGAAGAGCGCTCCTCCTGAGTGATACCTAACTTCGATAAGAAGAAACAGAAGGGACAATGCGCATGAAACTTTTATTTTGCGAAAATTTGAGATAGTGCCCTATTTCACAGAAATAGAAGTCAAGCCAGGAGTAATGGCTACATGCGTCGTATAGCTACACCACGGGAGCTCCAGAAAACAATGAGTCTAGAGTGATACCTAACTGTGTTTGGGAGATAAGAGCGGTCAAAAGTTAGCAGCCCAAAAGCGTCCAACGAAAGAAGCCGATATTCTACAAGATAGAAGTTAAGCCAGGAGTAACTGCTATATGTCGCTTATAGCTAAGGCATACGAGCTCACAAAACATCAAAGTCCAGAGTGATACCTTCCTCTGATAAAAGAAAACCAAAGGAGATAACTCTAAAAAAATTTTTTTTTTTGCAATAACCAGGTATGGTGCCAATTTTCATCTAAACGAAGTTAAGCCAGGCGTAGTGAGTATATACAACGTGTAGCAGCGTTACCGAAGGTCTAGAAAAGCGCTCCTCCTGAGTGATACCTAACTTCGATAAGAAGAAACAGAAGGGACAATCCGCATGAAACTTTTTTTTTGCGAAAATTTGAGATAGTGCCCTATTTCACAGAAATAGAAGTCAAGCCAGGAGTAATGGCTATATGTGTCGTATAGCTATACCACGGAAGCTCCAGAAAACAATGAGTCTAGAGTGATACCTAACTGTGTTTGGGAGATGAAAGCTGTCAAAAGTTAGCAGCCTAAACGCGTCCTACGAAAGAAATCGAAATTCCACGAGATAGAAGTTAAGCCAGGAGTAACTGCTATATGTAGCTTATAGCTAAGGCATAAGAGCTCACAAAACATCAAAGTCCAGAGTGATACCTTCCTCTGATAAAAGAAAAACAAAGGAGGTAACTCTAAAAAAATATTTTTTTGCAGTAACCAGGTATGGTACCAATTTTCAGCTAAACGAAGTAAAGCCAGGGGTGGTGAGTATATACAACGTGTAGCAGCATTACCGAAGGTCTAGAAGAGCGCTCTTCCTGAGTGATACCTAACTTCGATAAGAAGAAACAGAAGGGACAATCCGCATGAAACTTTTTTTTTGCGAAAATTTGAGATAGTGCCCTATTTCACAGAAATAGAAGTCAAGCCAGGAGTAATGGCTATATGCGTCGTATAGCTACACCACGGGAGCTCCAGAAAACAATGAGTCTAGAGTGATACCTAACTGTGTTTGGGAGATGAGAGCTGTCAAAAGTTAGCAGCCTAAACGCGTTCAACGAAAGAAATCGAAATTCCACGAGATAGAAGTTAAACCAGGAGTAACTGCTATATGTAGCTTATAGCTAAGGCATACGAGCTCACAAAACATCAAAGTCCAGAGTGATACCTTCCTCTGATAAAAGAAAAACAAAGGAGGTAACTCTAAAAAAATATTTTTTTTTGCAGTAACCAGGTATGGTACCAATTTTCAGCTAAACGAAGTAAAGCCAGGGGTAGTGAGTATATACAACGTGTAGCAGCATTACCGAAGGTCTAGAAAAGCGCTCCTCCTGAGTGATACCTAACTTCGATAAGAAGAAACAGAAGGGACAATCCGCATGAAACTTTTTTTTGCGAAAATTTGAGATAGTGCCCTATTTCACAGAAATAGAAGTCAAGCCAGGAGTAATGGCTATATGTGTCGTATAGCTATACCACGGAAGCTCCAGAAAACAATGAGTCTAGAGTGATACCTAACTGTGTTTGGGAGATGAGAGCTGTCAAAAGTTAGCAGCCTAAACGCGTTCAACGAAAGAAATCGAAATTCCACGAGATAGAAGTTAAGCCAGGAGTAACTGCTATATGTCGCTTATAGCTAAGACATACGAGCTCACAAAACATCAAAGTCCAGAGTGATACCTTCCTCTGATAAAAGAAAACCAAAGGAGATAACTCTAAAAAAAATTTTTTTTTTGCATTAACCAGGTATGGTGCCCATTTTCATCTAAACTAAGTTAAGCCAGGCGTAGTGAGTATATACAACGTGTAGCAGCATTACCAAAGGTCTAGAAAAGCGCTCCTTCTGAGTGATACCTAACTTCGATAAAAAGAAACAGACGGGACAATCCGCATGAAACTTTTTTTTTGCGAAAATTTGAGATAGTGCCCTATTTCACAGAAATAGAAGTCAAGCCAGGAGTAATGGCTATATGTGTCGTATAGCTATACCACGGAAGCTCCAGAAAACAATGAGTCTAGAGTGATACCTAACTGTGTTTGGGAGATGAAAGCTGTCAAAAGTTAGCAGCCTAAACGCGTCCTACGAAAGAAATCGAAATTCCACGAGATAGAAGTTAAGCCAGGAGTAACTGCTATATGTCGCTTATAGCTAAGGCATAAGAGCTCACAAAACATCAAAGTCCAGAGTGATATCTTCTTCTTATAAAAGAAAAACAAAGGAGGTAACTCTAAAAAAATATTTTATTTGCAGTAACCAGGTATGGTACCAATTTTCAGCTAAACGAAGTAAAGCCAGGGGTAGTGAGTATATACAACGTGTAGCAGCATTACCGAAGGTCTAGAAGAGCGCTCCTCCTGAGTGATACCTAACTTCGATAAGAAGGAACAGAAGGGACAATCCGCATGAAACTTTTTTTTTGCGAAAATTTGAGATAGTGCCCTATTTCACAGAAATAGAAGTCAAGCCAGGAGTAATGGCTATATGTGTCGTATAGCTACACCACGGGAGCTCCAGAAAACAATGAGTCTAGAGTGATACCTAACTGTGTTTGGGAGATGAGAGCTGTCAAAAGTTAGCAGCCTAAACGCGTTCAACGAAAGAAATCGAAATTCCACGAGATAGAAGTTAAGCCAGGAGTAACTGCTATATGTCGCTTATAGCTAAGGCATAAGAGCTCACAAAACATCAAAGTCCAGAGTGATACCTTCCTCTGATAAAAGAAAAACAAAGGAGGTAACTCTAAAATAATATTAGAATTTCGTAGAATTTCGGCTTATGAACTAAAAAACAATTGAGTTACAAAAGCGCTTAGCTGATGCAACTTGTGACCAAAGGGCTGGCAGTTTTCTCTCTCAAAGAATCAGCATCGCTATTCAGCGAGGCAACGCTGCCAGCCTTTTGGGCACTATGCCACGGGGGCCTTATTTAGATTTAATTTAGTTTTAAGTTGTAGTTTATTTAGTTTAAGCTTAGATTTAATGTCATTGTAAATTGCTTTTAGTATGTAAATAAAGAATTATAATGATTAAAAACAATTACTTTGCTCACCCGCGACCACTAATGACAAATAGTTATATCTGTGCGGCAAATATATTTACCGCACAGATATAACTATTTGTCATTAGTGGTCGTGGGTGAGCAAAGTAATTGTTTTTTAGTTCATAAATATGCACCTCCGCAAAGTAACGCCTGATTCAATGAATTTCGGCTTCTTTCGTAGGACGCGTTTAGGCTGCTAACTTTTGACCGCTCTCATCTCCCAAACACAGTTAGGTATCAGTCTAGACTCGTTGTTTTCTGGAGCTCCCGTGGTGTAGCTATACGACGCATATAGCCATTACTCCTGGCTTGACTTCTGTTTCTGTGAAATGGGGCACTATCACAAATTTTCGCAAAAAAAAAATTTCATGCGGATTGTCCCTTCTGTTTCTTCTTATTGAAGTTAGGTATCACTCAGGAGGAGCGCTTTTCTAGACCTTCGGTAATGCTGCTACACGTTGTATATACTCACTACCCCTGGCTTTACTTCGTTTAGCTGAAATTGGTACCATACCTGGTTGCTGCAAATAAAATATTTTTTTAGACTTACCTCCTTTGTTTTTCTTTTATCAGAGGAAGGTATCACTCTGGACTTTGATGTTTTGTGAGCTCTTATGCCTTAGCTATAAGCGA
The DNA here is from genome assembly GCA_963691665.1 of Clepsis dumicolana. Taxonomy (NCBI): domain Eukaryota; kingdom Metazoa; phylum Arthropoda; class Insecta; order Lepidoptera; family Tortricidae; genus Clepsis; species Clepsis dumicolana. The sequence goes on from OY829508.1 coordinate 13,552,298, forward strand.
CATATAGCAGTTACTCCTGGCTTAACTTCTATCTCGTGGAATTTCGATTTCTTTCGTTGAACGCGTTTAGGCTGCTAACTTTTGACAGCTCTCATCTCCCAAACACAGTTAGGTATCACTCTAGACTCATTGTTTTCTGGAGCTCCCGTGGTGTAGCTATACGACGCATGTAGCCATTACTCCTGGCTTGACTTCTATTTCTGTGAAATAGGGCACTATCTCAAATTTTCGCAAAATAAAAGTTTCATGCGGATTGTCCCTTCTGTTTCTTCTTATCGAAGTTAGGTATCACTCAGGAGGAGCGCTCTTCTAGACCTTCGGTAATGCTGCTACACGTTGTATATACTCACTACGCCTGGCTTTACTTCGTTTAGCTGAAAATCGGTACCATACCTGGTTACTGCAAAAGAAATATTTTTTTAGAGTTACCTCCTTTGTTTTTCTTTTATCAGAGGAAGGTATCACTCTGGACTTTGATGTTTTGTGAGCTCTTATGCCTTAGCTATAAGCGACATATAGCAGTTACTCCTGGCTTAACTTCTATCTCTTGGAATTTCGATTTCTTTCGTTGAACGCGTTTAGGCTGCTAACTTTTGACAGCTCTCATCTCCCAAACACAGTTAGGTATCACTCTAGACTCATTGTTTTCTGGAGCTCCCGTGGTGTAGCTATACGACGCATGTAGCCATTACTCCTGGCTTGACTTCTATTTCTGTGAAATAGGGCACTATCTCAAATTTTCGCAAAAAAAAAGTTTCATGCGGATTGTCCCTTCTGTTTCTCCTTATCGAAGTTAGGTATCACTCAGGAGGAGCGCTTTTCTAGACCTTCGGTAATGCTGCTACACGTTGTATATACTCACTACGCCTGGCTTAACTTCGTTTAGATGAAAATTGGCACCATACCTGGTTATTGCAAAAAAAAAAAATTTTTTTAGAGTTATCTCCTTTGGTTTTCTTTTATCAGAGGAAGGTATCACTCTGGACCTTAATGTTTTGTGAGCTTGTATGCCTTAGCTATTAGCGACATATAGCAGTTACTCCTGGCTTAACTTCTATCTCGTGGAATTTCGATTTCTTTCGTTGAACGCGTTTAGGCTGCTAACTTTTGACAGCTCCCGTCTCCCAAACACAGTTAGGTATCACTCTAGACTCATTGTTTTCTGGAGCTCCCGTGGTGTAGCTATACGACGCATGTAGCCATTACTCCTGGCTTGACTTCTATTTCTGTGAAATAGGGCACTATCTCAAATTTTCGCAAAAAAAAAGTTTCATGCGGATTGTCCCTTCTGTTTCTCCTTATCGAAGTTAGGTATCACTCAGGAGGAGCGCTTTTCTAGACCTTCGGTAATGCTGCTACACGTTGTATATACTCACTACGCCTGGCTTAACTTCGTTTAGATGAAAATTGGCACCATACCTGGTTATTGCAATAAAAAATATTTTTTTAGAGTTATCTCCTTTGGTTTTCTTTTATCAGAGGAAGGTATCACTCTGGACCTTAATGTTTTGTGAGCTTGTATGCCTTAGCTATTAGCGACATATAGCAGTTACTCCTGGCTTAACTTCTATCTCGTGGAATTTCGATTTCTTTCGTTGAACGCGTTTAGGCTGCTAACTTTTGACAGCTCTCATCTCCCAAACACAGTTAGGTATCACTCTAGACTCATTGTTTTCTGGAGCTCCCGTGGTGTAGCTATACGACACATATAGCCATTACTCCTGGCTTGACTTCTATTTCTGTGAAATAGGGCACTATCTCAAATTTTCGCAAAAAAAAAGTTTCATGCGGATTGTCCCTTCTGTTTCTTCTTATCGAAGTTAGGTATCACTCAGGAGGAGCGCTCTTCTAGACCTTCGGTAATGCTGCTACACGTTGTATATACTCACTACCCCTGGCTTTACTTCGTTTAGCTGAAAATTGGTACCATACCTGGTTACTGCAAAAAAAAAATTTTTTTAGAGTTACCTCCTTTGTTTTTCTTTTATCAGAGGAAGGTATGACTCTGGACTTTGATATTTTGTGAGCTCTTATGCCTGAGCTATAAGCGACATATAGCAGTTACTCCTGGCTTAACTTCTATCTCGTAGAATTTCGACTTCTTTCGTTGGACGCGTTTAGGCTGCTAACTTTTGACCGCTCTCATCTCCCAAACACAGTTAGGTATCACTCTAGACTCATTGTTTTCTGGAGCTCCCGTGGTGTAGCTATACGAAACATATAGCCATTACTCCTGGCTTGACTTCTATTTCTGTGAAATAGGGCACTATCTCAAATTTTCGCAAAAAAAAAGTTTCATGCGGATTGTCCCTTCTGTTTCTTCTTATCGAAGTTAGGTATCACTCAGAAGGAGCGCTCTTCTAGACCTTCGGTAATGCTGCTACACGTTGTATATACTCACTACCCCTGGCTTTACTTCGTTTAGCTGAAAATTGGTACCATACCTGGTTACTGCAAAAAAAAAATTTTTTTAGAGTTACCTCCTTTGTTTTTCTTTTATCAGAGGAAGGTATGACTCTGGACTTTGATGTTTTGTGAGCTCTTATGCCTTAGCTATAAGCGACATATAGCAGTTACTCCTGGCTTAACTTCTATCTCGTAGAATTTCGACTTCTTTCGTTGGACGCGTTTAGGCTGCTAACTTTTGACCGCTCTCATCTCCCAAACACAGTTAGGTATCACTCTAGACTCATTGTTTTCTGGAGCTCCCGTGGTGTAGCTATACGACACATATGGCCATTACTCCTGGCTTGACTTCTGTTTCTCTGAGATAGGGCACTTTCTCAAATTTTCGCAAAAAAAAAAATATTATTGGTTACTCTATTTGGTGTTATTTATCAAAGTGATAACTTATGTTTATACACGTTTTGAATAGAAATAGCAAGCTTTGATACCTATTATAACGTTATAACTTCGATTTAACATACTGTTTAAAATGGTACTTCCTTATTTGGTCGGGTTATCTTAGGCTGCTAACTTTAGGCTGCTAACTTCACACCGGTTGTCGCGTTGGCCAGGTTCGGGATTTGGGTGTCACTTTGGACACAAAACTCAGTTTTAATCCTCACATAGATATTATTACCGCGAAGGCGTATAAACGATTAGGATTTCTGCTTAGATTTTCTAAACCTTTCAGGCTTTTAAGCACTTTAAAAATATTGTACTTCTCTTTTGTGCGGAGTATTCTTGAGTTCGGTTGCGTTGTTTGGAACCCTCAATATAAGATTCATATATCAAGAATTGAAAGGGTGCAACTGAAATTCATTAAGTCCCTTAATTACCGATCGGGCTTAAACCAATCAACTCATAAACATCATAACCCAGCTTCTCTTGAGAAACGCCGATTGTACCTTGATCAAGTTTTTTTGTATAAAATACTGAATAATTATATTGATTCATCCACCCTTCTTGCGAAGGTTAAATTCAAAACCCCTTATCGTATCCCCTCGCGTCATTTCTCCACTTTCCACGTCAGTTTTTGTCGTTCAAACTATGCGCGTAACACTTTTTTCAGACGAGCTTGCCATGATTACAATGGATGCTTCATGGATTTAGATATTTTTTCTTCATCACTGCAGAGGTATAGAGATTCACTGCGGAAACTACTCTTTGATTCATAATTAAAAGATATCGATTGTTTGTTTTCTTTAGCATTAATATAGTCGCCTGACATACTGCATTTTGTACTTTGTTATGGCTGTTTTAAGTGCATTCATGTAGGTAGGTAAACCCAAAATATTAAAGTTAAGATATAGTATCAAAAAGTAGGTAAAACTGTTTTGTTATGTTTTGAGCTAGCATGTTTTGAAAATGTATTTTAAAATTAATGGAACTGTTGGTTTTTTTTAAGATTACGTTATGTACGTTTCATTTTTGAATTGTAACCGTTTGTTCCTAAATAAATAAAAAAAAAAAAAAAAAAAATTTAACGCGTAACAAAATGGTCTGTTGTTTGACATCGATAAGTGATCCTTTACTAAGAAATATTATCGTCACTGGCTCCACCTCATCTTACGATACTTGCCAATCGGATGATATAAGAATTATGCGAACCAGCTTCTATTCGAGAGCAAGGCTAGTGTATTCGGTTGCATTGAAACAGTTATAATACATGATGACATGGTGATGATGATAATGTTTGGAGCGAGCATCAAAAAATTTGCGATAGCCCAGTGGTTTGACCTATGGCCTCTCAAGCTAGGGTCGCGGGTTCAAACCCCGGCTCGCAGGTCTGAGTTTTTCGGAATTTATGTGCGGAATTACATTTGTAATTTGTCTTGAGCTTTTCGATGAAGGAAAACATCGTGAGGAAACCTGCACACACCTGCGAAGCAATTCAATGATGTGTGCGAAGTTCGCAATCCGCACTGAACCTGCCTGGGAACTATATAGTCCAAGCCCTCACATTCTGAGAGGAGGCCTATGCCCAGCAGTGGGATATAAAAAAGGCTGGTGATGAAGTTTAATTTTGCATTTAAGGAATAGAAAGGACTGAATAGATTATTCGCGAATAAATCAACCAACCACTTTTCCAAATTACGAATTATTCAATTGACGAATGCAAATTACATACGTACGTATACCTACCACGAATGAATTATTAATAAAATTTGGAAAATATTGCTTTTCTTCCGCGAATAATTTGTCGTTCGAAGTTTTCCGTCTCTGCTATATTATAATATGAAGTATTTGTATATTATAATATGGTGTATTATATAGGGCGCCCATAAAATAATGATATATTATAATATGATGTATTTGAGCAATAACGAGGAACCGACTATACACGTGTAACTTTATTTGAAATCATTTATTGTTTGTTTTGCAGTTAAACATTAACTAATTTAAAAAGCAATTTTATTACCACTTTGCGCAACAATGTTTTGACAATAAAGTTATTGCTTGCTGGAAATTTCTAAAGCAAATGGCACTGCTTTTGAAAAAGCTCAAAAAACCTTGCTTTTGATGTGTTGCAAGGTCATTAACAATTAAAGTAACGTTGCTAAATATTACCGCTTCTGTTTATGCACGGAAAAATGTTAATTGCTGTGTAAATTTGAAATTAATAACGTTAATTAGCTACACAAGTAAGCCTCTCGTAGTTTGGTTCTAGAAATATTTGATGGTTCAGAGCTGTTTAGTTTTTTTTTTTCAGTTGGATGAGTTCTTTCTTAAGAAAAGTTCTTAGGTTTTAATAAAACAGCCCCCCGACTACGAAATTCGAAAATCGAAGTTCGTATCGTATCGTACCGCTCACTCTCGTGTTAAATAATATTAGCTTGAGAGGGACGGCACGATACGAAGTTCGGATTTTGCACTTCGTAGTCGGGGGGCAGGGACGATAAAGTCAAGAGGACTGCCAATGTTCATACAATGTCGTGTTCCTTTAAAATAATATGCCTGCTATAGCTAGTTTAACTATAGGGAGGTCTGTGCGACACTTACAGACCTCTGCTTGACACAATAGCGCCATCTATACCTATTAGTTTTGTATTTGGTTCATAGATGGGAATAGCGCCAAGTCTAAGTGTTAACGAAATTATTGTTACAGAGACCTCTTCATAGTGAACTAGCTACAGAGGCCCGAGTACGAATATTCGAAACCTGCGTCACGTAAAATCGAATAGTAAACGTTATCGAGTTTGTATGACGTTTAGAACAGCGCCCGCCCGTGAGCGTATTTGGAACTAAAATTTAGTATGAGATTTCTCGATCTCGATACGATAACCGTAACGTAACGCAGGATTCGACAAGTCGTGCTTAGGGCACTGGAATGAGATTAGATTAATTAAAGTTAATCGATGTCCTGTATGACTTGTCCGGTTTTTAATCCGTGGAGGGGCGTTATAAGTTTGACCTGTGTGTCTGTGTATTTGTGTATCTATGTATCCCTTCAAGTGGCATGTACTAATTATTACATAGCCCATGAGTGGCGGCGGAATTTTTTTTTACGTTATTTTTTTTACCCTCAAGTGGCAGGTTCTTTTCGCGAATGTTCGCGAATTTTCCACGAATCATGAAAAAATTTAATAAAAAAAAATGGTTGGATACTGTAATATAAACCATATAACGTTGGTTTCAGTATAAAATTGCCTATTTAATTAACTAGCAATGAATTCAATTCCAAGTTTGATCTGTGTATCTGTGTATCTGTCTGTGGCATTATAGCTCCCAAACGGATCTACCGATTTCAATGCGGTTTTTTTTTAATCGAAAGCTAGTTTAATCGAGATGGTTCTTAGCTAAGTCTCATTAAAATCGGTTTACCCGCGTTTTTGAAATATTGAACTTTTATGCTTTAACCCTAACCGTTAGGTATCTTTGGCCTTTCGGTCCTCCAACTAACTCGTAACCAACTTATTATTTCGCTTTGTTTTAAGTTACAAGATCACACAGATCACAGTCTTTATGAATAATACATATTATTTGCTATAAAAAAAACTCTGAACAAAGATTTCTCGTCTATTTAACTATAGAAATGATTTTAAGACGAAGCCGTTGACGCAAGTGTCAACAGCACACAAGTCATTATAATATATCAGTAGGCTTATGCCCCGCGGCTTTGCCCCCGTGAAATATTTCAAAATGGGCTAGTTCCCTCTCCCGTGGGAATTTCGAAAAATATCTGGTAGAGATCCCTTTAAGGGATAAGTTCGCCTTTGTACATTTGCTTTTGTTCTGTTATCTGTTATTTTATGTTTTATGTGCAATAAAGAGATATACAACATACATACAAATCCCTTCTTCGTGCACCTCTAGGATACCCAAGGTATACGTATGCCAAATTTCAAGTGTTTAGGTCCAGTGGTTTAGGCTGTGCGTTATCTGCCAGTCAGTCAGTCAGTCAGCCAGCCAGCCAGCCAGCCAGCCAGTCCGTCACGGTACTGTTTTATAGGTATGGATGTAGCATATACTTAATGTGTGTTAAAAGTTTCGGGTTCACCTTGTTTAACCCCGACGCAAAAAGAGAGGTGAAAGAAGTGTGACCTGTGTTTGGCTGTATCAGTGTATGTCTGTGGAATTGTAGCTTCTAAACGGTTGGACGGATTTGGACGCAACTTTTTTTAATCGAAAGCTAGTTTAATCGAGATGGTTCTTAGTTAAGTTTCATAAAAATCGGTTCAGCCGTTTTTGATATGAAAATGTCGGGGTTTTGTGCCAAGTTCAGATTCCAGATATGAGAGATCGTTGATGTCTAGTATCTATCTATGGCTAAGTTCAGGAACTCGAATCCGGGAGCCCGTTGATACCTTGGATTGTTTTTCTTTTTGCTTTAAAAAGTCAAATACAAGAAATCATGAAGTACTTAAGTACCAAACTAATAGGTATGTTAATTTCTTGAGTAAGTAGGTAGGTACCTACTTATATGCACGGGTAGGTACCTACCGCAGTGTTAGGTAAATACTTCAAATGTCAAATTAAAAATTGTTTGTTGCCAAACTATGTAAAATGCCTGTATCTCTATCTATGCTCCACTGTTAACTAACAAGGTCCTTTAATCCTAATCCTAACTAATATTATAAATGCGAAAGTAATTCTGTCTCTCTGTCTGTCTGTTTGTTACCTCTTCACGGAAAAACCGCTTCACCAATCTAGATGAAATTTGGTAAGAAGATAGTTTGAATATCGAGGAATAACATAGGTTACTTTTTATTCGGGAAAACTGTATAGTTGCCGCGGGATAGCCATAACCGAAATCTACGCGGACGAAGTCGCGGGCAACAGCTAGTATTCACATAAGTTTTACTATAAGTAAACTCCATTCGACACTGGTCACTGTCTTGTTTTATGTGATTAACAAAATTCTTTACCTGCTTAATTTTCTTTTCATTGAAACATGTACGATATTTTTTTTTAAAGGTCAAATAAAACGATACGAAGAGGCAAAGCAAGAATTATCTGTAAGTACAGTTTGTTTTATTCCGGGAAAGTTTTAGGTTTAGCACTTTGGTTACGACGGACGTTTTTGTAGATACAAACTTGTTTCCAGGTGGCCAAATCTATAAGTCTCTTGAACGACTTCTTTTTTTAATTTACATCACGACATCACGCATCTAAAACATCTTCAGTTCTGAAAGTCAACGTCTTAACTTTCTCGGAGCTTCGCAAAGCTGTCCATTAACTTTGAAGTGACTTATGGTATTATTAGAAAGCTCAGTAAGTAGCTTTACATAGCGGGTCCTTAGAGTTACAGTCTAAAGTGATCGATCGAGCACGGCAGTGTATTTTGTGCTACTTGCCTATGTAAAGAAGTCTCCGTGAAATTGGTCACTTTGCTTAAAATAGCTGCAATTTCACGCGTATGTACGCGTAAATGTTAACGGGATAGATGATGGAATCCAATGTTTTTATTATCGATAATTTTGCATTCCTGACCTTTCTCACTAGTTAGGTACCACAGAAACAAGTCAGTCCGTAGCGCGCCTAATTAAAAACCATCTGCTATTAAAAAGAATAACAAAACCGAACCATAGCATGACGTTTTCCCCCAATTTGCATATATTTGCCAGCATAACTTCAGTAAAGGCTCTAGAAACAACGTTTTTGTCTGACGGCATGCATTAGTATCCTGTAACAATTACCACTAGTGGCTGTGTTGAGCTGTAGGCCTTGCGAGTTCATTTTTGAATATTTTTAGTTTTTTTTTTAATTTTCAAAAACTGCATCAACAAAAAAGATATACGTATACCTATATACTAGGAATAAACATGATATTTACGTAATAAAAGCAATTTACAATGACATTAAATCTAAGCTAAAACTAAATAAACTAAAAACTAAATTAAATCTAAATAAGGCCCCCGTGGCATGGTGCCCAAAAGGCTGGCAGCGTTGCCTCGCTGAATAGCGATGCTGATTCTTTGGTACTTAGGTAATTACCGAATCAGCTCATAAAATTTTAAGAGAATCGGTTGAAAAAAGCGACCTGAGGCCCGAGTACGAATATTCGAATCCTTCATGTTAAAAAACTGTATGGCTTAAAGAGGGGTGTTATAAGTTTAACTAAGTAACTAAGAACAGGCTTATCTCATTCATTACTAACTAATACCCACATTATTATTTTACGAAAGCATTTTTGCCCAAGCTGAAACGGAGACGCTTCGCTAGCGATTCGCACTCGCTCGGTCACTAATGACCTGAGGGTCGAGCACGACTTTTCGAATCCTGCGTCACGTAAAATCGAATAGTAAACGTTGTCGAGTTAGTATGACGTTTGGAACAGGAACTAAAATTTAGTACTTATGAGGTTTCTCGATCTCGATACGATAACCGTAACGTTACGCAGCATTCATAAAGTCATGCTCGACCATCTGAAGAATTTAGCGGTTCTTTGCTAGAAGTCGTAGTAAAATGTTAAATACGCTACAATGGTCACGTAGATGACGAGACTTTATTGTCAGTATTTTTCTATATTTTATTAGGAAAATTATCCAGGAAATTTTTATTTAGCAGGATAGAGTCTGCTGTGGAAGAAAATGAAAAGTGAGCGGAAAATGGATGGATAATTATATTTGTTAGTACTTAGTGCTTGCACTCTGGTGCATCTACCATTTGTTTTTAACCCCCGACCCAAAAAGAGGGGTGTTATGAGTTTGACGTGCGTATCTGTGTATCTGTCTGTGGCATCATAGCTCCCAAACGGATTTACCGATTTCGATGCCGTTTTTTGTAATCGAAAGCTAGTTTAATCGAGATGGTTTTTAACTAAGTTTCATTAAAATCGGTTCACCCGTTTTTGAAATATTGAACTTTGAAATGACAATGTCTGGGGTTTTTAAATTTTTCTAATGATGAATGGATGAATGGATCATTTTACATAGATATAATAAGTTACAAAAACCCCCCGACATTGTCATTTCAAAAACGGGTAAGCCGATTTTAATGATTCTTAGCTAAGAACCATCTCGATTAAACTAGCATTCGAACAAAAAAAACCGCATCGATATAGGTCCATCCGCTTGTGAGCTACGATGCCACAGACAGATACACATTCACAGACACACAGATACACAGGTCAAACTTATGACACTCCTCTTTTTCGTCGGAGGTTAAAAAGTAAAACCACCTTCAAAAAAACCTTAGAAAAAAAACGTAAAATAAACCTCTAAAGCCATGAGCTTTATGGCCTAGCACTAGCAGAAATATGAAGTCGGTGCTTCATTCAAAGAATATTCCGCTCGCACCGCACCGATGGCTTTAGAGGATTATTTTGTATTTTTCTCCAAGATTTTTTGAAGGCGGTTTTATGTCTGTTGTTGAATCTCTATTTGTGGTCGCCTAACACCTCTACATACAACAACCGATTTAGTGTATTTCATTCAATTTTACCAATTTCCCGTTTACTGCCGTATTCAAGGTTTTAAAATGTGATATCTCGTGTTATTATTGCAAATTGTTTGAAAAATACAAGAACAGAATAAACAAACAGTTCTTGCATAATGCATAAAATTACTTAAATGCCCATTTATATGACATGCGATAGCGCTTCGTAATCTATTTATTCAGTGCACGCCAGTCTTACGTTTGCTGAACAATTGATGTTCGCTTTGTATACAAACATAACAAACGTAATAAGGCATTTACGCGTAGATAACAATAATATTGTATAAGTTAACCTTTATAGCCGAAGAATCTTATTCGAAGTATCACAGTAATTATACTAGCTTATCGCAGCTCATCTGGTGATGCTGTAGGTATTAAATTTTTTATCTTAAAGTGTCAATATTATGTTCATTCAATTTTAATGTTATAAAACTTACGATAGATAACTATGATAGGTGCGATAACTCGAGAGCTCAGATCTGAGCTGGATTCAGCCGGTTTTTATTTATAAATACCAAAATTGTTATTAAAATCTTAAACGTTGGTTAGCAATAAAATACATTCAATATGTAAATAAGAGTTTGGATGATTAGAATATTTATGTATTTATTAAATTACGGCCTATGAACAAAAGTTTCTTGTGATAAGGTCCTATGTCGAAAGTGATGTCACGACCACACCTCTATGAATGACTCTACTATGCAATACAGGGCTATTATGCATGAGATCATCTAATAGTCCATCTTAAAAAAAAATTTTTTTCGCAAAAAAAATATTTTGTATTAGACAATTAATGTCTTATGCAATTAACCGCGAATCATTTAAAACTGTTATAATTTTTGTAGCCTACCTGAAAGTAACAGAGTCGCCTAAGGTACGTACGACAGGCCTAGGACCGTCGTAGCCCGTAGGTTTGACCCTTGGCTTCTCAAGCAGATTCCCCACTTTACGTGTAGGGAAAAATGACATGAAAAATGCCCAATGTTTTCATTCAACTCAGGTATGTTGGTACTAACATACCTACAAGGTAGCACAGTACAGCCCACCTTCCTAAATTTCCGAATTATAGATGCATAACATCATTTCATCATCATGTCAGCCGAAAGAGTTCAACTGCTGGACATAGGCCTCCCCCAAGGCTCTAATGCGTAGCGTAGCGCCCAATCGAAATTATAGCCAAATAACAATCAAAGTCAAATGTTTATTCAGTTTCAATAACAATGATGGCAAGTTTAAATGTTAAAAGTCGCCACTGTTAGCAGAACTCCTTGGAATTTGGACCGGCGGTCACGCGTACATTGACCGTCATACAAACAAACACGGTACAAAGTACAAAGTACAATCTCAACTTTGGCGCAACTCACTCGGTAGATAATAAAAATCATGTACGTATTACCTAGTAGCAGAATGTATTTTAATTACGTGTTTCGAATTAATATATAAGTGTTTTTCTAAGTAAACACTTAAAAAATAATTTGCTAGTTTAGTTAATTGCCCTACCAGGTTATTACGTACCTAATACATAAGACAATATGACACATATCCCAATTCAGGACTCACCAACTAAGTTATACAACTCTACGTATTTAGCTATACAGTGGCCCCGTAGGATAGATTGGCTATATACCCAGGCGGTTTTGTATTGAGCACCCCTACTTTTGTTTTATACGACTAGGAAGGCAAACGAGCAAGTGGGTCACCTGATGGTAAGTGATCAGCACTGCCAATAGACACCCGCAACCTCATAGATGCGTTGCCAACCTAGAGAGCTAAGATGAAATGCTTCTTGTGCCCGTAATTACATTGGCTGTCTTATTCTCCGCACCGGAACACAAAAGTGCAAGCACTGCTGCTTAGCGGCAGGATTAGCGAGTAAGATGGTGGTAGCGATCCGGACGGACCTTGCACAATGTCCTACCACCCGCATAATTTCTGTCACTCTGTTACCTACGATACTGATTTCATTTCCACACACCAACAATATTATGAAACAAGATGATAACCGTAACGTAACGCAGGATTCGACAAGTCGTGCTTAGGGCACTGCTTGACACAATAGCGCCATCTATATCTATTAGTTTTGTATTTGGTTCATAGATGGGAATAGCGCCAAGTCTAAGTGTTAACGAAATGATTGTTACAGAGACCTCTTCATAGTGAACTAGCTACAGAAGCCCGAGTACGAATATTCGAAACCTGCGTCACGTAAAATCGAATAGTAAACGTTAACGAGTTTGTATGACGTTTGGAACAGCGCCCGCCCGTGAGCGTATTTGGAACTAAAATTCAGTATGAGGTTTCTCGATCTCTTCGATTGAATGCTAGGGTCAAATTTTCCGGTACTCTGTATCAATTAAATTAGATTTCCTTACTATTTCATTTGCAGGTGATGTTCTAGTTGCAATCTTTTTCTTTTTTTATACGACAAGGAAGGAAAACGAGCAAGTGGGTCACCTGATGGTAAGTAATCACCACTGCCTATAGACACCCGCAACCCCGGAGGGTTTGCACATGCGTTGCCAACCTAGAGAGCTAAGATGAAATGCCTCTTGTGCCCGTAAATACACCGGCTGTCTTACTCTCCACACCAGAATACAACAGTGCAAGCACTGCTGCTCAGCGGCAGGATTAGCGAGTAAGATGGTGGTAGCGACCCGGACAGACCTCGCACAAGGTCCTACCACCCGCAAATGTACTTAAAATAAAACTTAATAGAGGGAAGATTTTGTGCGCATTCTTTGGCTGTAGGTTGGTAATTCTGAGTTGTCATTGTCACCCCTTGGAGCTTTGGCACGCGGAGCAACACCCCCTCCCTCCCTTACGCCCCACTGCTTTTCTCTTCTGAAGGAACGGCAATATCATTAGTTTATCCTTGGTTTCATTTATACATTTGCTATTCGTGAAACGTAAAAGTCTAGACAATGACCTCTACCATACTATAACAATTTGCTCACCATTGCAAAACGTACTTCACATTCCCCCACGCCCCTTCATTACAATTTGCAACATAACACGTGTTAACGGCCAGTGCTAAACATTCATAATTAAATCAGAAAATTTTTGCAACAAATATAGAATCACAAATGTTGATGCTTGAATGCATTTGGTAGGTACATCAATGCTTGAATGCATTTGGTAGGTACATCAATGCTTGAATGCATTTGCGAGTAGGTATGACTGTTTTTAACCCCCGACGAAAAGGAGGGGTGTTATAAGTTTGACATGTGTATCTGTCTATATGTCTGAGGCGTCATAGCTTTCGAACGGATAGACCGATTTCGATGCGATTTTTTAGGGTTCCGTACCTCAAAAGGAAAAACCGGCCAAGTGCGAGTCGGTTTCGCGCACGAGGGTTCCGTAGAAAGATTTTAACGCTTTTCCCCAGTATTTTAAGAAGTCCAATGTTAGCAGAGCCCTGCTCCTAAGCAAAATGTACGCAGTGTGGGGTTAACTTATATTGGTCTGTGAAATCTACAGATACATAAAAATTTCAGATTTTGAGACTTTCCAGAGTGGCTGTGCTATAAGAGCTACCTTCATACCAAATTTCAAGTTTCTAGGACAGCTGGAAGTACCCTATAGGTTTTCGGATTTCGGCAATTTGTATGGAAATAGCCTTTTCAATGACTGTATCTTTTTCTTGCGTTGACTTAGAAGGTTGATGTTTTCACGGCTTCAAGGGACCGCAGGCCTGAGTATTTGATATTAATTTCAGCTTGCTACCTCCACGCGTTTCAGAGAAAAAGGGTCTTGACAAACAGACAGAATAAACATTTGTTTTTTTTTATAACGATGTTGAATATAATTCTGAATGCACAAGTTGAGTCGATGCAATTTCAAAACGCATCGTCAGAAATGTCAACATTGTCAACAAAAATTTTCTCACCGACTCCGACTCGCGTAAAAATATACAACTTCCAGAGTTTTTTGTTAAAATATCGTATAAAAATTAGCGATTCCAGTGATGAAGATTTATTTTTAATGAGCTGTTTTTTTGCATGTTGCGCTTTCCTCGCTACAGAGAGGTGAAAAGTTTTGTGTTAAGTACCCACGGGTGCAAATGTATTATTACTTCTCATGTTTCAATTCCACACTCGCGGGTAAAATACAACTTTGCACCCTCGTATAACAAATAACTATTGTTGTGTTTACGAAAATAGGTTGCGAAAAATGTATCTGTGGTTGCATTCAATATAAGTTTAGTAATAATCGAACTCCTTTCATTGCTCGTAATTCCATTACTGACAACGCTCGGGGCTCTAGTTGTTGTTTGAAAATTTGGGCGTTTCTGAAGCCGAGACGTAGTCGTCGGGGAAGGAAGGTTACTCGATGTTAAGCAAACAGCACTGGCCTTTGCCTGCCGCGGCGCTGCGCAGCGACAGAACCAAGGCGGACCCAAACATAAACTTCCTCGAAAAGTACAGGTATTTACAAGTACGAAGTGCAAAAATATTCCAAGAACTCAAATTAAAATATGACCCTCGACCTTAGGACGCGGACGCTGGTAGAGCGCGTGATACATTATGGTTTTTGGGCCTAATTGTTACCTAATTGAAAGTTGTTCCGAGACCACGCTTGACTGAATTGAATACATTGACTAACCGCTTTTGATGAAGATTGACAATGAACATTGGACAGCATGTCAAGGAAATAGAAATAAAATGAAAAATTGTAAATGACAACTGTGCTATCTGTCACATTATGCTAATCTTACGGTGAAATGCTATTAAATACAATGTTTTTCTCAGCGCAGCGTATAGACAGTCAGCAGCATTGTTGGTGTAAATTCAGCTCTCCTAATATCCACTAGCTAGACAATTGTATATCTCAAATTCAAAGTAATAGTTCAGATATTTATACTTAGGTGGTCAATGAGCAGCATTACCTATTTACTTATACTCTATTATTTTCCATGTCACGTATTTGCAAGAATAAACTATAAGTTTAAAAAAGTTCAACTTCGTGAAGTTATAGCACATAATTGCCTATATTTGTTAATTTGTTCATGAATATTTAGCTCACACGTCCCCGCCACTACCTTGTTAGTATTTACAAATTTGTGCGGAACTCAACAATGGTTCTCGCAATAGCTGTTTGCATATCTCCAGTACTAATGAGTCGAGCCTCTAAAGTGATGTCAATGTTATACAATTCTCGAAAATTCTTTTCTTTGGAACTGGTTTACTCGTGCGTTCGCTGGACTTTATCCGGTTAAGGCCATATTTTGAATTGCGTACAATTTAATACAACTCAACTGTTTGCATCTCACTTCTGCAACGATTCATGTGGTTTGTGGAAGTGAAATGGAATACTTTGCAAGCGCGTTCCCGCTATTTGGACCGTAACTTTAATCGTTGGGTGCTAGTGCCATTTGTAGCGAAGGAAACCTATCGTTTTCCGGTGCGCTAATTGGCAACGCCGACGTGAGCATCTCATTAAATGATGCCTTAAATTTTGACAACAACGGAAATGTATTCTCGTCTTCATTTGTTTCCGTAGATATCATGTGATCACGTACTGTGCCCACTCACCCCTGACCTCGTGGGTATTAGAAGGCAGAGGTAAACGGCGCGGCTGCGCAGTGCGTTAGCTGCAGGAGGCCGGGCTGTGGCGCAACGCGATCGTGCGCGCGCGTCCTCGTGGGAAGGCCGAGCGACACTTATGTCACTGTCGCACGCATAGTTGATTGGAAATACTCCTCTTTGTATCTTCCTTTATGATAGTGTCTTCATCGTATTCATTGTTAGCAACCTTTAAGATATTCGCGAAGTTCACACTTCTAAGCAGTGTGAAATTTCCTCTAACGACCAAACTTTTATATGTACTTTTATACCTCCTTGAGATTTATCTGCCTAGATGATTGCATATCAACATCATTTCTATTTATAAATTACTATAACTGTTGCCTACGACTTAGTCTGTGTGGCATTCGGTTTTCGCTATCCCACAGGAACTATGCATTGTCTGTAACAAAAATACTTACAGTGGAACATAGGAACTTCCTGTATTATCCTTTTCCACGATCCCTTCTTTTTCTTTGCCAAAATTGATAATAATTGCTTGTGATGTTAAGACATGAAAGAGTAACAAACAAACTCACTTTCGAATTTACAGTATTAGCTATAGGATAATTAATGTGCTTTTTTTTATTACCGATGGTTAGAGAGATGTCCTACAGATAGGCAATAGTGTCATTCTCAGATTTATATACTTTTCGAAACTAGTAAGATCACTACATTATCATAAACCAAATTTCCCCCCAACATCTGCCGGCCTGGATGTCTTGAACTTAATAAACTCAAAAAGTACCTAACGGATTCTTACGGAAGCTTTAGTGATGTGTCTAATTTAATTTATAAATAGTGGAGGAGAGGAGATTTAAATTACAACTTAAATTTCTTACTTTTATCATTACAGGCCTCTACAATCAAGACGATGGGAAATTTTTTGCGCTCATAGCGTTTACGTAACATACGAAGACAGTGTTTTCTACGATTTGTACTTGAAGAATCTAACGTAATCCGTGTCAGCGGGTCGCCGGCGCTGTGATGAGGTGCAGCAAGCAATATTATTACTTCTACATCGCTACTTCTTCTTTCTATTGACTAAATCAGCCGTCATTATTGGCCCATTTTATTGGTCTATAGAGACAGAGATACACCGTCATGATGAATAGTGATGCGATAACCCAACCAACTTAGAAAAGTTGAAAAACCTCGACATTGTCATTTCAAACTTCAATATTTCAAAAACGGGTGAACCGATCGATCGGAATCGGTTCATCCGTTTAAGAGCTATGATGCCACAGACAGATACATAGATACACATGTCAAACTTATAACACCCCTCTTTTTCGTCGGGGGTTAAAAACGACACGCTCTACCGGAGCCTTGGCTAAAACACTACTGCTCGATAAAAAAATTTGAGTGGTGTTGCTAATTATGAATTAATTACAACCGTATAACTTTATTGTGCTCGACGTTCTCGACACTTATCTCATACTTATGGTGTTAATTTCCATTTTCCAATGGTGATGTTTTCACAGAGGTGTGTGTTTTGCATAATTGTTTTCCATCTTCGAGTGGTATTTTCACAGGTAGGTATTAGCTGTAAATTTGACACCCCGGTTGAAATAATTGGCGTCAGAGGAGTACGCTACCAGAGGAAGGACTACCAAAGCTCGAAATATGTCTGGCTCGACTTAACCATGAGTGAGTGATTACGACGTCTATTGCACTACCTATCTTACGATATGTTTGACAGTAAACAGTAAGAAAACACGACCACATTGACCATCTAGAGGTTTTCAGAACTTGATTAGACAACGATTGTGCATCCTGCGCACACGCCGCCGCGCCACTACATCCCTTTTAGCAACAATGCGCCGGCAACAACGGAGAACGCTCTGGAACGCCTCTGTTATATCATTGGGCTTCTTGAGGTCGAGGACTTGTCCCTAATTTTTTTTTTCTTTTTTTGCAAGTTTTAGCTTTTATTAATACTAATATTTATTTTTTTTACACAAAAAAAAACAGCCACAGGCTTCGTCAAATATAATACAGATGTTATCCGCCACAGGCTTCATCAAAATAATGTAACAATACAACAACAAATACAACAACAGTGATTTTATTAAAAATCACCGCCATGAACCGTATCCGGTGCAAAAGTTCCCATAACGCTGGCCGCATTTCCCCGCTGAATAGCTAAGGAAATCCTTTTCACCAGATAAATCCCTATTTGTCCCTAATTAAAGGAGTATCTTAGTAAAGGAGTGGTCAATGGGTGTCGAAATGTGTATGTACATGTATGTAAAGTTGAGAGATACATGAACACTCGAATACCTACAATACACACATTATTATTTAGTCCGTTTTGTCTGAACACCAACGTCAACATCTCGATCTGTGAATAACCTAACCAACTTAGAAAAGTTGAAAAACCCCCGACATAGTTATTTCAAAGTTCAATATTTCAAAAACGGGTGAACCGATTTTAATGAACCTTAGCTAAGAATCATCTCGATTAAACTAGCTTTCAATTAAAAAAAACCGAATCTAAATCGGTAGATCCGATTGCGAGCTACGATACCACAGACAGATACACAGATACATATATACACAGACACACAGATACACAGGTCAAACTTATAACACCCCTCTTTTTCGTCGGGAGTTAAAAAAGGGACTCAACGTTAAAAGGCTTATCTCTTATTCGTCAAACGGTATAAGACGGCACGAGAAAGCGATAGTTAACGCAATAGCGAGCGAGCGCTCGGCTCGAGCGCCGCTCGATAGACAATAGGCCTCTGGTTAACGTGAGTCCAACCACCTCACTGTCCCAAATGACGCTTTAGATTAGTGTTGACGAACTGGTTTCAATTACAAAAGCTATCAAAATTAAAACTGCGATTTCGCTCAACTGAACTCTGTGAAAACTAGCATTAACAACAACAACAAACCTATTGCTAAAAATTTACACCTGCCCTTAACCTTCCCCAAATGTTTTGTGATACAGCTACTGATAAATAATCTAACCAACTTAGAAAAGTTGAAAAACCCCCGACATCGTCATTTCAAAGTTCAATATTTCAAAAACGGGTGAACCGATTTTAATGAACCTTAACTAAGAACCATCTCGATTAAATTAGCTATCGATTTAAAAAAATCCGTTTGGGAGCAACGATGCCACATTCAGATACACAGATAGGTACACAGACACACAGATACACAAGTGAAACTTATAACACCCTCTCTTTCGTCGCGGGTTAAATAGTGTATTGACGTCCGTATAGATCCACTCTAATCTAAAGTGCTTATTCAAATGACGGGTCTTGTGACTTGACGGTGAATTCAATACGTCGAACTTGTCTTCGCACAATTGAATCTCAATGGAAGGAAATTTGCTAGGTTTACTGCACATACAAACATGTATAACACACATTACCAACAAGGACTGGCTGTTGACATTTGTTACTATTGCAGAAGTAAGTAGGTATACTATTGATTTTAAATCTTCAAATTATGCCTTATCGTGCAATAAATAACGTGAAGAATAAAATTGCTGTAAATTAATGAAAAAAATGCACTATCGTATCCGCTTTGCATGCAGTTGGCTATCACAATTTATCAAATTTTGATAGATCGTTAAACCCGGATCATAAAAATGATAATTATAAAATAAAGCTATATGCTGCAATGTTATTACCTATCATATTATACACAGAATTTATCAGCGTAACGTCACAAATAAATGTACAACGCCTTATTCAGATATTTTAAATCGTTTAATCTTTTCTGAATTAATTACGCTTAATCGGCTAGTTGCTATACTAATAGTAATACAAATTATGTTCCCTTATCTTCACTGTATTTTCAATAACAAATGACGCCCCACGCAGTGTTAATTTCTTTAAAATAAAAAAAATCGGACAAGTGGGAGTCGGACTCGCGCAGGAGGGCTCCGTACATACAAAGATTTTAACGCTTTTCCCCAGTGTTTTAGGTTGTCCAGTGTTAGCAGAGCCCTGCTCCTATGCAAAATGTACGCAGTGTGGGGTCATCTTATATTGGTCTGTGAAATCTTCAGACAGACAAAAATTTAAGATTTTGAAAAAAATGTGAGTGGTTGTGCTATAAGAGCTACCTTCATACTAAATTTCATGTTTCTAGGACAACTGGAAGTACTCTTTAGGTTTTCAAAGTAAGGCAATTTTTATGGAAACAACCTTTTTAACCCCCGACGAAAAAAAGGGGTGTCATAAGTTTGATCTGTGTATCTGTGTATCTGTCTGTGGCATCGTAGCTCGCAAGTACCAAAAACTAAGTTTCGTTAAAATCTGTTCACCCGTTTTTGAAATATTGAACTTTGAAATGACAATGTCGGGGGCTCATCAACTTTTCTAAGTTGGTTAGGTTATTCCTTTTGAGGTACGAAACCCTAAAAATATCGGGATATTTGATCAGATTTGGCAGATTACATTAGCATGTTTTTATCATCTTTCTAAAGTTTTTCTCATTGTTATTTTCGTAATTCAAGTCTCAATACTCTCAATAGAATGTCCATTTCCATCAATCATGGCAAATGTCTAAACAAAGTTCTCATCGGTCGTTTTCGTGGTCTGATGGAGGATATCAATATAGACATCCGTTTGTAATATTATCACATGGCTGCTCATTTTAGTGCGTCATCAGTTATTTCCCATCCTGTAGTTTACTCCTCATTTACCACAATTATTAATACACGTGTTAATTAACAAACTGATGTGTTTGTCTCTTATTGAAACAATTGACGTTGGATGATCGAAAGGCTATTTGTAAATATTGTCATTTATTAACCGACTACAAAAAAAGGAGGAGCTGCTCAATTCGTCGGAATATTTTTTTTTTGGGTATAAGTGAACTAAGGCGACCACAAAATTTAGTGACTTGTTGCATTTTTAACCCCCGACGAAAAAGAGGGGTGTAATAAGTTTGACATGTATATCTGTGTATCTGTCTGTGGCATCATAGCTCCCAAACAGATGGACCTATTTCGATGCGGTTTGTTTTAATCGAAAGCTAGTTTAATCGAGATGGTTCTTAGCTAAGTTTCATTAAATGACAATGTCGGGGGTTTTTCAACTTTTCTAAGGTGGTTAGGTTATATGTGTGTTTGTATGTACCTACACAACTACACATTGTAGAATCGTATAGCTTTGTTGTTAGCTATGAATGAAACCAGCATCAAACCGATACAGGGATGGGCACAACATCACTGATGATGTCGTCTTTGGTACCTATAGACACAACAAACGTTCATTGTCCTCTACTCGCCATATTTTATTTACCTTAACTAACTTAACTATTTGTAACGACCATGCCCAAGAGTAAGACTAACCAAAGAACCAGTTAAATAATGGCCTTAAATTTATGACAAGAAAAACACGAATAACTGAAACTGGTGCACATAATGTTGACGTCAGAAGAACTTGGTTTTCATAAAAAGTTCCGCACATGAGGGCAAATAAGAATAATAATAATAAGATAATAAGAATATAATAAGAATAATAATAATAATATTGTAAGTAGTTATGTGGTTAATGTACCTGCGCCAGTTAAGCTTCTTGAAAAGCATAAGATAATTTAATGAATAGGTAATGTTGGCGAGTGGATTAGCTTTGTTCACTGATAAAAGGCGTTTATTAGGGAGGAGCACTGCACTGAGGGTCGAGCACGACTTTTCGAAACCTGCGTCACGTAAAATCGAATAGTAACCCTTTTGGGCACTATGCCACGGGGGCCTTATTTAGATTTAATTTAGTTTTAAGTTGTAGTTTATTTAGTTTAAGCTTAGATTTAATGTCATTGTAAATTGCTTTTATTATGTTAATAAAGTAGAAAAAACTTAGAAAAGTTGAATCTGTGTGTCTGTGTATCTGTCTGTGGCATCATAGCTCCCAAACGGGTTTACCGATTTCGATGCGGTTTTTTTCAATCGAAAGCTAGTTTAATCAAGATGGTTCTTAGCTAAGTTTCATCAAAATCGGTTCACCCGTTTTTGAAATATTGAACTTTAAAATGACGATGTCGGGGGTTTTTCAACTTTTCTAATTACCAAGCATAGTTTTAGAATAAATCAAACTGAGATTTTCCCTGAACAGACAAAAATGTTTAGGTGCCTCGGGTACCCATGGCTTTACCGTTGCGTTCGTTCATTAGATTAAAGTACACTCCTCTTATTATATACTTAGCTCGAAGTAGTAGTAGTAAGTATTGCTAACGCAATTTTCACATCACAATTAAAAGCAGTGCAATGTTGTCCATTAACCTACAATCCCACACGATCCGATTGGGAAAAGTTCAAGTAGCTATTATTTCAGAGAATCGGTTAAGTGTAATAATCATCAATACATATTTGGTTTCTTTGGTTACATACGTCCTCGAGTACATAATAAATTTGCAAATCCACTCTAATCAAAGTAACATCAGGTTTGTGTGTTTAGAGTAAGGCAAGTGATGTCATTTTTCGTCAGAGGAAAATTTTATTATAGTAAAGAAAACATGTCTAATTAGTAATTAGGTACCTACAGTAAGACGTGTAAATGACACGCCGAGATGTCAAAAAAGTTTAAAAGCAGGAGTGTATTGTCAAAGAAGTTAAGATATTTAAGGCGACTAAATTAACGTAATTTTTTAATAAAGTTAGGAAGGCAAACAAGCAAGCGGGTCACCTGAAGGTAAGTGACCATCGCTGCCCACAGACGACTGCAACGCCAGAGAGATTGCAAATGCGTTGCCAATCTAGAGGGCTAAGATGAAATACCACTTGTGCCTGTAATTTCCCCGAATGTCGTGCTCTCCACACCGGGATACAACAGTGCAAGCACTGCTGCTTAGCGGCAGGAGGTCGATGGTTATTTTGATGCAAAGTAGGATAGGTAGTCAAAAATTTCTCGACACACTGTGTTCCTTCTACCCATTAAATATTTAAACATCAGGATACTGCAGTTTGGAAAATTTTGAAGAGGGAACGGTATTGCGAGCCCGCGCCGGCAGGGTGCGGGCAGTGCGCGCGGCTGCCGTGCTGACGTTGCGCGCGGCTCGATCATATCGCTGGCACTAATTTCAGTTCCACAAAATTGTCAACAAACCATCCATCCTAATCCTAACTAATATTATAAATGCAAAAGTAACTGTGTCTCTGTCTCTCTTTCTGTCTGCCTGTCTGTTTGTTTGTTAGCTCTTCACGGGTAAACCGCTGCACCAATCTAGATGAAATTTGGTGAGAAGATAGTTTGAATATTGAGGAATAACATAGGCTACTTTTTATTCGAGAAAATTGTGTAGTTCCCGCAGGATAGCGATAATCGAAATCTACGCGGACGAAGTCGCGGGCAACAGCTAGTACTCTATATAATTATGTCTATGCTTTTACCCATAGTCCATTGTAATGGGAATGACAGCACAAGCAATAAGAACTTAAGAACGTAATAAATATTAAAAAAACCGGACAAGTGCGAGTTGGACTCGCGCACTAGGGTTCCGTAGAAAGATTTTAACGCTTTTCCCCAGTTGTTTAAGAAGTCCAGTGGTAGCAGAACCCTGCTCCCAAGCAAAATGTACGCAGTGTGGGGTCAACTTATATTGGTCTGCGAAATCTACAGACAGACATAAAAATTTAAGATTTTGACAATTTTCTGAGTGGTTGAGCTACGTTCATACCAAATTTCAAGTTTCGAGCACAACTGGAAGTACCCTTTAGGTTTTCGGATTTTGGCAATTTGTATGGTAATAGCCTTTTTAATGACTGTATCTTTTGATTGCGTTGGCTTAGAAGGTTGATTTTTTCACAGCTTCAAGTGACCGCAAGCTTGAGTATTGATATTATTTTCAGCATGCTACCACCACGCATTCCAGAGAAAAGGGTCTGACAGACAGACAGACGGACAAAAAAGTGATCCTATAAGGGTTCCGTTTTTTCCTTTTGAGGTATGGAACCCTAACAATCAAATTTGAAATAAATTTCCACTTATGAGTGACATTTTGGCATAAGCAGTAGTAGAGACGCTGTCAGAATCTGTTTTTTTTGTTTTTCAGCATACTAACTTTGTTTACATAGAATATCTGATGTGATGGCATATAGTATCTAAAGGCCATTGCCCTTAGCTATATGACATTTTGGAAGGACCATTAAGCAGGTAACTGTTCTGCTCCCATGACAATATTCAACACACAGAAATTCCGATGGTTATAAATTGGTGAAAATTGTGAATTAGCAGTACTGTACCTATTGTTTTTTTTTTTTACACTTAATTTTCAAATAATATACTGGAACAAGGACACAGTAAAACAGTAAAGTACAGCTTCGTTGAATCGAACCCGGTTCCTTGACATTCCACCATCATCATCACCACCAGCCTTTTTCACGTCCCACTGCTGAGCACAGGTCTCCTCTCAGAATGAGAGGGCTTGGGCTATAGTTCCCACGCGGGCCCAGTGCGGATTGGGAACTTCACACACATCATTGAATTGCTTCGCAGGAGTGTGCAGGTTTCCTCACGATGTTTTCCTTCACCGAAATTAAGCTTGTGATAAATTACAAATGTAATTCCGCACATGAGTTTTTTTCGGACATTCCATCAAATTAATATAATTTTCTATTGGGAAAGTTCCGTTATGTATCGTTTTTCGGATTTTTTTCCTTGACTTTGTGTTAATGAGACAAGTTTGATGATTCTAGGTCAATGGGAGGGAAGTTCCCTGTGGGTTTTGATATGACAGGGATCCGTTTTTTCTTGGTTTTAGTTTGGAAGTATGGAGCCATAAAATATAAAAGGATATTTCAGTGTTGTGTTTTTATAATTTTATCTACCTATGTAAAGACTGACGGCCGAGCAAAGTCCAATGATGATTACAGTTTCTGGGTTGATTAGTTGCAAAATGCATGTATTACGTGAAACAATAGTCGTTAAGGTCTGAATTAGCGTTGAATAGAGAAATGCTTGGCATCCGCTAACCTCCGCCCCATTTACTATTTCCTTGTTGGCCAGTTTCTAAATGTCGTAAATAGTTAATGAGAACTTGTGACAAAACTGTTTTTTTAGGGCGTTCATTAATAAATTTGAGGAATCATGAAGTAATCGTGTTGCATCTTGTTTCAAAATATTGTTGGTGTGTGGAAATGAAATCAGTATCGTAGGTAACAGAGTGACAGAAATTATGCGGGTGGGCATTGTGCAAGGTCCGTCCGGATCGCTACCACCATCTTACTCGCTAATCCTGCCGCTAAGCAGCAGTGCTTGCACTTTTGTGTTCCGGTGCGGAGAGTAAGACAGCCGGTGTAATTACGGGCACAAGAGGCATTTCATCTTAGCTCTCTAGGTTGGCAACGCATTTGCAAACCCTCCGGGGTTGCGGGTGTCTACGGGCAGTGGTAATCACTTACCATCAGGTGACCCACTTGCTCGTTTGCCTTCCTCGTCGTATAAAAAAAAAAAAAAACTATCCATTGATTGTGTACTTACCCAGTATTTATTTCAACTTCTTTATGTAAAATTAAAACTGTCATTAAGTAAGTAAAGGCCTCCTTCCTTCTGCCTTTGCCTTATGTTTTTTTGTCCAACCTGCGTAACCCAATGTGAAGAAATTCAGGTGAATCGGGGACGTAAAATTGATGTCTTATTTTGTTTATCTCAATGTAGTACTTATTTGCCTATTCTGTGTCCCACTAATGGGCTAAGGCCTCTCTCAATGGCTCGCAACTTTTGTAATTTTTAACCCCCCACGAAAAAGAGGGGTGTTATAAGTTTGAGCTGTGTATCTGTCTGTGGCATCATAGCTCCCAAAGGGATGGACCGATTTCGATGCGGTTTTTTTAATCGAAAGCTAGTTTAATCGAGATGGTTCTTAGCTAAGTTGCATTAAAATCGGTGTACCTGTTTTCGAAATATTGAACTTTGACATGACAATGTCGGGGGTTTGTCAACTTTTCTAAGTTGTAAATATTAAACCAGGTATTTCTATTTTTAACTAGACTAAAACTGCAAAAAACGAATAGATGTTTTAAAAAAAATGAGGGGATAAGGCACTGTTTTATGTCACCGGGACGATATTGAATACTGAGCGTAACGAAGGACTGCAAATTTAACCCCCGAGCGTAGCGAGGGTGTTATGAGTTAATTCCTGAGCGAAGCGAGGGAATTAAGATTGAACATACAATGACAATGCAAAGAAAAATCCGTTAAGCAGCTGGACTTGAACCAAGTCTTGAACCTTGGTTCAAGTCCAGCTGCTTAACGGATTTTTCTTTGCATTGTCATTGTATGTTGAATTTCATTCTATGAATGTTTCATAAAAATAAAAACAAAAATAATCAATAAATCGATTATTTTCATTTAATTAAGATTGAGTCCTGAGTGCAGCGAAGGATTTAATCGCGCCCAAGACAAAACATATTTATCCCAGATGAGTATACTCTACTTTTCTCACCTACTGCGTAACAATAAAAAGAAAGGCCTCTCCGTAAAGATTTGCTGCTTTTAACATGAAACTACCGTGAGACTCAATCATAGTGAAATAAAACAGATCACTCACGTGTATAAGTCGAGTTTATTTATTATTATGTATACTTAGCTGCAATAGCTACAAGAAATACGTTCAATAAAGCAGGTAGTAGGTACTCTACTCACTGCTTCATTCACAATAGATATTTAAAATTAATTCAAAATTCCACATTTTGCGCCATAAATATTTACATTTGACTTCTTTGTACAATGACCATCCGATTTTTCTCTTTTGACTCCTCTGGGAGTAGATTACGATATTACGAACAATGCCTAAGGCATCTAATTTAATGGACTCCGACGTCAAATCACTTCCATCACTCGACATTTTGTTAAAATTAGTATTTGCAATTTTATTTACTGCGTAATAAGTTGAACTTTAAGACCATAACAATAAGAACTATTAGAAGTGCAAATCTCATTATTGCCCGGCGGGTTATAATGAAATTCAGTACAATATTACTGCCCGGCTAAAGCCAATGGGTAATAATGACTTTCTTTGAGTCCCGCGACCACAAATTAATTGCGAGAACAAATTAATTGCTTTTCCCCTCACTACCTCGGAAAGCCGACCTTTATCCTTTAAAACAAGCGGGTAAAAACGCATTTTATCCACTAGTGGGGAAAGTAATTTGACCTTGGAATGTAGCGTGTTTAAGTAGCTATTGACAAATAACAAAACGTAAAACGCTCATAATAATGGTTCGTTCTATATTAATCATCATTAAATAAATGATAAATGGTTTGAGAATTTAATGAAAAATACCAAATTTGATGATGAAATTCTTAAAGAAACATTAGTATTTTTATAATGCTGTTGAATATAATTCTGAACGCACAAGTTGAATCGATGCAATTTCAAAACGCATCGTCAGAAATGTCAACATTGTCAACAAAATTTTTCTCACCCACTCCGACTCTCGTAAAAATACACAACTTCCTGACTTTTCTGATATAATGTCGTAAAAAAAATTATTCCAGTCATGAAGATTTATTTTTTGAGCTGTTTTTTTGCATGTTGCGCTTTCCGCGCTACAGTGAGGTGAAAAGTTACACACGGGTGCAAATGTATTTTACTTCTCGTGTGTTGAAATACTCGCTTCGCTCGTGGTTCAACTATGGATTCCTTTCGCTCGTGCTCATGCTCGTGTTTCAATTCCACACTCGAGGGTAAAATACAACTTTGCACCCTTGTATAAGAAACAACTATTAGTCCATGAAAACGGACCTCCGCAGAGTAACGTCTCATTCAATCAATTAGAACAAACTTTTCATTAAAGCCAGCCGCATAAAACGGTGTCCACTTCAACACGAATCGGTCACCAAATTGCATAAACAATAAATACATATACAATAAAGAGATATACATACATAGATACATTCACTAGTAAACGAAAGGGTAAGTGTAATTGGCACGCGTGTGCGTCTATTTTTAACTTTTATACTTACATCAATAAAGATAAGCCATATCAACGTTTCAAAATACCGGAAACCCACGCAATCAAATTACATATTACAACAAAAGTTCCATATGGTGTCTTAAAATAAACTGATTTCTAATTTTAGACCGTCCACACGCGTGTTGTTCCTTTGTGCGTAGTGGAATATTCGGCGAAAATGGATAGATAGTTAAAACGGTCATAAGGGAGACGTAAAAGGATACTTCACTCATTAGTCGGCTTACAGCTCAATTTGTTTGGTTGCCACTTGCCACTCAATCCCAAAAACGCACGGTCAAGTCAATGGATGCCAGACGATGGATTTCCTTCTTATTTTTTTCAAACAAAGTCCTACCTGCTACCTACTCATAATAAGGAAATCACCTAGTCATTCTGTGGCTTACTACATAGAGTTGTGATTCACTACTCAACACTGTTGGTATCAAAAGACATGCTTCGCGTGCCAGAATTCTCCGAATCACAAAATTTTGGCACTTGTTTAGAACCAGAGAATTTTCGAATTTCTTCATTCTTACCTACTTGCTCATCTCCATTATGCAGATAACAAAAAACTGCACATCTTACCTTCAACTTCAAGGTTTCCCATTTCCACCAATTTGTTCTAAAGAACTGTCAAAATCGAGTCAAATGTAGGTAAGTAAGTACTTATCCGGTCTGTAGAGCAAATCAGAAATACAGTCAAGGTCCAAAATATGTATACTTAATGTAGTCCCAAAAACATGTATAAGTACAGACCTTATTACTCCGACGGTAAGGTTGATGTATACCTACATATTTTTGCAACTTTGCGCGGATCCATGTCTTTGACTTTGACTGTACCTACCCAAATTTCAAATAAAGCATTAAAATCATCCGCCTGTGATATAAATTGCGTTATCTGTTGTCATTGATCACAGCACAATGCGAGCAGCAGTTTTGCGGTATCACGCCATGCGATGCCTTTCACGCGCGCCGCGCGTGTCCGGTGCGATCCAAATTGAGAAAAGTGGGATGTGGCGTGATCTGAATGGCGTGATCGGCTACGTCATAATCTTGAGAATGTAAATACAAATTTCGTATCATCTGTACATCGGGGGTGTAACTCAGTGGTAGAGTGTCTGCTTCGCATGCTGAAAGTCCTGGGTTCAAATCCCAGCTCCTCCACATTGGCTTTTTTGTTTTGACATTCTTTAATGTATAATAAAAAAATCTGCTGGAAGCGGAAACTGCTTAATTTACTAATGAATTATTATTTCCGATAAATTATTATACAAAGTGCGTTTTAATGAACCGTCAAGAATTCAATCAGGGGTTAAAAAGTAGTGTGAGGTTTCTTTTAAATGACTTTTTCTTAAATTTATATATTGTCAACCAGCTGAGGCAATAAATGAATCAGAGAATGATTTTTTTATTTAGTTTTTCCAAATAAAACTTTACAGGGGTGTTGACTTATACCTAGTCTCAACCCCTAGCTGAATTCTTGACTGTTCATTAAAACGCATCTAGTAGGTATAATGAGGGCTGTCGCGACTCAAAAATCCGCTAGGATCGCTAGGATCGAGTGAGGTCTACCTTTCATTCTCCATCACTGAAAGACAAGCTAATGGTCTATGACGGATGAGGGCTTCGTTCAAAACACAGGTGAAGAAATATAATGTGCATTAAAAGTAATGTGAATATAAATGATGATTGTAGTAGCAAAGGTAGGTAATTTGAGGTCAATAGTAGTTCAGACAATTCAATCTTTTAAATAAAACATACTTGTATAGGTATTTAAAATTTTCAGAGTACATAAATCATTCTGGATTTCTAAGTCACATCTGTAATTCAGCTACTTCTACTAGGAACCGCTACTTTCTGGCCAGACAACCCGTCGGTCGCTGGCAGCAGCTACGTCGCACCATTCATTTTTAACTGACTTAAAAAAAAGAGTATGTATGTCGGTGGGTATAATTTTCATTCGATTAATACTGTATTGACACTGTATAAGACGCATAAGTCACGCCATCTATCATTAGACGCAACAAACACGAAATCATCCATGGCGTCACTGTGCTCCTTTAGAGGTACATTCAGCGTCATCTATCGGGATCTTTTTACGCTGGAAGGAGTTTTAGAAAATTAAAATAAAAACAACGAGAGTAATGCAATATATTTTAATGAAAATTCAACTAAATGTATAAATCTTATTTATACTTACAATGAACAAGTAAATGGATAAATCTATTTACATGTAGCTAGAGGAAGTATCGCTTACATTGCGCATTTCCCTCCAAAATTGCACTAACAAAAATAAGGGACACACCAAAGTGTCCCTATTCTCAAGGGTTACTTGTGACAACATTCAAGATTTGGAATGATTTTAGACAAATAGGTATCTATAGTTCTTACTTTTTGAACCACCTCAAGAGCAGCTATTGAGTTTTACAATCACGAGAAATGTAGAAGGCTGGTAAGTAGTAGCTAACGCACATTTTAAACACAGCCACGGAATGAGGTGGCGCTAAAAGTGTTCCAATGAAATTATAATCCTTAGATCTAGACCAGTCTGTAAAACAACAATGGCAAAGTGGAATACAAAATTGGTCTCTTAACAAACTTGGTTTAATAGTCGCAATCACCAGTGGAGTGTGTTTCATGAATACATCATATTAATAATTGTAATAGATATTTATATTTATTGCAGTCTTAGGACGCCGTGACAACGGCTTGCCGCCTTACTCTAGAGAGACCGCTCGCTACTATACTACGGAGCTACTTGATAGGTACAATTAGCTAATCAAACATCTAAGCTGCACGCGGCTGGCAACTCGTGCCTACAGCAAAACCTAGAAAAAAAACCCTCTAGTGAAGAAACAAGAGTTACACTTTTATCGGATATACTTACGTCCCTGCTTGAGGGTTCCTTAGAAGTAACTTTAAACATATCACCACAGTAGGTACAGCTAAAGCGTTATGGGTAAGTAAATTATTATGTGACGCCAACTGACAAAATATAAGTACCTACCTACGTACTTCTCAGACATCTTCAAATAGCAGTTTACCTTTTATCATTCTTTGACTAGTTAAGATTTGCAGACTTTATTTATTTTTCTAGGTTTTGCCACAAACCGCCTTCTATTTCGTCCTACACTAAGCTAATAGAAATGCTACGAGTATTATTGGAAGATAGGTAAAGAATGGCCTCGCCTATACGAAACGATAACAAGTCACTACGACACTACCTAATACTAACGTTCACTACATTAGAACATAACGTGGAGGGACTACAAAACAAGGTGTGGAAGAACTAGGTACCTACTACTGGCCGTTTACAATATCAAAAAGAAATAAAAGTCATCAATTCCATTCCAAAGTCAAATGATATGTTTAAATGTTTATTAATAGTTTTCTTCCAGCCAGTTGGAAAATTGAACGAAGATTCTCAATACTGGCTAACTTTAAGTTGTTTCAAGCCAGCGCTATGCTTTCTCATGTCATGTTCGGTTTCAATAACCTAACCAACTTAGCCAATCAATTGCTTTTGGTAACTAGAGCTACCTGTCAACGCTCATATTTTGTTATAAATAGAGTTCAACTCAAAATTCAAAGTAAGTGAGTGGTTAAGAAAGTTGAAAAAAACCCGACATTGTCATTTCAAAGCTCAATATTTCAAAAACGGGTGAACCGATTTTAACGAAATTTAGCTAAGAACTTCTAGCTTTTTTTCGTCGGGAGTTAAAAATACAGCCTCTTGCATACGCAGACTGCTGTTTTTTCTGATTTCTGTTCAGATTCAGATTTCTGTTTGCCACGACAACTTTTAGAATTACGAACCAATCATATTTAAATAATTTTGCTACATACATCACCAACAACAACGACAAGTAAACGGCTTATTTGGCTACATGGATCTATTAAATCCGGAGGTCTACACTAAAGGTTTGGCAGGGACGGGAAGAAACGTTTTAACACACAACCGCAGCCAGCGGCTATAGAGAGTCGATGCGAGTGCGCTGTACCGCCAGCAAGGCTGATTGTTGTTGAAGACTTTTGCGAAGACCTTCAAGAGTCTGGAGAACCTGAAATGAAAATGGAAAGTGATCTTAGGTCATTGTCTTCACAGTTCGATTTATAAGTTCCAAAGGTAATTTTTTGAGGTTTTGCGTTTGTGTACGAAATGAGTAACTATTACCTTAATCATGTTAAAATACCAGATCAAAAAAGACTTAAACAATTTCCTACAATTTGTTTTTAATCGATTCTTTATGAGTTTTCGTCTTTGTTTACCATAGCTAATCTATTACTGAATTAAGGGTGCGTAATGAATGAACCTAGATGTCTCTAGTAAATATTACGTACCAGTATAGATACTCCAGATACTTCAGTTTCTAGATCAGGGATTTGCAAATGTTTCCTTGCTTATTAACCGTAATAGCTAAACAATACTTAGTGCAGCTAGAATTTGGTCATAATTTTCATAAATCATGTGTTTTTTGAATTTTCAATACTGTCGCGGGTCGCAAAGAGGGTATCCTGCCGATCGCTGGTCTAAATCATTCGAAGTATTGTCGAAATTTTTAGGCCACTACCCTCGATCAGTTAAAACGGATTGTGAGCAGGATTAAAACACTCATTCATACATCTCATACATCTGTGTACTGAAGACTACCAATTAGTAAAATCAACGAGACTTGAATGCAGGTTCGGTTTTACTTAAAACATACGAGGAGTGAAAAAAGCTTTCGTCTTCCAAAATAAACCGCATTCAAATCGGTCGGTTTGGGAGCTACCATGCCACATATAGACACACAGACATGTCAACTTATAACATTCTGTTTTCCGTCGGAGGTTAAAACTGACCGTGGGTTCTACGCGACCTATGTAGTCATCTGCCAATTCCATTGCCATTTTCCTTACCTCGTCCCTCGCGTATGCCTTTCTCTTCGGCGGTTCAGAGTGCGGCCTGTCTGTGGAGGGGGGCGGGGTGCGCGGCGGCGCGGGCGGCGCGGCGAGGGGGGAGCGGCGGGCCGCGGGCGGCGGGCGGCGGGGGGGCTCGGGCGAATTGGCGCGCATGAAGTTGGTTATGTGCGTGCGCTCGGGGCTGCGGCGGGGGGCTTCCACCTGGCGGTGAGATGTGAATGTTGACATGCTGTGCTAGTTGGGAGGTGTAGGGGGGTTTTCATGAAAGTTTTATGAGTATGTAAAAAATCGTATCTATCAATTTCCACCAATCATAGGCCAGTAGCTTGTCTCTCATTGGTGGAGAATGACAGATATACCTCACTCGACACTTGCGATCATAGCGGATCTTTGACTCGCGATAGTCCTCAGTGAGGTGAGCATGAAACAGTAGTACAAAAACAATGAAAAATTAAAAAAAAAAGTTTTAGCTGATGAAATCTATGATTGCTGGCGACATCTAGTGATTGATTTTAGTAACAGCCAAAGGTATCTTCAAAGGAAACTTGTAGGTTTAGATTCATATGGCGGGTAATATGTTTAGGATAACGCTGAAAAAAAAATTACACGTGAATTAATAAACGGGTAACAGGTGCAAATGTTTAATGAGTGTTACAGAGAAATAATGATAAATGGAACGGTTCAGTCGGAGAGAATGGCCATGCTTTTCAGCGCTGTACATGAGGCCCTACATAACTGGGTATTTTAATCAAACAAGCAACTTTTTTGAAATGTCAAAATGATCGATAATTTTGTATAAATTGCTGAAATACCTGTAACGCCATAATTTCCATTTATCAAATAATCCTTTTTTACGTTTTTGTTAAATTAAATATCGTCTAAACCGCAATTGAAAAAGAGACATCGGTTTTTAAGAGTACTTCTTAAGCCTTGATTACTTAATAGTGGTAGTTTAAAAATAAAAATACGTTGTTTAAGTATAAAATTCCATAACAGCATAGAAACCCATCCCATTGTAGATTGGCCCATCCCTACCGCTTCACAGACTCCAGGACGAATGAGTTCGCTGCTAATGTGGAAAAGCGGGAAGCGAAAGGAAGATTTTGCCTTGGCCTAAGGAATTTCTTTTCGTTCTCTAACTGTACTCGCGAATACCTTAAGCGGCCCGCTCTTGCGGCGGCCTTACCTCAGGGACCCACAAGTGTGGCGATCTGACTTAAGGGGCCTATCAGTATGGCCGCCTATATTAAGGGGCCCATTAGTGTGATGGCCTGACATCATTGCCCGATAGTGTGGCGACCTGACTTAAGGGGCCCATTAGTGTGGCGGCCTGACCTCATGGCCCGATAGTGTTCCGACCTGACTTAAGGGGCCCATTAGTGTGGCGGCCTGACCTCATGGCCCGATAGTATGGCGACCTGACTTAAGGGGCGCATTAGTGTTGCGGCCTGACCTCAATGACCTGATAGTGTGGCGACCTTACTTAAGGGTCCACTAGTGTGGCGACCTGATCTCAATGACTCTATAGTGTGGCGAACTTACTTAAAGGGCTCATTAGTGTGACGGCCTGACCTCAATGGTCCGATAGTGTTCCTACCTGACTTAAGGGGCCCATTAGCGTTGCGGCCTCACATCAATGGCCCACTAGTGTGGCGACCTGACCTCAATGGCCCGATAGTGTGGCGGCCTTACCTCAGTGGCCCTTAGCTCGCGCACGCGCGGGTTGTGCGGCGGCTCAAGCGGTGCCCGCGACACGGTGACCAGCAGCTTCTCGGCTTCCCTGATGAGCTCGCGGTACTTGCGCTCGGCCTCGCGGTCGGCCTCCAGCAGCGGGTCGCGCTCGCGCACGGGCGGCGCGGCGGGCGCGTGGCGGCGGCGCGCGCGCGGCGGAGTTGCTCCTGGAACGGGATATGTCTTGGCTTTAGAAAGGTATTATAACGGCGTGTTTGCAAAGGAACCAAATGTTATGAGAGTTAGAGTTCTCCGATAAAACAGTTACACGCAGTGAATATAGATAGGATGCCATTTACAATGCTCTTCGACATTCATCATCATCATCATCATCATCATCATCATCACGTCAGCCGAAAGTCGTCCACTGCTGGACATAGGCCTCCCCCAAGACTCCACTCAGACAAGTCTTGTGCTTTCCGCATCACCGCGGTCCCGCGATCTTTACCAGGTCGTCGCTCCATCTTGTTGAAGGCCTACCGACAGCTCGTCTCCCGATCCGTGGACGCCATTCGAGAACCTTCTAACCCCATCGGCCATCAGTCCTGCGAGCCCACTGTCACTTAAATTTCGCAATTCTTCGGGCTATGTCGGTAACCTTAGTTCTACTGCGGATCGGATGTCACCATTTCCGATTCTATCCCGTAGAGATATGTCGTTCAATCCTGTCAAAATTTAAGTTAATTGTAGCATTTTCGTCCTAATTTCCCTACATTACGCACCAGCGGAGCGCGGCGGGCGTCGCGGCGGCCTGCGCCGCCTCGCGCGCCGCCTCCCCGGCGACGCCGTGTCGTCCGGCTCGTCCTCGTCGCCTCCATCCAACCCTGTATCCCCGTCCGAGTCTATATCAGCATCCGACAGTATGGCCGTCTCTCGCCCTCGCGTCCGCATGCCGCGACATTCTTCGTCGCTCGACGCTCCGCGGTAAGGCGACCGAGGTTGTGGAGACATGTGAGGCGACAGGTGCGGCGATCTAAAATGGATACAAGTTCGGTTCGGTTACATGAGACGCGCGAAGCATATTGGGTTTGTGGTTAAGGTTTGAAGATTAACGTATAGTCAAGCTACAAAATAAGGTACTTGGGCTTGGTAAAGAGATATCAGTGATTAGAAGCCTTGAATGAACCCTTTTTAAACCGACATTCCTGATTTGTCTTCCACAATACAGTTATGTTTATGTCGGAAAGTTTTCTAAGGAAGGGCAGTCACCGTATACGGGCGGAGAGAACCAATTAACAGGATAACGAAAGGCTTCTTCAGTAAGTAGGTGCATTGAACTACGTGAAGTAATCTGTAAAGTGATAAAACGGTCAAGGTAGTTTCGCTAATACAATTATTGTAATGAAATGACCCATATTTAAGTTACCGCCTTCTATATTATTGTGGCAATTGGGGAGTTCTAAATAGGAACGTTTTAAGCGCTATCAGAATCCTTTCGCAAATGATATGAGCCACATCGAGATGCTGACTGGCATTAAAGGCCGTTACAGACGGGCTGCATTCTAACTCCATTGCAACTGCCAATTACTGACTGCCATACTTGCCGTTCCATTGCAGCTAGCAAAACTGCACACTAGTTGCGATTGAAATGTATGGGCAGTCAGCAGTTGGCAGTAACAATGCAGCCGGAGTGCACCCCGTCCGTAATGACCTTAAAGCCTAAAGTGGGAGCTGAGGGCCGAGTACGAATATTCGAAAGCTGCGTCACGTAAAAACGAATAGTAAACGTTATCGAGTTTGTATGACGTTTGGAACAGCGCCCGCCCGTGAGCGTATTTGAGACTAATATTTCTCGATCTCGATACGAAAACCGTAACGTTACGCAGCATTCGTATACAAAGTCGTGCTCGACCCTCTGTAGGCTGAGTACGAAGTTTTCGAATCCTGCGTAACGTTATCGAGAAATTTCTATGACGTTTGGAACAGCGCCCGCCCGTGAGCGTATTTGGAACTGAAATTTGGCATGAGGGGTCTCGATTGCGATACGATAATGTAACGTTACGCAGGATTCGAAAACTTCGTGCTCAGCCTACTGTGCCCTAAGCACGACTTGTCGAATCCTGCATCTCGTAAAATCGAATAGTAAACTATAATGAGTTTGCATGACGTTTGGAACAGCGCCCACCCGTGAGCGTATTTGGAACTAAAATTTAGTATGAGATTTCTCGATCTCGATACGATAACCGTAACGTAACGCAGGATTCGACAAGTCGTGCTTAGGGCACTGGTTGCTGGCTACCTGTTGTAGCGAGCGGGGTGCGAGTCGAGCGAGTAGGGCGCGTGCACGAGCGGCGGCGGCGGCGGGCACTGCAGCGACTGCTGGTGCAGCAGGTGCGGCGCGCGCCGGCGCGGGTTGGGCGAGGTGCTGCCCAGCCACGGGTTGGTGCGGATGCGGCACCGCGGCCGCGGAGACGGCGTCATGCATACCGCGGGGGGCTCAGGCAGCGCGCGCTTGACGCCCACGCCCACGCTCGAGCGACGCTGGAAGGTCGTCAATTGTTTTTGAGACATTGTGTAGGTGGCTACGCAGTAGCGAAATCATTACAACAACTGCCTTCTACATTTCACAGTCACACTGCGTAAAGAGCAAGAGGGCGCGAAAGGGATTTTAAACAATTCACTTTTCGACAGGCGTCTTGTAGGTACAGTCGGACCATTACCCACCGTAGAACGTTCTCACAGCCAGTGTCATAATGATTTTCCTTGTCAGGCAATGCAAGTCACCATGACATTTACTACGAAAAGGTTCCACAGTGGTTTACGATTCAGTTAGTTAGTTCGTAGTGCTCTTAACTAGAAAAAATATTTGAAATTTTCAATGATAACATGTTTGGTACCTATATGTTTCAAAATTATGAAACATACAAGAAAATAGTATGACTATTTTCTTGTATGTATGAGTATGACTACAAAACACCAAGATAGGTACCTATGTTTTAAGAAAATGTAGTAGGTAGGTATAAGGGATAGCGAACAGGGTGAAGAAATCACAAACCAACAGTTGGCTCAAAGGAGCGATTTAGCTATCCACATTCGTCGAGGACAATTGCAATTGGATCCAAAAATCCAATCACATAGATTTTTTTTTTTCCAGAGCCTTTATAGCTCTCGAGCAATAAAACACTGCTATAAATATTTGCTCGTATTGTACAGATAAATAATGTAGAAACTAGACCAAGCTAAACAGTAAACACATTTTTTTACTTGCAGTACAGTACAGTAATATTTATGTACTCTCAAGTGGTCTATACATCATCATCATCATCAGCCTATATACATCCCACTGCTGGGCACAGGCTGCAATGAATATTCTGTGTCTTGACGTAAATTTATTATATCACTTGCGGATTGCGGTTTTTGACAGTTCAAAACTTTTGGCCTCCTGTAAAGTAAAAAGGCCTGTCAAAAATTGCGCTCGGACTCCCTTACGGCAGCCGGGCGCGGGTACAAGTAAACTTGTGGGTGTCAGCATAAGTGCTCTCACTTTACGATCACTGCGCACTATGCTCCCCGAGACAAGGAAGTTGGTGAGAGGGCGCGGCATTGTATACATAAAGTTAGAACGACACACCGTTACCACGACTTGGCGAGCGGACAGCGCCACCTATTGAGATTTTTGGCAACTTTTTGTTCAATCCTGCAGTAAGTGAATAATTATTGCAAGTATCAAGACTAAATACTTAGTCCTACATTACCTATTTATATTTGTCTTTCAGTTATTAAATGTAGGTACATCTCCATAGCTCGTTAGAAAAAATATTGATTCTGTCATTAATTCACGAATATATTCGCCGTTGCGACAACACTGATTATTTTTTACAGAATTTTACTCGCAACAAACTGTTCGGCTAAACCAATAACACAGCATGCACACCTCATTACCCCATTACTCTCCGAGGGATTAAAATAATACAAAGGAACCTCCTCCTTTTTTTAATTTGGTTAAAAAAGGGCGCCGGTATGTTAAAATTTACGGTTTAAATTAATCACGCGGGGGTTCAGCGCTTGATCCTTTAATTTATACACGAAAACATACAACGAATAACGAAACGCCTGAAAGTTACTGGACTAATGAAGATAATCAATCAATTAGTCAAGTCATTTTCCCTCACAAATCGGAACCCCGTGCACAATAAGCTTCGGCTCCGTTAGAAGCGAGGTAATTCACGTTAGCGTTATTGTATTTTAAAATAATGAACGTTCAGGCTTTATATGGCTTAGATAAAAGGCCTCCCTCGTTAATTTATCCGGTCTAGTTAATTAACAAAGTTGAGTCGAGCGTAGCTCTACATATATACACAGCCGCGCGCAGACATACCTAAGTCGTGTAACTCCCGTTAGGATGCTACTACAACCCAATTACTATGAAACTGTGATTTAATGCGGACTTATTACAATATTGTGTAATAACAAACTTTGTTTGGGTCAATTTATTCTGAAATAATTAAACCCGCGTCAACAGATTTGATTAAAGTAGTTTTGGGTAAGCGTTTACTAACGCAATACGCAAAAAGAGGGAGATGCATAATGCTTAATGATTAATGCTTATAAGGCAGGCGTTACATTAGAGGCAGGCACCATTTGAATTTAAATCGAATCATGTGCATGTAGGTATCGAATGTCTCGAGCTCAACTGTATTCAGTTACTATAAGTTACAACTATTGTAGCTATCACATGATTAACCCATATGTACCAATATTTCGAAAAACCATTTCCAAAGCCGTCTCCTTTGAAACCCAATCCTAGCAAAAGCAGACAGCCAAATAAATACTTACCTGAACAATACACGCTCGCAAGACAAGCGAGAACGTCTAGCGCGGCAATAAAATCAGTTAGAGCGGAGATAAACAGAGATCTCACTTGGCTAGTGCCTCTACGTGTGCACAATACAAAACTCAGCTCTTCCAGACTACGCGAGTCGGAGCTGGGATTTTATTTATTCCATTTTGCGGCGAGTTATGCGCAGTTTCGTGTTTTGAATATGATTTAGCATGCGGGAAAACAGGACCGCAGTTCATGATTAATTTCTAAAAACATTTTTGAAGAGGAGATTCCGCTCTGCAATGTGCGCGGAATTTTACACGCCGGTGGATCTAAAATTACAGCTTAATATGTTCTTTACTTGTTCAACTGACGTGACGTGAAAGTTGGAAAACATACACGTATCTAATTCAGTTGGGGTGGGGTAAATCGGGGTAAAGATGGATAAGCGACATGGGTAAATATATAAATGTTCACGGAAAAGTCCCTTAAATTCAAACACCTCACGTTATTCGTAATACTCGCAAGGCAGGCGGCGTGAAGTAAACAAAACGAAACGGTCATATTTACCTTAGCAGGTTCGTGGTAAAGGTGCGTGGTCGGCGGAGCGGGCGGCGGCGGCGGCGCCACGAGCGGCGCGGCGAGCGGAGCGGGCGGCGCTCCGGGCGACGTCCCATCGGTGGAGTACCCAGTGCTGTACGCACTCTCTGGTGATGATAGGTGCGGAG
Source organism: Clepsis dumicolana (assembly GCA_963691665.1). Lineage (NCBI taxonomy): Eukaryota > Metazoa > Arthropoda > Insecta > Lepidoptera > Tortricidae > Clepsis > Clepsis dumicolana. The sequence goes on from OY829508.1 coordinate 13,592,225, forward strand.
GCGGCAGTGGCCCCGATGAAGAGGTGGCAGTCGCAGATTGCCGCGACTGCTTCTGCTTCCGCTTCTTGGCGCGACCAAGCTGCGCCTCCATCCATGACTTCAGCCGCGCGCCCAACATGCCGCCGTCGGCACCTGCATAGCATGTTTCGTCGTTCTTAACAGGCCATGAATTTTATTTATATATACCTACTGCTGGAACAAAAATGGAAATGGGCCGGAAAGGTCAAGCGGGGCAGTTATAGAAGGAATCAAAAGTGAGCAGCGGCTTTTAGTAGGAGGGCCGACGCATTAAAGAAACAATTTCCCAGCGACGCTGTTTCACTTAAAGCTCTCGAATTTTAAATGCTGCCATTACGCGGCTTAAACATCTTTCTCCGAGTCATTTCGGAACTTGAACGTACCCTTCACCGCAGCCCGACCCTCGTTCTCTGTTATTACAAAATGTAACATGAAAATCTCTCACACAATTTCACGCTTTCATATGCCACACCTCATGTGCACCCCAACATAAACTCTCGACATTATAAACAAAGCGCTTCAAAACTCGTGCGTTTAACTGAAATAATTGTGTCGGCGCTTCACATTCTGTCATGAAAACCTTCGAAACCTTTGAAGTAAACAAAAGTAGTGACATAAAATTTTATCGCGTCGTCATTTCATTGTGGGCCGGCGGGCGCCCCATCGCTCGCGATATAGACAGCACCGTGCAACGGCCCCCGGCGCGTCATATTTCAGAAATTCTAACCGTTGCTCGTAAAAAGTCGTAGCCGGCACCCTCTTCATTTCCATCAACGCATAACGTCTTACACTTACTAAATAAAAAACATTTATTGGCTTCTGTTGAGTTTCTTTGCTCTGAAATTAAAATATTTTGAAGTGCAGGGGTTTGACGGAAAAAATGGGAGGGAAATCAATGAGAGTATTGTTTGAGAACATATTATTAAGGTGGACTTTAATAAGCCGGCCAATGCACTCTATAATCAGAATCCACTATCCTTGTTTTATATTATTTTTAACTAGATTTAAGTCAAAGAATTTGCATGTCTACTTTTAGAAGACAGCTAACACTATGAAACTTGAATAAAAGAAAGTTCGACTAAGTATCACACTATCCACATAGTGTTGTAAACATTTCATTTCATTTTTGTCCTAAATATTGTTAAAGCTTGCGAAACGTGTGACCTCGAATTAATCTTACGAATACTCAGTACAATTTTGAATTTAAAAACATTCAACTATCACAGGCAACACTAAAAAAGCTTTTCAATTTCCTTCATTTCCTGGCACGCGACGGCGCCCCTAGCCTTAAAACGTACACACCCAGTACTTAAAGTAATGTGTCGACACCCCTTGCCTTCCTAAATTCCCAGTGGCTGTGGGAACCGCTGGGTGCAGTGAAGACGGATGATACCGGCTTATCCTGGGGTGTAAACTTACGGGATTTAGCCAATATTAGCAATCCATTACCGAACACCCGCGGTCGAGCTGTCAACTCACTGATGGAAAATGGGCCTCATCACGGTCGGCGGTTTTATTACACACTCCGACCCGCTTACGCAAAGTAAATATGGAAAACATTTCGCGAACGTCCGACCTTTCGTCAATCACATCCATTAGGTACATGGAGAGATTTATCATATTTTTGTTTGGTTTCTTCTTCGGTCTTAGTTTCCTTATATCGGAGATTGGCCGTTCTGAAGAGATATTGTTGAGGATAAACGGAAAAGTTTGTACAAGTTCAATATTGTTTTTACATATTACTTAAGTAGATTAGATTAGATTACAATGACACTTTTGAGAGTTTGGAGGTTGTAGTTAGGAATTTATATTTCACTAGCTGGTGCCAGCGACTTCGTGCGCGTAGATTTCGGTTATTTATCGCTATCCCGCAATTTTCCCGAATAAAAAGTAGCCTATGTTATTCCTCAATATTCAAACTATCTTCTTACCAAATTTCATATAGATTGGTGCAGCCATTTTCCCGTGAAGAGATAACAAACAGACAGACAGAGAGACAGAAAGACAAAGAGACAGAGTTACTTTCGCATTTATAATATTACTTAGGATTAGGATTGCGTGAAAGCGTGGAAACCGTAACCACCCGTATTTTTAGTTTACCTATTCAGGATTCTCCGTAGCCAACATGAATTTAAAGAACCTCATAAATAATGTTGTGGTCAACATCGCGTCAAAACGAAAGCTTCCGTTTTCGGTGAACCGTGTCAGATCGTCGGATAAGAGCCATGGTTTATTTACGAGATTTACTTTTTTGTGGCCGAGATGTTTATTTTATTTTTTCTAGCTATGTTAACGTAGATTACATGCTGACTATTCGGCCCAGTGACGCTAATGGATTATGACAGTTAACAAACAATTTTACAAGGTTTAAATAACAGCTGATTTATTATGTAGAGATAGTGTACAGAGTAAACGAAGTAACAAACAAATTGAAAACAAGCAACTTCGAATTAACACTTTATGAGAAAAAATACTAAAGTATGTATTCTGTGCCCTATTACAAACGCTTTTATAAGACACAAAAAGATTCGAAATCGATATTAAGTTATATTATATCCATCTCTAGTGATGTTGTTATAGAAATGGGAATGGTTCTCTATTGTTGCGGACATAAACTAAACGAGCTGAAATACGAGCTGCAACAAAAGTGCTAATGGCACCTGAAAGCGGAAAACAAATTGATTCACATACATATACATTTTATATTATTATGTACCTTGTGTGTTTGTTAGATTTGGTGTGTGCATTGACATCGAAGTTGGGCACAGTTTTATAATGGGGATGGTAACTCCACTGACTTTTGACTTAAATACTAATTTGAATTTAAAGTTACCTAAACAAAATAATTAAAATGTCCGATATTGTAAACAGGTCTGTCTGAAAAACGTTCATGTTAGGTATAATATTCCAAATTCACTGACTCTACTTTACTAATTTTTCTAACTTGTCGCATTCCATTTGAGATCACCGAAGTAGTAAACATTTTGCCCCATAAATATTCAACCCAAAAATACGCTTAGTCAAAGTTACGGGAATAATAAAAACCGTGCAGCAAAAAAAAAGTTCGGAAAACAGCCATTAACTTGCTACCACAAATAAGTTGCACAAACACCTGCAAAGCCAGGGAGGTTGATTAATAAATCAAGTATTCATTTATGCAGGATGTCTCTCCTAATGCGGGGAAAAGAAAAAAAACAGCGAGAGACTATTTATAAAGGCAATCGATACTTGAACGTGTGCGACAAATGGACCAACATTTGGAGAGAGAATTCCTCTCAATCATGATTTACTTAGTATAATCAAAAACAAATTTCTAAAATTTCAATAACATTTATTTGGAGGTTGAAGTATCTGTTACGGGTTTTGCGCCTGGATTTTGTAACTGAACCGTACCGTAAGCTTAATTTTTAATCAAGTATTTCATTTCTTTTTAAAGAATATACCTACGGGTGGTGACCCATTTCCTGCAATCAAAACTAATTGTACTTATCTGATAGAACCGAAATTCGAACTAAGCTGGCAAGGCACGCCTGTACGAGTACTTCAGTCGACCGTAGCAATACGCTTAGGAGAACTGCCAACGTCTTGGGAACTATGCCAAAAGGACTCCAATAATTTAGTTCAACTTGAATTTTATTAGAAATTTAAAACGTTCCGAGTATTTAATTTCGTTACATAGGTAGATGTAGGTAGAAAGGTAGATCAGTTAATAGTAGTAGGTACCTACTTACCTAAAATTTGCCTAATAAACTGACAAAGTTCCCTTTACTCAATAATTAATGTCTTGACACGCTTGGGAAAATCCTTTTACCTTTTTTGTCTAACACAAAAGGACGATCGCTTCTAAAGATGTAGCGTCTTGTTTAGAAAAAAGATTTGAGCTGGCGTATATTTCTCTCGGGAAATCCGCCTTCTGAATGTCAGCCTGCCTCTTGTTTGCGTCACGGAATATATAAAAGGTACTCAAAGATATATATCACTTCCTTTATCCCACTTCATAACTTCAAAGACGATCTCGCTCCCTAGGAATTAAGGCTCTTGAATAACGTTTCAAATCTGTCAAACAAGGAATCTCAGTTGCAAATAACGAGGATTACAATACCTGACTGTCTTTAATTACGTATCTACCCACTGCCTCTTTACCCCAAGATCTTAAAAACAAGTATTTTCTGACAAATTATCGTCAACTTAGAGGATGAAAGATGGCATTTACGCTCCCCTCTCGTCTTAATCGTGTTAGTCTGAATATTTATCCTCTAATTATGAAAACGTAGAGCGATGTTCTGCTTATAAGGGATTAGAATGCTTTGGTCCCGTTGTACAAGGTTTACGCGAGTTGAGTTATTTCTGTTGCGAGCTAAGTGTGCCTTTAATGTGACGCAGAAAGTTTTCTTCGTTTCAATAGCTCACGTGCTCAGCTTAGTTGGAAATAGTTTGAACCTTTATCCATTCATGCGAGCATGGACTTTTTCCCTTCCAATAAACGAAAGATATCCTCGGTGGGAAAAACCGGGACACTCAAGAGCATCGAGTGCCAGCAAAACCTTTTTATCGCACTGGCCGTCATGAGGCACAGCAATTTTAGCAAATGTTACGACGGCGTAAAAAGGTACGACCCATAAGTAGGGCACAGGTAAATAACAATTATACATCTAAATTAAAACATAAAATCTTTTATATCCCCGCTTCGAGTAAGTACCTATCTATACACGAGCAACAAAATTAACGATCCTATTGATGAAATGAGTGCTTAAAAAAAATTCTAGGTCAACTCAACACCTGCACTGAAAATAACAGTATTTTCACAGTTGTCACGCTGAAATTAAATACTGCTACCTACCTACGACTAGTTGTTGCAAATCTTGTGTCGCCGATTTCGTCGAAAATGCTTTAACTTAACGAACGTCTTTGAGTCGCGAGTGTATTTGCTTTGTAAATCTGTCTACACAAGGGTTCGGAAGTTGGGACCAACTGTCAGTATAACTAATTGCGATTTGCGTCCACATTTCACGGATTGAACAGGCTTCTATCGATTATTTAATGCAGCAGGGAACACTAGTGGTTATTTGAGACCACGGAGGATTTTGATTTAAGTATAATTGGTACAAACGTATCCAGTATCAGTAAGTCAATAGTGAAATAAACGGATCACTCACAGTCATCCTATATGTCAGTCGAGTATAGCCCGACATGTTTCAGACTAATCCTTAGTCCTTCCTCCCTCTCGGAGCACACGCTTCGACGGTAGCGAAACGCAAACAAGCGTTTATTTCACTATGATTGAGTCTCACGGTGGTTTCATGTAAAAATCAGTAAGTAAGTCGAATTAAGTAATAGGAACTCAATAATAAACGGAATTGAATACTTATAAATTTAAAACAGATAAGCTTCGTAAACTCTAGAGGTGGCTATGTTACTTTACCGATTCAACATTCAAAATTTTGTCGAACAATAACAACATTATGTACATGTATATATACGCGATTTAAGAAGACACATGTCTTATGCTCGCAGGCACTGAGTTTGGTGTTTATATAGTGTCATCTGTTCCGAGCATTAGGCTCAGCAATATCACTCAAACAGATTCCACGATAGCTCCCCTTTTACCAAGGCGCGCCAGACTCCGGGCTAATTGCGGGCCGCTTTCAGTCTAGCTCAGCGAGCAGGCTGCTATACAAACTAAAAACTAAAAGACGGAATGACTGAAAGGCTTGCGAGCGGCGCCGAGCGCCAGACGACCGGCAATTGTGTGGCTCGCGACTCTGAACGAGCAGTCCACATTCGAAATCAAGAAAATTTTAATCTGCCATTTTTAATTTGAATTCGAGTTCTGTGAAGAGTTTTCTCGCAATTAGGTACTAAGTATGCAAATTTAAGCAGGGATTACGTTTTACTTACCTATGTATTTTTTTTAAGGAAGGTAAACAGACGCGTAATTTTGATGGTTATTTGTTTTATAACTGCATTTTTAGGTAAGTACATCATTTAACTTAGGTTAGGTGAAATTCCCCGCACGTAAATATGATGTCCTCCGTAAATATGTTTATCAGAATTGATGCAGAACTAACGCAAATGAAGTTATAGTAGTTATTCCATCACCCTACTTGTGCCTGCGCGAAAGTTCGTTTAAATTAACGATATAACCAATTATAACTTTACATTGTGAAGATGTGCGTGCTTAGGTTACAAATTACAATTCAAAGACTCACCCATGAGGCTGGCTATACCTACATACTCAAATGTAGAGTGCACGTATACTACAGTGTATGGTGATATCGTGGTTCATTATTTGGTAGGTAAGTACCTACGTAGTAACATATGCTTAGGATAATCCCCGCTCGCTTTTGGACTTTCCTAACTCGTCCCTTATCCCTTATCTCATCCCTTGGAGATTACATTAGATACTGGAATTTAATTTCCGTAGTTACTTACTTCCTTATAAGTATACTGAAAACTGCGGTTACAGAGTGTATGTCGGGGACGCGTTATAGAGTGGCGGCGGTAGATTAAGTAAGTAAGTAAGTAATCACTTTATTGTACTAAAAAACAGGATACAAACACAATAAAAATAAAAGCGCGACCATATCTGATACTAGACAAGAATTCCAAAGGTGCTGTAAATTAGGCAGTTAAAGAGTGTTGATTAGCGTTACAGAGGGTAAGTATGTGAAGTATTAAGCTAAAAAAATGGATTCACATACCACAAATTTAACTTTTATCGAATGCTGCCTACTTTTTCAAAGGATTCGATTAAATTTTTTTACCGAATTCACTTAAATACGTTCGTTCAAATGACAGCTTAATGTGTACGTCTAGGCGTTCTTTAGTGCCCAATGAAAGTTCTGGGAATGTGCAAAACTGACTTTACCATTATCATTTTATCAAAAGAATTCCGAGATTACAACTTTAGTGATGATATCACGCTCATATCATTACAATGCAGTCATAGTTATTTTCATCTACGTGTGTTAGGTACGTACTGAATACTTAACCTACTCGCTGAAGTAAAACCTATGTTTATCAATCGTGAGACGGATAGTACCACACTAAAAAATGCAAGCAAACGACATGTGTTTAACATTCGAAGTATACCACGACACGAGCGCTCGGCTTCTCAAAGCCGGTACAAATTCAGTAGCGAAAACCTCTAACTGCCGAACATAAATCTCCAAGCATCCGATACAAAGCCTATTAATCTGAATTCAGTACAACCCTTCAGAAGGGCGTACTTGTGAACCTTTCACAGGGGCAGTGGGCTATCGAACGAACCGCTCATTTGTTACTGTGCGTTGCGCGACGCCGGCAAGCGTGCACGTGCAGCGTTGGACCATGTTTATGAATTAAAAAGTTACTGGCAACTAAAAATATCTCTACTCTGATAGTGTTTTATTTTGTTGTGTTTACTTACAGGGGCGCGCGGTGTAGTGTGGATATTCTATGCAGTTGGGAGCGACGACCGTGACGCATACCGTGCGTGGTGCGGCGTCGCGAGGCTGCGACCGACTGACGCACGCACGCGCCATCCGCCCCTGCTACGCGATGCTACGCGCTACGAAGGACGCCTTTTGCACCGCTGGACGGTAAACTGTGCAAGAGGTCTACGACACGCTTCGTGACGGAAGCCTTTTGAAAACGAATGGGATATCATTGTTGAATACTTATTAGTCTTGCTACACTTTAAGCCGTAAACGAGTTCATGTCATTGCGAAACGGAAGGTACCTATGTTAATATTTCCATGAATAGCTTCTACGGATTTTCAACAAGAGTACGTCGCAGAATGGATTTTCTGTTGATGCAGCGTTTCGGTGTGAGAGAGGCCGGTCGTAGCTCAATTCTCGTGGCGGCGATTACGTTAACGTCCGGGGGTTGATTCGGACAATAAAAGTAAACGTTTTATCCACCGCGGGACATAACTCCTAAACGACGTAACTTTGTTATTCATGTGAAACAACAGATTTGGCTTTCCTAGGGATTTTTGCTGACAAACAATAATAAAACTCCTAAGGTTTTCTTGCACAGCTACCACGAAAGTTTGGGCTTCTCACCTGCGTATACTTGGTCAAGTATTTTTTTCTATAATTTTTTTTTTGACCCAAAAGACCTTTGCTTTTGGAAACATAATTATAAGTACATTTGACGACCGGATAGCCTAGTGGTTAGAGACTCTGACTATGAAGCTTGAGGTCCCGGGTTCAAATCCCGGTCGGGGCAGATGTTTGTATGATGAATACGAATGTTTGTTCTCGGGTCTTGGATGTTTAATATGTATATAAGTATGTATTTATCTATATAAGTATGTTTATCCGTTGTCTAGTACTCTAGTACAGGCTTTGCCTAGTTTGGGACTAGGTCAATTGGTGTCAAATTGTCCCGTGATTTATTATTTATTAAGTATAATATTCTATTCTTATCTCCGATAAAATATACCGTATACTATGGCTTCGGTTGATTACATTAGTGCCATGCCAAATAGAGTAGGTAATTTACAGTACGTATTTAGATAAAGTCACTTGCAGCTCTTTCCATGTGATTTCTGTTTGATACCTCACTAATCATATTAACTTAAACTTATACTTAAATTTTCCGATTAGTTCAATTCAACAGAATAATTATAATACCTCTACTTACTTACATTTTGATTGTAGTTTTTCTGAAATTAAATCATTGTTTTCACATAGAAAGATACGGACGACAAATAAAAATAACATAGGTAAGGAATATCAAAATAATCAATATACGTCAACATACATATATTATTGTATGTATATAGGTCACAAGTAAGTAGGTTATGATATTTTTATAGTATATTCAAAAGGTTATATTATACCTTTTGAATATACTATAAAAATCCTAAAAACCAACAACTCTGTAATGGGGCCCCGGGGGCTGACCGAAATTGTCAGAATAGCGCTTTATTGACTTCCGTTCAATAAGTAAACTCTGTCCCTGTGGAATTACTGGGCATTGCGGAAAATACTCTAAGCCGGGATGTCGAGCTCCGCATAGCCAGTGCCCTAAGCACGACTTGTCGAATCCTGCGTTACGTTACGGTTATCGTATCGAGATCGAGAAATCTCATACTAAATTTTAGTTCCAAATACGCTCACGGGCGAGCGCTGTTCCAAACGTCATACAAACTCGTTATAGTTTACTATTCGATTATACGTGACGCAGGATTCGACAAGTCGTGCTTAGGGCACAGTTGAAGCTTTATTACGAGATCAACCGGCATGCTATCGCCATGAAAATTATAGTTACGAATACTTGTAAGTACGCCAAATGAAAATTTTGTTATGAAAAGAGTGCCAAACATATATTAATTACTTACATGCCCATGCCTGCCATGCCTATGTGGGCGGGCATAAACACAGCCTTAATGTATACAGGGTGGGCCCTGTGACTGGAGCAAATAATTAAAGTGTAGACATTTTAGTCAATCAACATACCTACGTGTCGAAATAATTTCAATGAATTAAAATCAAATTAACACAAAAAAATGTAGTAGATAAACTTTCGCTCCATTAAATAATCTAAAGCGAACATTAAACTTCAAAACACATTTAAATTCAAAGTTTAACTTTTAACTCAATTTACAATAAAGCTCCATTATACATGTTTTTAACCGACTTCAAAAAAAGGAGGAGGTTCTACGTTCCGCTGTATGTATTTTTTTTTAATGTATGTACATCGATTACTCCGTCAATTGTAGACCGATTTTCAATTTTTTTTTTATTTGAAAGGGTTTACTCCTGAGGTGGTCCCATTGTCACCAAGTCATGATCTGATGATGGAATCCCAGGGAAATCGAGGGCAACCCTCAAATTTTACAGGCACGTACTATGTGTTTCATATATTTTCTAAGGCTATTCAAGTATTTGCGTCCGGTGGTCATCATCTTATGTTGATGAGCTGATGATGGAAGGTACAACTCCTTAACGGTTAGGAGTTGGAGGATAATTCTGAAAATGTTAAGTCAACGTAAAATTGTGAAATAAAAATCTTTTAACAAAAAAGTAAAACCGCCTTCAAAAAAACCTTAGAATAAAAATTTAAAATAATCCTCTAAAATAATCATAAATAAATAAAATAAAATAAAATGCTTTTATTTCGGACAACAGAAACTAAAGCCTAAAGTTTTATGGCCTAGCACTAAGCAGCAGAAATATGAAGTCGGTGCTTCATTCAAAGAACATTCCGCTCGCACCGCACCGACTTCATATTTCTGCTGCTTAGTGCTAGGCCATAAAACTTTAGGCTTTAGTTTCTGCTGTCCGAAATAAAAGCATTTTATTTTATTTACTTATGATTATTTTTTACCTACATTATTAAGTACCTATGTATATAATACCAGACCTATACTTAAATAAAATCGAACCTCACAGAACAGTGTAAATTAATCAATCTACAAATTCAATTTTAATTATTTTCCTAAACGCGCCTATATTACTAAATTATTTAAAAAAGCGGAACTTAATTAAGTCTAAAAGTACATTTATTTTAACGTGATTAAGTCCTGCTTTTATCATAATAATGTGTGAGAATCGCGAAAGTTTTAGATCAATAAAAATAACGTACGTATATTACTCCAGTGCCCTTAGTGTAATCAAAAAGCACAAAATACGTCTCGATCGCGTTTGCGTTAAAGTGTCAAATAGTATGAGAATTGTTAAACGCGAACGCGATCGAGACGTATTTCTTAGCCTGGTCGGCGCTCTGTGCCCTAAGCACGACATGTCGAATCCTGCGTCACGTAAAATCGAATAGTAAACTATAACGAGTTTGTATGACGTTTGGAACAGCGCTCGCCCGTGAGCGTATTTGGAACTAAAATTTAGTATGAGATTTCTCGATCTCGATACGATAACCGTAACGTAACGCAGGATTCGATAAGTCGTGCTTAGGGCACTGTATTCAATAAAAAAACAAAGATAGTTTAGATAAGTAGCAAATAAGGAAAGGCTCGTGTAGAAGGCTACATTGAGGTATTTCGATGCGATCTGAAGAAATAGAGGGTCCTTCACACCAGAAACTTTGTTCGCTGATACCTACTTAAAACTTTATGTATCTTTGCGAAAATTGTCGTATCGCTTATGTAAACGCTAAGTTAAAATAATTTGCGTTGAATTTCACAAGGGTCGACCTTTTGGGACAGTCCTGATTCAATTACCTGACCCTAATTTAAATTAGACGGGCTCTGGCCAAAAATACTCTGGGTTGTTGAAAGCGTTAAAACCTGTCGGGATATTATGCTAATAGCAAACCTCCCAATTTGCTTTTTACTGTGCAACTGTTTTTTTTATATACTTAACAAACAGTAGAGTCGATAAAAATTAATTAGGTAACTAGGTCGTTTGAAACCTTATTTGTTCAATAAATTTAACATATGTAAGACTAAGAATATTGTTGGGGATTGATACTTAGATCTGCAGTCAGCTTCCGGTTCCTCAATCTCCTTTCCCCTTGCTCCTTTCTCTGGTTTCTTTCTTATTTTTTTTCCTGCCTATAGTAAGGTCTAGTGCAACTCGGGGCAGAATGACTTGCGTTTTATTTAAATGTTCAAAAATAATAATTTATTGTGTCCGTGGTAAGCGAGTGTAGAGGGGAATAATGACTAGATATAATTCAAAAAAGCTACGTAAAATGGCCGTTGAGGGCACCACTAGCGCGGCGCGAGGCGCTTACTGCTTTATCGACACAAGCTCGGTAATACGTTTGTCGGTTCGCAACAAACTCCGCTAGATGGCGCTGTGACGCGTTAACAAATATATTTATTTAAACAGTTAACTTACAATTACATTATATGACAGAATTACATGTTGTGATAAATACAGCACTGCAACAGATTACTAACATACATTTCCCCGTATCACCTGCACTAGGCTATGCCTGTACCGCAGAGTGACACTATGCAGATTACCAAACTACACGGATAAATGTATTATATATTATATATATATAACATATATTTATTTTGTTGCATAAGTCTACCTTGGATTTTTTTTGGTATGACTTTATGATTATAACATTCGTAAAATGCTCTCACAAATATGTAAACTTCAGTTTGGCTCTACCATTGGCTGAAGCCCGTGAGGACGAAATTAATAAAAGCATTTTTATGAATCAATTAAGAAGATGTAGATATATGTACTAGTATTAGATCAATGAAAATAATCAATTTGAAAGTCTAGCTGAAAGCCAGCTGCTTAACACAATTTTTCTGTGCATTGCGTTGTCATTGTATGTGGGTAAGTTACTGATGTCAAAAAATTACACCCTTGTTAGGTACATAGTTTTTTTAGTAAGACATTTTATTCACAAACGTAATAAGTACTTTATGGTCCAAAATCCTTTATCCAGCATTTCAATTCAAATGTAACGAAGCCAAATCTTTTAAATACACTGCGGGGTTGCTGAATTAGCGGAACCCAAACAACGTAAAGCTCTACTCAGTTGTATAAACTTTTTTACTTAGCTAAAGGCTATAAATTACAAAGCGATTCTCGAAAACGGCGTCTCCTACTTCCAAGTGGCTTTTGGGATTACAATGAAATTTATTTGTTACGCATTTCTAAGTTTACTGTTGGATCGATTACTAACATCAGCTAGGGACTCAATTAAAGCTTGTTTCAGTAAAATACAACAGTTAAGTAAATATTTTTTAAGCAAATGGTTAGGTGCAAGATGGGTGCAAGGAATTTGTTGGTGTCAATTTTATCCTAATCCTAACTAGGTTATATTATAAATGCGAAAGTAACTCTGCCTCTCCGTCTCTCTATCTGTCTGTCTGTTACCTCTTCACGGGAAAACCGCTGCACCAATCTAGAAGAAATTTGGTAAGAAGACAGTTTAAATATTGAGGAATAACATAGGCTACTTTTTATGGTAAAATTATTTAGTTCCCGCGGGATAGCGATAACCGAAATCTACGCGGACGAAGTCGCAGGCAACAGCTAGTTTTTCTATAAAGATAACAAACCTGAGGCCAAAGCATTATACTTACTTAATAGCTGTTATAGAAAAAAGCTGCACTTTTTAATGGAAGCAAGTCGCTTTGCACAGTGATAAGAAAATTATTTGACCCGAGGAACCCGCCCTTAGGAACAGAGATGGCGTCACTTACTGAAAAAAGTTTAAGACCTAAACGGATCATCCGGTTTTTATGATTTAGGTGTCAATTGACAGAAAATGTATTAATAGTATATCATAAAAAAATATTCAGCGAAAAAATATTTACAAACATAAAATTTGCGGTCTGTATGATGCTTAAACAGAGCATAATAAGTACTAATGCGGGTCGGAAAAACTATTTTCAACTAAAAACCAGCTGGTGATAAGCCTTCCGCCTACTTCAACAGCCCTTAAGCAACATGATCTGCGTGCAGCGGCATTTCTAGCGGGCCGTATGTAGGGAAACATCCTCAATTTGGATATATTAATCCTACGTTCATCTTTTAAGGGATGGAACGACGTCGAAGGCAGATGGATTCCACAATGGTCGCAGGCTACTTCAATTTTGGCCAGAATTAAGCCTCTTTGACCATTGTGGATGCGAATAAAATAAGGCTGTAGCGCAATGCGTTACGGCTGCCGACGTGTCGGTCTACCTGTTAACAGTGCAAACCTGTAAAGGCTGGTCCGAGCAATAAATCATCAAATTCGGAGCACCCTAAACGGGTTTTCGATTTTTTTAAATATTTTTTTGAACAAGTGGCGCCATCTCTGTTCCTAAGGGACGAATCTTGTGTATCCTCGGGTCAAATCGTTTATTTTGGCCTGTACTTTCACTGTGCAAAGTGGCTTGCTTAGCCAAAAAGTGTCCATAACAACTATGACTACGCCAACAACATTACTACCATCGCCCAGACTTTAGAGAAATTAAATGAACGGATTTTGCATCTTTTATAATATGCATTAAGTCATATCAAGTTTATTATAAGATAAATTTAATAAGACACAAAAGTTTTTGATTGGCATGATCGATTCAATACTAAAAAAATTCAATACCTGCGCTAAACCCTTCTGCAGCAGAGACAGCTGCTGCTGTGCTAATGATTTACTGCTTTTACCAGCTACGTTTTTGATTGTACGAGGGCGGTTTGATAGGTACCCGTTTATGGGAAAAAAATAACATTTTTTTTTGTATATATGCATTTATTTTTCTACGTAGTCACCTTTTAACTCTATACATTTGTTCCACCTATACTCAAGCTTCAATAAACCATCCAAAAAGCATGATTTTGGAAAGTCATTAAAATAGGTCTCTGTGGCGGCAATGACTTCGTCATTTGATCCAAATCGCTTGCCACCGAGCCATTTTTTTAGGTTGGGAAACAAAAATAAATCGCATGGGGCCAAATCTGGAGAATACGGGGGGTGAGACAATAGTTCGTAGCGTAACTGTGCTAATTTAGCCGTCACAACTCTGGACGAATGAGCCGGGGCGTTGTCGTGATGAAATAGTACTTTTTTCTTTTTTAAATGGGGTCGTTTGTCCTTCAACACGGCGTCAAATTCATCCAATAAATTGGCATAGTACTGCCTTGTTATTGTTTTTCCCTTTTCTAAATAGTCAATATGTATAATACCCTGCGAATCCCAAAAAACGGTCGCCATGACCTTTCCAGCCGATGGGACGGTTTTTGCTTTCTTTGGAGCAGGTTCACCCGGTAAAAGCCACTGCTTCGACTGCTCTTTCATTTCCGGGGTGTAGTGGTGGACCCACGTTTTGTCCACGGTCACGAAACGACGCAGAAACTCCTTCGGGTTACGTTTGAACACGGCCAAACACTGCTCCGAAGTAGTCAGTCGGTTCCGTTTTTGCTCCTCCGTGAGTAAACGCGGCACCCACCTCGCCGATACTTTCTTCATACCCAATTTTTCTTCTAATATGTGTTGTACCCTCTCGATTGAAACGTTTACAGCAACGATTTCTCGAAGTTTAATTCGGCGGTCGGCTAAAACGATATTTTCAATTTTCTTAACCATATCGTCTGTAGTCACCTCAACTGGCCGGCCTGGGCGATCCTCATCAAAGACGGTTGTTCTCCCCCGCTTAAACTCGTTATACCAATATCTGACGGTTGTCATAGAAGGAGCACATTCATGGTAAACCGCTTGCATCCTTACTTTTATTTCATCACATGTTTTTCCTTCCAAAAATAAGAATCTAATTACAGACCGATACTGTTCTTTCTCCATTTTAACAATTTTAAGTTCACGCCTTCACTGAATCGTTGTCAAATGAGAAAAAAAAACAAAATAATGCCATTTTTTTTTTAATTTTCCCGCCTCTGAAAAATGGCTTAAAAAGGTGGTATACTTATTTGCGGCCAGTGATATTAATATATTTAGAAAACGGGTACTTATCAAACAGCCCTCGTAATTCCATCCAGATTTTTTTTTTCAATTAATTGTTTAAGACTAGATAGGAAACGATTAGCCAACATCACAAAGTAAAGCTTAGTGACATGTAATGGAATGTCACAACCGTAATATTTGCTTTGCATTTCTTCTTCATCATTACCTTTTCTTTTGTGCTATCTGTGGTCCTTAGGAATCCATCCTTCCTGTCAAAAAAGTTAGAAATTTTGTGATTGTGATTGACTGATTGTGTGGAATTTATTTTTAAAGACAATTGTTAATTGTTCTTCTATTCACACGCTTTCACATAATAAAACAGAGATTTTTAATAGACTCTGAATTTACTGGAACTTGTTTTGCGCGAGTGTGTTCTTTGGCGACAAGTGTACCGACCGATGTCTGTGAATTAATGATTTGAATCATAATGAAAGCGTATTTAAAATAACTGAGAGTAGGCGAAGTGTGAAGAAAATTTGTTTCTGGCGGTGTTAGTGCTCTTATAGTGGCTTAGAAATGGCGGAAAACGGGGCGTTTGTTGCAAAGCCGGCGAGGGGCTGGCTGCATCCCGATTCCGTGCTCGCGAGCGACGGAATAACATATGCCGTCAGGGTAAGAAACCTCGCGACATTCTTGCCTTACTTGGAACATTTCGATCACAACAGGAAGTTCCCGGTGACACAAATATGCCTTCTTAAGTTATAAACATTCTAAATTGTTGGTGTGAATTTATTGCAGTATATTGGCTGCATGGAGGTGCTTACATCTATGAAAAAGTTGGATTTCGAAACCAGATCTCAAGTTGCAAAGTGAGTGTGTTCTTTATGAAAGATTAAAAGTACCAAATAATTTGAAATAACAACCCAAGCCAGTTGATGAAATATAAATTGTGTTGTTTGCAGAGAATGTATTGCCCGGGTTTGTGCCGCGGCTGGTTTAAGATCCGCAGACAAGAAGCGGCGAGTTTGCCAAGCAGCAGCTCGAGCCTTAGCAGCCAAACCTCGCATGTCTCACTCTGGAGCAAATGTAGCCCTCACAGTTTCTTCCAAAGCCATAACTCTAGCTGCACTAGAGGGAAGTGAGACGGTAGCCCGCCATGATATGCCCAGAGTGTCCTTTGCATCTGGTGGTGATGCGGACTCTCTAGATTTTGTAGCATATGTGGCTAAGTCAGCCCCACCATCCGAATGGCGAGCATGCTATGTCTTGGAGTGCGGTGGGAGATTGGCACAGGATGTGATTGCAACAATTGGTCAAGCTTTTGAACTGCGTTTCAAGGAGTTTTTGACCAAACCTTCCTCGTAAGTACATTTTTTAAAGTAGACGTAGGTATAATCTAATCACTAAGAAAAGTTGTACCTACTCAAAACCAAATTTAAAAGAAAAGAAATGGGGTAAGTTATTCATAAACATTGAAAGTAAATTAATTTTGTAATGTGTTCTTTGTTAACAATCATATTTTATTTATGTATTCTTTTGAAGTTTCAATGCTTTGTTTTCACAAAATATAAATCAATTAGGTACACAAGTTTGAGTACAAAACTGTATGACAATCTATGTATAAAAAGTCACAAGAGAAAGTTACATTTTCCTGAAATGACATCATCAACCTTGCACAGTTCCAAAAAAAAATGACACAAATATGTGTATTCCTAAAATTACCAAATCAATATATACATAGGTATATCACCCCAGTCTGAACAGTATGTTTGCTAAGCTGGTGACTCACTATTCAGATAAAGCAATCAATTAACTGGCCTCCTATGTATACATGGCAGATAAATTAAGATGACTCAGTTGCAGATATGTTCAATTTGCAAGTAGTGGCTATCTGTATTTTGCATGCTTGTGTTGCACAAATGTAGTGCAATGTTAGTGTACTGCGAACTTTATTGCATTTATCGTAAGATTTCAAGTTCAGAAACGGTGTTCAATTGAATGCTTCTTTGAATCAAGAAAACTGGATTTGGAATGACAATTATGTTCTTTGAGTTAAAACCATTTATGCCCTTACTAATTTTAATAGGATAGAACAGGAATATAATTTTTAATAGGTACTTAGTTTTGGTGGTTTTTAGAGATGTAAAGTAATTTGGGTGATTATGTAAATACCTCTCAATCAATTAAGAAGTCATTTTAAATCCTTTTTTAGACTCGCCCTCATTGAGCTGATTTCAAAAGTTTCTTCTGCTCTAGTAGAATAAAAAAATTGTGAAATAAAATCTATTCTATTAACAAAAAAGTAAAACCTTAAAAAAAACCTTAGAAAGAAAACATTAAAATAATCCTCTAAAGCCATGAGTTTTATGGCCTACCACTAGCAGAAATATAAATGTAGTGCATCATTTAAAGAATATTCCGCTCGCACCGCACCAACTTCATATTTCTGCTAGTGCTAGGCCATAAAAGTCATGTCTTTAGAGGATTATTTTATGTTTTTTTTCTGAGGTTTTTAATAGGTTAGAAGTTGTAGGTTGTAGGTGCATTCAGCCAAGCCAGACTAGTATTTTTCATTAGTCTTCCAGTATTAGTTACCAATCTCATCATAATTTTTAGAAACATAAAATATTAGAACTCATAAATTTTTCACAATAGCTAATAACTAATATACTAGTAAACTAATAGTTTCGAGAAATAGGACCCAGCTCTGAGTGATAGTTGATAGTCATAGTATCAAACCATTTTCAATGGTGATGCAGTTTATTTTCTGTTTAAACTATGGAACTTGTCTGCCTTTATACTTCATTAACTGACTTCAAAAAAGGAGGAAGTTCTATGTTTCACTGTATGTATGTTTTTTTTTAGGGTTCTGTACCTCAAAAGGAAAAAACGGATCCCTTATAGGATCACTTTGTTGTCCCTCTGTCTGTCTGTCAAGACCCTTTTTCTCTGGAACGCGTGGAGGTATGGTGAAATTAATATCAAATACCCTTGCCTTGCCTTGCGGTCCCTTGAAGCTGTGAAAAAAAAATCAACCCTTTAAGTCAACGCAATCAAAAGATACAGTCATTAAAAAGGCTATTTCCATACAAATTGCCGAAATCCGAAAACCTAAAAGGTCCTTCCAGTTGTCCTAGAAACTTGAAATTTGGTATGAAGATAGCCCTTATAGCACAATCACTCAGAAAATTCTCAAAATCTGAAATTTTTATGTCTGTCTGTAGATTTCGCAGACCAATATAAGTTGACCCCACACTGCGTACATTTTGCTTAGGAGCTGGACTCTGCTAACACTGGACTTCTTAAAACACTGGGGAAAAGCGTTAAAATATTTCTACGGAACCCTCGTGCGTGAGTCCGACTCGCACTTGGCCGGTTTTTTTATGTATGTACCTACATCGATTACTCCGTCAATTGTAGACCGATTTTCAATTTTTTTTTTTTCGAAACGGTATACTCCTGAGCTGGTCCCATTATCACCAAGTCATGATCTGATGACGGGATCCCAGGGAAATCGAGGATAACCCTCAAATTTTATAGGCACTTATTATGTGTTTCATATATTTTCTAAGACTATTCAAATATTTGCGTCTGGTAGTCATCATCTCATATTGATGAGCTGTTGATGGAAGGTACAACTCCTTAACGGTTAGGAGTTCGAAGATAGTTGTAATTATGTTAAATTAACATAAAATTGTGATATAAAAATCTTTTAACAAGAAAGTAAAACCGCCTTCAAATAAACCTTAGAAAAAAACAAAATACATTATATGAGTTTTGAGCGGAGTATTCTTTGAATGAAGAAGCGCGCGGTTGTTCTATGCGCTACGTTAAATGCGTTTGACGCAAGCCATATTATATCAGATAATCTGATGACCAAAACTTGTTTTACGCGGCGAACGCAGCATTAAACAAAACATACAAGGCAAATAGTTGATCGCACAAAACAACCACACGACTAAGGTAAGTAGATCAAGTAATTGTTTTTAAAATTAAGGTAATTTGTTTAATGTTTTTTTTAAATAAAATAAAGCCGCATGGGCATCCTCATTAGCCCTAAAACAAATAATTGCTACCGTTCTACATGATCACGATGTCAACAAAGTCATAATAAGGTTATTACAAGCGCCACAACACATAATCGTCATCACACAAGCATACAATCACATATACAATCATTTATTATTTTTTATTTTTTTATACAAGGAAGGCAAACGAGCAAGTGGGTCACCTGATGGTAAGTGATCACCACTGCCCATAGACACCCACAATCCCGGGAGGTTTGCAGGTGTGTTGCCAACCTAGAGAGCTAAGATGAAATGCCTCTTGTGCCCGTAATTACACCAGCTGTCTTACTCTCCACATCGGAACACAACAGTGCAAGCACTGCTGCTTAGCGGTAGGATTAGCGAGTAAGATGGTGGTAGCGATCCGGACGGACCTCGCACAAGGTTCTACCACCCCCATTTTATTCTTTAACGTCAATGTTCACAGTCTAAACCTGAATGGGTCCCGTGCTGCAGCGGGCGCGGGCGCGTCGGCGTTAGAGGACCGAGAATACTACAATGACATGCCCGACAAGATGCCCCCCGACCCCGCGCCCGCCCGGCACCCGCCGCCGCCGCCGCTCGCCTCGCTCGCCTCGCTCGCCTCGCTCGCGCCTATATCCTCGTGAGTCCTATACTACCACATCATAAAAACAGCCTTCTTGCGGACCCGGAGACGAGCTGTCGGTAGGCCTCCAACAAGATGGAGCGATGACCTAGTAAATAAATTTTACGACCGAATAGCCTAGTGGTTAGAGACCCTGACTATGAAGCTTGAGATCCCGGGTTCGAATCCGGTCGGGGCAGATGTTTGTATGATGAATACGAATATTTGTTCTCGGGTCTAGGATGTTTAATATGTATATAAGTATGTATTTATCTATATAAGTATGTTTATCCGTTGTCTAGTACCCATAGTACAGGCTTTGCCTGGTTTGAGACTAGGTCAATTGGTGTCAATTTGTCCCATGATATTTATTATTTATTAATTATTATTTAAGACCGCGGTGGATGTGGAAAGCACAGGACCGGTGTGAGTGGATAGCCTTGAGGGCCTATGTACAGCAGTGGACGTCTTTCGGCTGACATGATGATGATGATGAATAACATTTGCTACATGTTATGTTGGGAGGGCAGCTTTCTGTTGCTCAAAATGGTGATTTAGGTACCGATATTTCAACAACAGACTTCTCTTTCATATAACATTACATGTAGCAAATGTTATAGGGAGACCATTTTGAGAGCAGACATTTTTGGCAACAGACAGTACAAGCCAGAGCCCGGTGGTAAACTCCTTGATGTTAAATGAAGAAGGGCACTGATACGTCGAATCCTAATCCTAACTTCCTAACTAATATTATAAATGCGAAAGTAACTCTGTCTCTCTCTGTCTGTTTGTTTGTTACCTCTTCGCGGAAAAACCGCTCCACCAATCTAGATGAAATTTGGTAAGAAGATAGTTTGAATATTGAAGAATAACGTAGGCTACTTTTTCTTCGGAAAAATTGTATAGTTCCCGCGGGATAGCGATAACCGAAATCTACGCGGACGTAGTCGCGGGCAACAGCTAGTTTGTCATATTACCAGAAATTACGCCACTGCGAGTATAACAAAAGCCGTGGGGCTACCAGGCTCAGTTGGTTGACGACCTCTCAAGCAAGGTCGTGGGTTCGAGCCCTGGCTCGGACCTCTGATTTTCGGTGAAGGACCCCATCACGAGGAAACCTGCATACTCCTGCGAAGCAATTCAGTGCATGGTGTGGGTGAAGTTCTCAATCCGCACTGGCCCGCGTTGGAACTATAATAGCTCAAGCCATCACATTGTGAGAAGATGCATGCGCCCAGCAGTGGGACGTAAAAAATGATGGTGATGATGATAAGTAATAAGTAACACTCTTGACGACCGGATAGCCTAGTGGTTAGAGATCCTGACTATGAAGCCTGAGGTCCTGGGTTCGATCCCCGGTTGGGGCAGATGTTTGTATGATGAATATAATTGTTTGTTGTCTGATCTTGAATGTTTAATATGTATATAAGTATGTTTATCTGTTGTCTAGTGCCCATAGTACAGGCTTTGCCTAGTTTGGGACTAGGTCAATTGGTGTCAATTGTCCCATGATATTTATTTATTTAAACTCTCGCTTGCTGTCATACATTGTGCCAGTGGTGTGATGGTTTCACGTAACCCTGGGGTAGAATGCGTTGACGAAAACCACCTCGTGGGCAAGCCAGGCTACTCGCGCAGCATGCTTCTTTGACTTGGCGTTCAGAGGGCAGCACTAATCAGAGCTAGTCACACAGATTATTTTTTATACATGAAACTGACCAGGTTGATTGACCCATAAAAAGCAAAATCGTTTATTGCATGTCACATTACGAGCATTAATAGCAATAGCTATAAAGGGCTCTTTCTTTGTGTAGTTTCATTTGATTTTCACTCAAAACGGTACTAATCATCATACTAATAGTTATATCTTATCTGATGGAAAAGGTGTGATTCCTAGGCAGTGCATGTTAGGAAAAATGAAGCGAACCGTTTTGTGTGAGCCAGTGGAATGTTATTCGTAATCGATTTATGGGATACTAGCTGCTGCCTTCGTCCGCGTATTTTTCCGTTATCGCTATCCCGCGGGAACTATACAATTTTCCCGAATAACAAGTGGCCTACGTTATTCCTCAATATTCAAACTATCTTCTTACCAATTTTCATCTAGATTGGTGCAGCGATTTTTCCGTGAAGACGTAACAAACAGAGAGACAGAGTTACTTTCGCATTTATAATATTAGTTAGGATTCAGTAGTTTTGTAACGTTGCAGGTGCGAGGAGAGCGTACGCCACTACGTGAACCAGACGCCTCCGCCGCGCACGCCGCCCACCGCGCTGCTGCCGAACCACCACACAGACATATTTGATATGCGTTAGTATTGCTGTATTGCATCACGCTCCCACTCGCGGGGCCAAACGGAAATGGTTGTTTTACCATTTTGGTTCGGAACCTAATAACCTAACCAACTTAGAAAAGTTGGTAAACCCCCGATATTGTCATTTCAAAGCTTAATATTTCAAAAACGGGTTAACCGATTTTAATGAGACTTAGCTAAGAACCATCTCGATTACACTAGCTTTGGATAAAAAAAACGCATCTATATCGGCTCATCCATTTGGGAGCTATGATGACACAGACACACAGATCACAGATACACAGGTCAAACTTATAACACCCCTCTTTTTCGTCGGGAGTTAAAAAGACAGAGCAACAATAGGAGCCCTCAACTTACTACAGTAGAATTGCTTACAATATATTTTTACAATTTATACTTTTTTAATACTCACTGAAACATGAATACACAGAAAAAACCAGTAAATGCTAACCCCGGGAATCGGACCTGGATCCTCGACATTCTGTGTGGCGTGCTATTCCCCACCACGATTAGCAATATTCTCCATGTATTCAAATCTCACGTTTATCACTTTTGCAGTGACTAGCGCCATCTATGCGATTACTTCGTAAACCGAAGACGACGCACTCCTTCGAAACTTATCACTCTATCCGGACCAAGAGATGCCGCTAATAAGCAATCAATTCATGATCTCAAATGGAGTATCTTTTTGTTTCTATTCTATTCCCGGTTTTCCCGTGAATATCAATTATGCTTTTTTTTTAATTGGGGAAAAAATACAAAAAAAGATACCCCATTTGAGGTCATATTTTTACAAGGTTTTTCTTAACTTGCACCGTTCATACGTACCTTTGTAAGTTGTCAGTCAAATCTTGTATCTGAATTTTAAAGCAGTTGTCCTCAACCGATTAAAATGAAATTTGGCATATTTATGTAAATCCAGTGACAATACAGTAATCTGGTAGTGAAATTCTGGTGGTGCGGCCAGGATCGTCTCCACATGAGGGCACTCTTCAACGGTTAAAGGCATCAACTTGAAATTTTGTGTGGATGTTATAAGTTTGATGACCATACAAGAACAGACAGCAAAAAGTACAGTCGGCAAAAAAAGGTTGATAAAAAAATTGTGTTATTAAGGTTAAGTTATTTAAAGTCTTTTTTTGTTTTGTTTATTATGTGGTGTCCAAGAGAGTTCTTGTATTGTACACCATTGCTACTCGGGTATCAATGTTCCCCTAAAAAATGCTGACACAGTTTGATACAATCCTAACTAATATTATAAATGCGAAAGTCTGTCTCTCTGACGATCTGTTTGTTACCTCTTCACGGGAAAACCGCTGCAACAATCTAGATGAAATTTGGTAAGAAGATAGTTTGCATATTGAGGTAAGGAGCCAGGCATAGATCAATCTTATGACAATGTCATAAATATTTTGACAGGAGAAAGCTTTTCTCGCTTTAACTATAACCTGGTACATTGTACTTTGCAGAGCCGTTCACGGCAGCGCCGGTGTCCGCTGCACCCGCGGCGGCGGCGGCGGCGGCGGAGCCCGAGCCGCTGTCGGCGCGCGAGCAAGCCGCGCTGCTGGCCCGCGAGCCCTGGTTCCACGGGCCCATCGCGAGGGGCACCGCTGAGAAGGTTCGCCCACCTGTACAGTCACTAGTACATGTAGCACGGTGCGCCGTTTTGTCGCTTGTCGCGCAGTGCGTCCCTTTCATAGTGACGGAATCAGTGAAGGACGCACTGAGCGACAAGCGACAAAATGGCGCGCGCGCTAGCAGAAGTAGCTAAGCAACCGAAGCGGTCACAATCATCTACATACACAAGTTCTCATGTCTATAACTCTCACACCTGAAAAAGTGGCCATGCTAAAGTAAAGTGAAGTATAGTGACATGTAATTAAATCGATTATGACACGTAATCAACCCGCACGATTGTATTGGGCGGGTCCGAAAGGGATAACAATAGAGCCGTGGTTAGATCGTTGTGACCGCTTCGGTTGCATAGCTACTTCTGCTGCTGACTGTGTTTATACTTACTGTTAACTCCAATAGATATGTCTTAGAAGTTCACAATTTAGTACTACTAACGCCATCTAGCGCGCGGGACCTCAATCTAAGATATTTAGTCATATCGTGGTCATATCCATGGCTTTCTTTTCAAATTAGAAATTCGCCATGTCTGTCATACGAGCCATTTCCGCTACCTATCCCTTTCCCGCACAACCTCAGCGCATACGCGCGAAAGAGATAGCCAAAGGAAGACTTCGCTTGCATTTGGTCAAGTACTTTAAGACCGTGTCCGTGTCGGCATGGCTGCTGTCTTCGCTCGCTCCGCTTAAATTAATTGAAATATTGTGAAAAACTGAACTATTTTCATTTTACGGCAGCTCTCGCGATTGTTTGTGACAAGGAAGTGGATTTTGAGTGTTCGTGGTATTCGCGTTTGTCTCTGGAGCGACTCGGCTCAGGGCTCCTCGGCCCATAGCACGCGGCATATGAAAGTCCTAAGGAAGGATCCCCATCACTGGCTAACTCCGCTGATGTGTTCTCTTGGTTTGCAGTTGGTCGTGGAGGACGGAGAGTTTCTGGTGCGCGAGTCGGCCGCGTGCCCAGGGCAGTTCGTGCTGACGGGCGCGCGGCGCGGCGTGCACAAGCATCTGCTACTGGTCGACCCCAATGGAGTGGTGAGTTCATCATCATCATCATTTATTTAACAAACATGTACATTAGTCTTAGAACTAATTATACATGGACCCTGGTAGGGTATAGCTACAGTAACAACTTACTTATATCTACTTATATACATATTCATCTACTTTATAAGTATTTCTAATATTTTCTCCAACTTAACACTTAAGTGTAGTATGGCACAGTTCACTTAATAAACTAACTTGCTTAATATTTCCCCACGCATACGCGGTATCAGCGAAAGAGCGGTTCGGATAATAAAACCGACCAAGTGCGAGCCGGACTCGCGCACCGAGGATTCAGTAACTGGGTCAATAAACTTTTTATTGCCACTCGTTGCCTGGGTAACTCGTCTAAAATAAGACTTTCTGAGGCACCACTCCATCAAATGTTAGACATTTCGAGAGTTATATGCCAATTCCTGCATGCTTTATCTTCTAAACCTGTAAATCCTGTCTTTCGGGGGAGTTGGTACGGTCGAGGAAATTAATTCCTGACCCACCATGGAACCTTTTCACAGTAAACGTCATAGTGACGTCGCATAGCTTGACAAGGAAAAACGTTATGACGTTTACTATGGAAATGTTCTATGGTGGGTCAGGAATAAATTTCCTCGACTGTACCTTAGAATATCTTATTTAGACGAGTTACCCAGGGGACATCTCTATGGCCACGAGTGGCAATTAAAAGTTGATTGACAAGCTATTTTCAGATTTTTGTTTGACCTGCGTCGTGAGACCTTGCCTCGTGGGCAATTTCAATAAATTCTAGGGCAATGGAAAGTATCCTATTGGTTTTGATTTACTTACTAATCTGACAATACGTACGAGTAGCTGAACCATTTTTTTTTCTAAGAGATAATGAATTAAATTGGACAATGTGATCTAAACAATTAATGCTGAGCAAACATAAAATTTAACATAAATAATCTCTTTTTTTTTGGGTCGGTTAGGAGAGAATAAGTCATCCATCTTGGGATTGATTCGAAATTATCTGATACAACTACGAAGAAACATGAAGACAGTGTCTCTGCTTCTGTTCTGCCATGTCACTGAACATGTAAAGCCACCACAATTAATTGCAGTGCCCTGCCTGAACCCCTACTATTGTACCTACCTATCTACATACATACACAATAGTGGAAGCGAATAAATGTTTCAAGTACATCATTTGTGTTGTCCCAGGTGCGGACAAAGGACCGCGTGTTCGAGAGCGTCCCGCACCTCATCAAGTACCACTGCGCCAACGAGCTGCCGATCGTGTCGGCCGACTCCGCGCTGCTGCTGCGCCGCCCCGTGCCGCGCGACCGCTCCTGAGACGCCGTCAACGTGTAAGCTGATTCAGTCATGCACGCAACATAATGTGAAGATAGAGATGTAGTGTTGCCCCACACATCGGCACGCTGTCAACGTGGAAACTGACGCTCCACATACCATGACGCCATTAAGGCATAAACTATCCGTGAGCATTTAGAATA
Organism: Clepsis dumicolana; assembly: GCA_963691665.1. Lineage (NCBI taxonomy): Eukaryota > Metazoa > Arthropoda > Insecta > Lepidoptera > Tortricidae > Clepsis > Clepsis dumicolana. The sequence continues at coordinate 13,618,656 of OY829508.1, forward strand.
CGATTCGGCTTCGACATAAGAAACGCCATTGACAGCCGAAGTGTTTCTAAAACACGGACGCTATTCTATATGCTCACAAACTATGTGTGAACTGACGCCCCACACACTAAGATGCAATGAAAACTGCTGGACCATAGACCGATGTTATGACGATGTGAAGTGCGCCGTGCGCCTTTTGCATGCCAACACTCTTATTTTATAAGATTTTATGAAGCGGCTTTTAAATTACCATGACAATTATTGCTCTGCATGATATAAAGCAGCTTTGTAATATCTTATAAACTTATAATGTAGATCATGCTTGGTGGTCGAAACGCTCTATTTCACTACGAAATAATGGCAATGACCAAACCAAATATGGGCAAATGTTCAGTGGCCAGAATTTAAAATATGTCTTTTACAATTGGATGGAAGCAGTCTTGCGATGTGAAATCTCATGAAAGTGTGTTAAAAAGTACTAGGCACCTACTAAAAAGATGTTTCTGAATAAACAGCTACTTTTGTGCCTATCCGACGAAGGATGTAAATATAAGAGTAAATATATAATCTCTTTTGACTAATAAATATAATGAATTATAGTTATCATTTCACAAAAATGAATAGGGACTGGGAACTGAATAGAAAGGCAATATCTTCTAATTGATGTGTAGGAAAATTAAATAGACTGAGGGTTTCGAAAAGGTATTTAGGAGAAGTTTTTAGATAAATATAATCGCAATTTACTTGCTTTATATGTTAAGTTTTAAAGATAAAATTAATGGAAATGCAGAGAATGTCGCACTATTATAGGCATTGCTGCACTCCTCCACGGGCAATAAATAAACAACAGTTGTTGTATAAGTATGAGTAATTATGAGGTATGAATAATTATATACACAAATACACCTGCTTCGCTATAGGTAAATGTCTACTTCGAAATAAACATCACATTTAGCTTGCATAATTAGCTGATTAAATATCGGTCTTTATACAGCTATAAAAAAGAAATTGCGTCACTGGGCAATTTAAAAATACACAATTTTTTCAAGGATTTGAAATTTTATGTCATATCTACTTAGAATCACGAGTACTATCGTTTTTAATAATTGGTAAAGTGTCCCAAAATATTGTATTCCATTATGATTCCATTCCGATATCTTTATACACGTATAGAAAGTAACGGGATGGAAGTACAATAATAAAATTTTACGGCACTTTTATTCTCTATTAAAATATAGTAACATAATAAGTGATAAGTAATAAAATAACGTAAATAAATCTAAATCCCTGAAAAAGATTACATATTTTTTGAAATTGCGCTCTAGTAATTCAATATGGAATATTATCGTACAAATGTGTCAGGTAATCCGTCTATTTTCGTATCCTTCGCATCTTCCGTAAAATTGTATTCCAATATTTTTACTTTAAAAATATAGTTGAGAGTCGCAAAATTGTTTTAAGATTGACCAAAGGAATGTGTTTGAGATGATCATACGATTCGTAGAGAATATCCTAGTCTTCCCCAAATTAATATATTCTAGAGTGAAGACTAGAATGTATTTAAGCTAGTAGCTGTTCTGTAGTTGTGAAGCCTTACTTTCCTTACAAAATTATAAAAAAATAAAATTATACTTATCTTCTTTATATTAATACAAGTTTCCATGACTAGTAGTCTTTATGAGGAAGCTTGACCATTAAGTGCTCTTTATTAGGTTATGTTTTATGATAATATTGATAATTTTAAACTTCAATTGCAGTGCAATTAGATAAAATTATAAGCTGAATAATGTATTTTTAGGTTTCGATTGCCTGTAAGTAGTTAAATAATAAATTGTTATCCTAATTATTCTCACTGGCAATCATTAGAATAGCTCTTGTACCAATCTAGAACCCATCTCAGTGGTTTGTAGAATAAGATAATAAAAATATAATTATATTATAACATAGGTGCTATGAAGGCTTACTTAATACTTAAACTGTGTATGTAGAACCTTTATTTACCTACCATGTACATAAGAAAACTATCACATACATATTGTAAATGTAGGTTATGTACTTTACTTTTAGGACTATTTTTAAATTTTAACTTTCAAACTGATGTGATAATTTTGTGTCATTTGCAATGCTTTAAATGTTCTACTTTTAACTGATATACTATTTTTGAATCTATCGAATGTTGCAATAGAAATTTTAAATACATGCAACATAGATAGTGCCTTCGCACAAACTGTTTACCATTTTTGTCATTTTTAAATTTGTTGCAACACATAGTTGTATGAAAGAGAGATAGAATATTAATGTGATTTAATAAATAATCTGTTGAAAAATTGGTTTTTTTATTAGCACATTGTCTATTTACCCGGAGTTTAATTAAACTTCAAAAATAGGTACATTATTTGTTTATTAAAAATTTAATATTATAGTATAAACAGTAAGGTCATACATGGCAGTGATGTTTCTTATTATTAATTATAAATATCGGCCTTAGCTTACATGAACCGACCAACACCAGCGACGCATCACCCGGCGGCCGCCCCTCTGACACTTCCAAAACATACAGTCAACGTCGAGATCCCACAACACGAATAAAACTTCAAGAGAACAACAAGCGGCGAGTGTCACAGGTGCGGCCGCGCTGCCAACCCTGAGCTTACCTGCTAAGCCGCGCTAATACATCAATCCAATTTATTACGAGTTAAGACTAATTTATTTTAAACAGTCCAATTCGAATTAAAGAACACAGTCATGTCAATTTTCTAAATTAAATAATTAAATAATTAATGCCAATCAAAGGACATACCTCAGTTCCCAAAATGACGATCTACAAGGTAAACAGGCACTTATAATAAAAGTAGAAATGCGATGTATCAGGATTTGGATATCCAATAGTATCTTGCCTACACGAGTATAACATTCTTTGGGACATTGCAGCACTATTCAGCGGGCCCTGCTAAAACGCAGGGTCTCATTCCGTGCAATTTACTTACACTACTATTCGCTAAGAGATGTACTAGAAAATCAAACTAAGCAGTCACAGTAAAATAAATAAATATGCCTCTATACAAAAATAACACATTTATATTGTGGTGAACACCTGAGCTCTTGAGACCGCGCCTCGCTACGCTACCGCTATATTACACCGAGGCCTGCCGATCGATGACTTTAACGTCATACCCCCCTTATTTTATATCCGCTATTTTGAAACCCTCAAATTGACTCTGGACTCTAATCATTATCTCACAAAAGTGCGAGGAGCGTGTAAAATGTAAACTTTTATTCTTACAAAATTACATTTATATCACCAAAAATAGTCGCGTAACAACTATAAACTCACACGGCGTAGTAAAAATAGATCTTCGTCATTTACTTAGATCGTCGTTTTACTTCAGTGGTCTCTACATTAATATTAAGCGGTCCCCGACTAACTCCTAATACTGTACCAAAACGAAGGGCCAACGAACAACTAGACTCACGATAATCAACTCACGCAACAACAGCTTCGGAACAGTTCCCACGAAACAACTAAACGTCCTCGTCGCCGCGCCGGACCATGCGCTCGCACGCCGAATAAATACAGGTACAGCGTCGCCGCCCGCGCCGGCCGGCGGCGGCGCCCCATGCGGAACCCTGCGGGCGCGCGCGGGCGCTCAGTCCGGCGTGGGCAGCGGCGCGGGCGGCGGTTGCGCGTGCGGCGCCGGCCGGTGCAGCGTGAACGCGTCGTACACCTGCAGCAGCTCGTCCAGATGGTGCTCCTCGAGGCACAGGAAGCCTGCCAGCGCCGGCTCGGCCTTGCGCGCGCACGCCAGGCAGTGCACCACGTGCCGCCGCTCGTGCTCGCGCACCAGCAGCGCGTGCCACACCTCGCGCTCGCACACGCCGCAGTAGTGCGACGCCTCGCCGCGCGCGCGCCCGTGGAAGCGCACCGGAACGCCGCGCGCGCGCACCGCCGCCAGCGCGCCCAGCGCGCCGCGCAGCGTCTGCAGCAGGCACGTGCGCATGGCGCGGTGCAGGCGCGGGTCCGACACGCGGATGTTGCGCGCCAGGTTCCACGTGAGGTGCACCATGGGCACGATCGACTTGAAGTTCTGCACCTTGTTCCACTCGTAGCGCTCGAGCGCGAGCGAGTACTGGCGCGCGGTGAGCGGGCCGACGTTCCAGGCGATGTTGTTGCACCAGCCGGTGGCCTGCACCCAGTGCACGCAGCCCGCGTTCACCCACACCAGGTCGCCGGGGCGCTGCGTGAACCGGTACACGGGCACGCCGTGCGCGCGCAGCTCGGCCGGGTCGGGCCACCACGAGCCGTGCAGGTACGACAGCTGGTGCGCGTCGCACAGCTCGCGCACGCCGCCCCAGTAGGCGTCGGGCACGCCGAACCACTCGCAGTCGCCGGGCCCGATGTTGATGTTGATGGAGCAGAAGTTGTTGTTCTCCTGGTGGCCGGGCGTGCGGCTGCCCGGCACCTTCATGTACAGCTGCACCGTGTTCATGCCCAGGATGACGTGGCCCACGTGCGACAGCATGTTGGCGGCCGACGCCACGCGCGCGAAGGCGGGCAGCTTCTGCAGCTCGGCGAGCTGCGGCCGCCACTTGCGCTCGTCCGACAGGTCGACGTTGGTGCCGAAGCGCAGCATGCGCGCGGCGCGGCGGCGCTTGGCCGGGCCCGACTCGCGGCCGTCCGAGTCCGAGGCGGGCGGCGGCGCGCCGGCCGCGCCGCGCTCGCGCTCCTCGCGCAGCGACTCCTGGAACGAGCCGGCCTGGTACTGCGCGTACTTGCGCACCGTGGTGTGGCTGCGGTGCGAGGCGCAGGCCCACACGCGCCGGCGGCCCGTGGCGTCCCAGTTCTCGTCGGCGCTCTGCATGAGCTGCGTGCGCACCTCCACGGCGTGGTCGGGCCAGGCCTCCACCAGCGTCTTGGTGGAGAACAGGCCCAGGTCCAGCTTGAGCGCGGCGGTGAGGCCGCGCACCACGGCGATGGGGTGCTTGAGGCAGAAGTCCAGCAGCTGCGGGCTGAAGGCATCGCGCTTGGACTCCACGAACACGAAGGGCGCGGGCGGCGCCAGCTGCTCGGCCGACAGGCGCGGCGGCGGCACGGCGGGCGGCGAGGGCGGCGCACAGCCGTCGCCCAGCACCGACCACGCGCCCGGCGCGCCCGCGTGCTCCCTGCAACACAGCGCGCACGTTAGTCGCGGCCCGGACAGCTGCTGCGCCGAGGACGAGCGCCCTAGGCGGCACAGAGTCCTCGACTGTTTACTTGCGTTTCGACAGCCCGTCACAGGCTAGCAGCGTTAGCCGTCTAGCGTGCAGTGCAGATAGTCCTCGATTTGTGACCCTGCTTCGGTTCACATAAATATTTTATACTTGTGTACACAAACTTAATATAAAACACGACCGACCATTAAATTTTGCTACGCAACTCGATGACATTCGATTCAGAATAGGCTAACGCTGAAACTGAGTCTCCCAGCGATGTGTAACCCAATAAATATGCAGTTATTCTCTGGAACTTTAGAACTCAATCTTGATCCATGAAGTAATTTTACATAAACCCACCAAAGCACCTAACATAATCGCACGTCTATAACTCCTACTAGTCCCCACAAAAATCGAAACACTTGAACAACTAAGACGACTGGAAACCAGCATATATGCAGCCCGTAGCATACTCACTTGCAAGCGTCGACGATCTGCTTGGCGCTCATGCCGATGTGGAAGGCGACGGGCTTGAGCGGGTCGGTGTTGAGCGGCTCCAGCTTGACCACGGGCTGGCGGCCGCCCAGCACCGCCTCGCTGGCCGGCGGCACGGGGCTCTCTGCGGGGCAAACCGAGCGTGAGGCCGGGCTGGCGCAGGGTGCCGGCAGTGAATGCGCCCGACAAAAATAAATATGGTGCGAGTTTGCAGAATTATTGAGAAATAGCAAAGTTCGTTGGAAAGTTCCTATCCTAAAACTTTCAAGGCGTATATCTAAAGCTAAGATTCTAAGCAGGTTCAAAGTTACTTTTAGCTAAAGAATTTTTTTATAATTCTCCGTCGGAATGCAAGTGTTATAAATTTTTTATATACAACTTAAAGCAGGAAAGGAACGGAGATGTTAACACGCGATTACCCCTCTGCCAAAAACTTTACGATTAAGTCTGTGCAAAATGCACAGGGCCTGTTGATTATGTGCGTGTTTTTGGTATTTGTGTGACATGAGCGTAGAAGTAGAATTCTAAAATAATAAATTTACTATTTAGTATTTTACTATTTACTATTTAGCACACGTCTTTTTTTTATACGACACGGAGCAATCCGTGTCGTATAAAAAAAAGACGTGTGCTGTAGGTAGGTACGTGTACCTCGTCCCCCTCGAAAAGTGCCAGAAAAATTGTGGTGCAGAGATAAGCCCTAGGCGCCTCCCGTCCGTCTGCTTTATGATCCGTGCTAGGCATGTGTTTAGAATTTAATTAACAAGACGCCTGACACTTTGTAGTAAGTACTTATTTTTACTAAAGCAGCGTGAAAAACTGAACTATTGAAACTAGAACAATAGAACACCCCTTTTGCTAGCGTTACAACAAACAAATACTACCTGTTTGTGTTCATAATTTTACTGTTCCTTGTATAAGAACCTTGTGACAAAATCAGGTAAAAACGGAATATTAAGTACATTATTATAAACGCCTTCTTTTGAGTGTAAAAAAAAACCACATCTCTCACATTTTTCCTTAAAATTATTTGTAATTCAGAAAGTCCTAGCTTGAATTAATTATACATTTCTAATCTAAAGAACTTCAACGAAATATATTACAAACTGACTTGCGCGTTGCTTCATGAAGCTACTTTAGCCAAGTCCTTTTTTCCTATTTGTATTTAAACCACTTAATTAATAATGAACGATAGGTATTTATTGGTTTTATACTTTACAAGGTTAGACATAAGCCGTCAATGTCACGTAGACAAAGTTAATATTTTATTTCTTTAACAAGTGATTTATTTTACGACGGAGTTTGTGTAATCAATTTACAATGCATACTTTTTGTTGAATATTGATAGGAAAAGCTAGCTATTGCAAAAATATGGGTGCATAAAACTTTCTCAAAAACATATCTCATGGCTCGTATGTTGAGGTTGTGGTATTGTTGTTGTGGTGGATTACTTAATTGGATACATATTTTTCCACTTGACCGTACCGTGCTTCTTCCATTACTTAACATAACCTTAACTAAATTCATAAACATATACCTGCTAGAGGCTCCTTCTTAATATCAGGTTGCGTATCCGAGAATCTCTTCAATAAGTCTTCGGCGAGCGACTCCGCGGTCTCGCCGCCGTTGGCGCTTCCTTCGCTTTTCGTAACCTGTCAAACAAAATAAACATTAGTATTGAATTTGATAATTTTTGCCTAAAACCTGCCGCCGGGTTAGAAGGTGAGGGTACAACTAAGTATAACTAGGTATACTACAAACCGCTCGCGCTCGCGCCGCTTGGGAGAGCCGGTACTGAGACAATAATTGCTGCATCAGCGCCTGAAAGCAAAAAGGGTTAATTAAGTGCAAGCTTAACGTAAAACAGGATGTATTGGAAAGGATAATTTGGAATTCCATTGTTGCACGTATTGAGGCGGTTTGGTTTCGAGAAATATAGTAAGCTGCATCAATTTAAAGTATTAAGCTTAGTGCAGTTTTTTTTTGGCAGCTTCCGTGAGGGCTATCGTAAGTCGAAAATCCGCTAGTGTCGAGTGAGGTCTAGCTGTCAATTTCCATCAATCATAGGACAGTAGCTTGCCTCTCATTGGTGAAGAATGACAGATAGACCTCACTAGCGGATTTTACACTCACGTTATTGGATATGCCAAATTACAGAATCTATAGTGAAATTTTTGACACAAGAAAACGTTTCGATCGCGTTTCGGTACTTTGCGTACGAATTGGCAACGTACTATTTTCATAGTATTTGACACGTAATCGCAACGCGATCGAATCGTTTTCTCGTGTCAAAAATTACACTAGAGGCCCTGTAATTTGCTAAAGACAAAAAATGCAGCTGAAATTTACGGTAAGGGCTCGGTAATAGATACTAGTCATGCCGTTTTCAAATTTTGTATGCAAAATCTTCACTAAAGTACGATAAAATATTTGACTTCCGCGAGTAGGTTCTAGAGTTCTAGAGTTTGTTAGTAAATAATAAATAGAACCAACTACAACTTTATTCAATTACTCTTCAATGAGATTTGAACGACAGCGGAACCTTGGGAATAATCGGTCGGCATGAATAGCGCGTTATCGCAGGATATGTTCGTGTATGAATTCCCTAATTTGCATCGATTTGAGCCGGGCTCTTTTCCCACACAAGTTGAAAACTGGTTTTACGAACCCTTGGGCGTTGTTTATTATTAATTTTATTCGGTAGCCCTTGATTTGTACCCGGTATGTTAAATTATAAGTTATAAGCCGGTTCAGTTTTGAAATATACCTAAATTCTTTCGGCAAATTCTAATAATATCTTAAAATATGTTTGTAATGTCATGATGCTAACTGACTATGTTCGCGTCATTGTGATTTTATTAACTTTCATTGTAAGTTTATTAGACGCAAAAACCACCAGTCATCATAACGCCAGACTGTAACTAAGTACCTAAATGTATTCAAAGTTATTAAATTATTATTCGATTAGATTTTCGGATTCGCTGAGGTAAACTTATAATTTTAGTAAAGAAATAATTGTTATATTCTCTTTTCATTCTGCCCCGCAAATTACACGTTTTCAAAAAATGTCTACGGATCCTGCTTAAGAGATTGCACACGTATTTTATTAATTTATCCCTATACTCTTCCGATGTGTGTATGACCTTCTGCCATAATATGAATAGAATAACATCGTCCACTATGCGACTGCAAGGTTGTTCAGTTAATCCTATTGCCCGTTAGTGATACGGCAGCGACACGATAAAGTATGGAACATAAAGTCGTCCACGTGATTGGTTAAGGATGTTGATTGTATGATATTGACCGACTTATGGATAGATTTATGATGTCAGTACTTTAATAGGGACTTTCCAGGCAAGACTGTAACGTACCTATGTCAGTAAAGCCAGTACTTCCCTCAAGACAATTATGAATCGGACAAAATGTCATGGTACGCTACATTTTAGTTAGCGTATGCAAAACGACATGTTTTTTTATCAAAACATAGGCTTGAGTTTGACCACAATCACTTTTGCTTTTAGACTTTACCTCCGTATACGTTTTTGATCCAATAAATATCACTTCTTTGCATTTTCGAGGGCCTGGATAATAAGCATCTCAACAGTATAAGGGTAAGTCACGGAATGTGAAGGTACCGGGTTCGATTCTCAGGCTATGCTATACTTTTCTAATTTTCTATGTTTTCTTGTTTCATTGAGTATTTGGAGACTTTATATAAATGTCAGCGAACTGTATAGTGCAAGTGCAGAGTCAGTTACTTGTTGCTGCGGCGACAGGTTGTGCGAGTTGCGCTGCAGGTACTGCAGGGTCTGCAGCTGGTGTTGCGTGAGCGGCGGCGGCTCCTCGGGCCGCTTGCCGGGGTAGGGCGGCGGCGCCGACTTGGGGGCGCGGGACGACATCTCGGCCGATATGGGCAGGTTCCACGCTTCCTCGATCGAAGGCAGTTGGCGGCGCCTGCCAAGCGTGGGATGTACAGACAAACAGCTTTCGGCAACATTTTGTACTCAATAAAATTTGGACTTTGTGAAGAGAGGAATAAATACTACAGTAAATAACACATTTGCTTTAGTTTTATTAATAGATTACATTATTGGACGAATAATAACAATCTAGGTATTGTTATTTTTTTCCTGAAAGAATCGTGTATAAACACCTACGACGGCGACACTTTTTTATTTAAAAAAAGTTTAGTAAAAATAGATCAGAATTTATGATTGCAATGCAATTTCTTGGTCGAATTTATAATGTGAAGTAGACTGGAATGGCTATGGCTTGATGCATACGAAGATTTCTCTGCTCGTAAAGATCGAGCACGAAGATGAAGTACAATGAGTTATGTGAAGAAGCTTTAGAACAAAATCTACGTTTGTACAACCAAGTATGAACCGTAATCCAGTCTTCAAACTTTTTGATGCTATTGTTCCACTCAGAATTTTATTAATAATATCTACTACCAAACTATGCAAATAACTGATACTCACTTGCCAGTCACCGAAGGCATGGGCGCCTGTGCCAACTGCCCCTTCAAAAAAACAAGCCTCTGCCTCAACGCAGAGTGCGAGGCGGTGGCCGCAGCCCCGCCATTGTTGTAGCACGCGAACGCATCCCGCGGCATCTGGCAACTCTCGTACAAACTGCCCAGGTTGGTCCATGCAGCAGAGTGGCCCTTGTCTAGTTGCACGGCGCATATGTACGCCTGCAGCGCATCCATTGGCTGATTCTGTTGCTGATAGAGCACCCTGTACGAGGAAAATGAGAATATATTAAGTACCTACTAAAATGGTGTCAAATAATTCACTGGGTTTCCCGTAAGCCAGCCAGCCGAACGACTTTCCCGTCACCTTTCCATTCATTCTTATTATCGAAAATAAATATTTCTTCTGAAATTAGCATTAGCAAAGTCACTCAGTAGACCTTGACATTGACATATTTATGCTAAGAGCTAGTTTTCAGGTTGCCAGTGAATTTTGTAACCAATTTGGAACGTGCTTTGTTAAAAATATTACGACGACACTGGTGAAATCACTACTAGTTTGCCACAGAGACGTATTTTTGATTCTATCTTTTAATTGCCATTTAATAGTTTAGAATCAACGCCAATTTCCTAGGGAAAGAAAGTAAAAATATGTACAACTTCCCCTCACCCAATGGAGCACCAAGTGTCAGCGTTGCCCTCTGACTTTTCTACGGAGTTCCTATACGCCACGAAAGCGTCGTGTACTTTGCCCTGCGCGGCGAAGCACCGGCCGAGCAGGTAGAGGCCGGCGCCGGAGTCCGGCTCGGCCTTCACGGCGCGGTTGAGGCACCAGATGGCCGCGCGCGCCCGCGCCGCCGGCTCGCCCAGCGACGCGCACCGGTGGTACAGCCAGCCTGGCAAAGGCACACGAAACTGATATCCACTGCAGACCTCAACTGCTCATATTTCAGCAAGGCTGCGACTCGAGAGTCCTCTAACAGCCGTTCGTTCCCAATATTCAATCTATTTCTTCTTTTGATCTACTGACGACAAAAACATTTATCTATCTTCAATTTTGTCGTCTCAATTACCTTACTGTCGGTAGCCAATCCAATATCTGCTTGCTATCGGTCGAGACGAGGATGGTGGGCCATCTACAGATAGCAAATTGTTCATCAATTCAGTCAAACAATTCGTCATTAGATTAAAACAAGAGATAGGTAATAGGTAGTAAATAGGTATAGTAGATTGAACATCGGGATCGGCTGCAATGGAGCACCTAATGTATCCCGGTTTAAGAATCATCTAGTATGGTTTTGATTACAGTAGATTCGGATTCATCCCATAAGTCAATGGTCAGCTATGAACTGGAAGGAATGATGGCAGTTGACCGCCCTGATAATTTTTTTCCAGGTTCTGGGTGCCGTAACTGCGCTTAGATGCAGATTGGCTAATATGGCTTGTACTGTAACTTTCATTTCTGACTGCAGTTATTGCTAAATTGCAGTTGTAAGTCTAGCAGGGGAACTGGTTTTAACCTCATTTCCATCCGTATTAAGCTCCGATGTTATTTATTGTCCGGGCGAGGCAACTGACCATTACGTTCGAGCCCGGTCGTGTTTAGAGATAATGTTTACACCGGCCTGCGGTAAGTAAGCCACAACAATGCATTATTACGATTGTTCATTACAGACTTCATGTACCACAATGTGCCGGAGACGCGAATTGTAAAAATATAAAAGTAGTCATGCAATGCAGCGTTCTCTATATGTTTTTATGACTTTCAGACGAAAATAAAGAAGCAGAGAACTTACTTGAAAATTTACTTTAGCCATAAAATAAAAATAAACAAACGCAAGGCCCGTCTCGCATTTTAGAGCGGCTATTCATGTCCCTATTTTGTGCAATGGATTCTCATCTTTTGTTCAGTCGCTGTGGTGTATGGGGTGCCTCATTGTCTCAGATTCTTTTATAGCTCGTTGAGTCACGTTCAATGTCAAGTAGTTTCGTTGTATTGAAGTGACATAAATATTAGTTAACAGCCTACCATAACATCGCAAGGACAATATTGCACATCTCCTTTGACTGGCCGACCCATTAAATGAAACAAATGACTTATTTGGAAACATGCATACGAATGCGGAGATACGCATGGATCGTACGTTCTGCTATGTATTGTATTGGTACAATTGAGATGCTGCTAGCGTGCAAATAAGGGTTTCAAGTAAAAAATACAACTTACCAAGTTGTCTGCAGACGTCGGCTTTCAACGTGAGCGCTAACTGCGGCTCATTCAACAGCTTCGCGTAGGCATCTCTCGCGGCTTTTCTCAGGCCTCTGGCTTCGAGGAGATGCGCGGCGTGGAAGCTCAGCTCGAGCCGGGTGAAGGTGGCGTCCTGATGCGGGGACAGCCTGGCGCGGCGGAAGTGCGCGGCCGCGGCGCCCCAGTAGCGGCGCGCCTTGAACATCAGCGCCAGGCGCAGGTGCGCGTCGGCCGCGCGCGAGAACCCCGGCGACACGTACAGTGCCATCTGTAGCGCTTTTGTTGCCCTGAAGCAATACGTTATCAATAGACGCCCACCGAACCTGAAGCTTTGGTACCAGGACTAAGGCGGATTGCTTGCATGCCTGCTCCGTATGCGTCACTGTTCGTTAGGTACACATTAATGGCGTGAAGGTGAAGAGTTACGGTATGGCGGTATGTTATGACTACTTCACAAATGGTTGGGTCTGCCATGGTTCTCCAGACGGCATTGCGTTAGTAACTGAGAACGATGGGTTTCCTTAGCTAATAATTGATATCGGAAATTGACGATTAGCTTGCTATATTAGAAACTATGTGTGTATATAACTATATTCCAATACCAATTGCGGGGCATATCTCTCAAAATACTTACGAGAAAATCTGTGCTTCTTATAGCACAACATAGATTGTTGGCAACGAAAGAATCCTAACAAAGCCTAGAACATAGTCATGTTTCCAACATTCACTCTAAAAGCCCTGTAAAATGCGGGTCAAGGACCGAAACAATGTCAAAGTTACAGTTGAACTTGACCGCCCCGCAAGGTTAGACAGCGCCTAAATAATAAGAGTAGGTATGTACCTACTATCGTTGTCATAATATACGATCCAATACCTACACAAACTTCAGACTCGATAATAAATTTTCTTATTTCTTGCTTTTGAGCATATTCTCGAGAAGCCTTTAGAAAGTTTTCAGCGGACGCATCTGTTCTGTACAATGCTAAAGCAAAAACTTTACGATTTCTGTCTATCCGACCCAAAATTAAAACCGGTCGGGCTTTGTCAGGCATTCAAAGAGATTGCATTACGTCTACGGATTCATTGTACAAGTCGTCTTTGATTATACCAACTCAGTGCGAGTAAAAAATAATGCTCACATTGGTGAGCTATAAGCGCGTTCTCTCGATCTAAGAGTGCGATGACAACGTATATTTAACGATTCACTGGTTTATACAACAAAAATAAAAACTACTTAGTCAAGATGTCCTACGCGGAGAAGACGGAGAGGAGGGTTTTCAAAGGAATGTAATCAATTGGAGCGGTGGTTACATCCGTGAGGTTATTTAGGAGCGCATCACCGGAGCGTAACGTCACCGATGCGCCGCGGGGTCGACGACCGTCTGAGGCTCGTCCGTGCCATCGATCGGACGATGCAACGCATCGTCTAGACAGCGGCCGCGGCGGGCCCAAACCAAACCGACGAAGCGCCTACACTGCCTTTATTTAGATGACCTCCGCTGACATTTGCATGCAGAAACAAAGGAGCGAGGCAGGTGGAAGAGGCACGGTGGCATCCGGTACTTGCCCGATACCGATGACTAAAATTAAATGATCATTACCGTACCCACACATGCACGCGCGTCGAGCTTTCACCGCCGGCCCGCGCCGCTCGACATACACCGACTGCGACTGCTTATTCGCATTCATTGTTCCTCGGTAATAAGTAATGATTGCCTGCTGTCACGCAACATTTAAAAGTATACATACACCCTCGTAACGTGGAGGAAGCCACACAAAATTGATGTTGAGGAAAAGAGTTTCTTTGTCAATATTTCGCTGTTGGCAAAATCATACAATCCATTAAATAACAGCCGATGAATATTAAAGGTCAAGAAAAGTAATGAATACGAAATTAAGTAACTTTCGTAATACGATTTTTTTTAATGTGACAAGCTAAGGCTGTTTTAAGTAGCCCAGCTCTCTACAATGTATTATTGAAATGTGTTCGAACAAAGAATAGTCTGCATTTGTGTTCACAGCTGACATTACGCTGCACAATGACAGCAGAAGACGCCAGTTGCATACCAAATTGTGATAATTAGTTTACCTCCACGTATGTACTTCAACTGCTAAGATGACTCGATGAAAACATTTAAATAAATTACTTGGTAAATGCTAGGGCATAATATGCATCGATCGATTTTGTTTTTTCGTATGTAACGTAACTAATGTAACATTACGATTACTTATATTAATAAACAAAACAGCACGAGAATAACATCCAGAAATAACTACATACGTATGCGAAGAGGGTTCGATTATAATCCCACTCGCTATACCTGCCCAGCCGCAGCCATTATCAGCTTGCTCAGGTAAAGAAATTATGTATACAGTCATACCCTATTTATACATCCGAAATGCTTCCTCTGGCTCGTTGCTATTCAAATGCGGAGGGCGAAAGAATCGATTACGGAGAGTTAACGGCATGAATGAACATTTATGAGTAGAGAAGAAAAGTTATGATTTTAGTTTAGATTGGTAACAGTATTTATTTTTGCTAGCCCGATGAAGGTTAGGCGTTCCGTTTGGGATACGGAAGACCTCGGAATGAGAAATGTTGACATGAAAGCAAACAATGTAACAAGCAGCACAGCTGTTTAGCGATGTACCGAGCATCATGGTGATTAGCGGGGCATGGTGCCCGGCGCGGGGGGAGCACTAGTATGAGGCAGCTCGGCCTGACCTAGTTCTGCGCACTCGCGGCGGCTCAAGGACGGATCGACCGCTATTTATAGTTCGTCGGTCGTCATCACATCGCATTCACTTTACATAACAGAAGTAAGCTGTCACTCGGTGCGACTGCGGCTGCGCCCGCGGCGACCACGTGCCGCGTCACAATAAACAAGATGCGCAACTTCCCTGCGCCCACCACCGCCGCATTAATAACCCACTTCCCTATTAGCAGGGATGCTTCGACTCCCGACGGAACTAGAGCACGCTAATACAATTAGTGAAACGATAGCTAACTCTTAAACTCCTTGCAAGGAAGTCTAACGGCTCCCATATAAAAGTGGCAAAAAGGCTTTGAAACTCGTAGCTTACAGCTTTCTGGGTGTGTCCGAATTCGCTGTTATGTGTGGAAGCCCTAAGCAATAGGTAGTCCATGATCCGAAATAAAACATATCGTTACAACATTCAATTTTAAGCAAAACTTGCCTTACAATACAGCAATCGTTTGTACTCGTGACCGTTCGGTGCAATTATACGATGCATCAACATCAACCTATAATTCACCCGACCATATTGCATCACGGCCTTGGCTCCACGGTAACAGTATGCAATGCAACACAAATTGTATGCACCACAAACGCAATGCCGTTCTATACATGCACTATGGACCTATACATACAGGCGCGTAAATACAACCATTTTACGCAAACTTTGCCTATACATTTATTATTATTCATGACATATAATATGTTTCTTCAAGGCAATTACTGAAAGAGTTTTCGCAAAATTGGTTTTTCCATATTACTGTTACAAAAATGATTAAAAACGAAATCCACTCTAAGTCCTCGTGACTTTGCACGACGATAACCGCACGTACGCAAAAGTAATAAGTCTATGTGTTTTTCAATGCTCGTCTATCATTCGTTTATTATACCAGAGCAATAGGTTTTCAAACAATCTGACTCAACAATAGGTTTTGCTAACAACATCTTGTTATATTATCGTAAAGTATTTCGAAACGGATGCTAATTCACTGATTGTTCAATGCAGCTGCGCTCGATTGCAATAGCGAAGATATATCGATGTTTATTTTGCAAATCACAATATCTTTACTGCCAACTAAACACACGTAGTTACTTTTAACAAGAGTACGCTTAACAAAATTGATAATGAACGGGCGAGGGCTCCTTTATCGGCTGGCGTCATACCAGTTGACCCACTTTCGAACGATTCGACACCACTTATAGAGTAACCTACCTAACGCGAGCTCTCGTGTGCAAAGTCTGTTTATGTGCAGGCTATTTTCAATATTGGCACGGTTTTCAGTTGGAATTTGAAATGAAGTGATCATACAGTCAAAGAAGAAAAATATTCAGTCTAGCCGGTGCGACCTATATACCCAGGCTTCATTTCCAATTCGGACAAGGTTGCTGACAATATAATTCGCACTCGATTTGTAGATGTTCCCATTCAGAAACAGGAACATGTTTATTTGCAGTTGTAGTATTATCAAAGAATTGCATATTCACCATCATATTACTCGAGTATTCGATAACGAAGTGTTAAAAGTAAGGAAACACAAACAAGTAAAGGTGGTTAGTGTCAATCTGTACAAGTGCAGCCTTCGCTAGAGCGGCTTGTGAGTAGAGGCCATCATTACGGTACTCGAGCGAGGCTCGAGACTTAAGCCAGTGCATCTATTGTATAAGTTTATCTAACCTACATCTAGGGCAAGCAACGAGACATTCTTTGAACTACTATAATTGGACGTTTCTACGAAATATTACTTGTTTCTGCAGAACTGTGGAAATGTACAAACCACATTTTGGTGGGCTTTGGGAAAGTGTAATTAAATCTATCAAGCCATTAATTCATTAAACTTATGAAATGACTAGAAGTGACTTTGAAAATCTTGAGAGATGCTTTGACAGTTTCGTAAGATATACAAAGAAATTAACCGAGACAAAATAAGTACTTAGTGAAAATTATGAATCTATCGGTGAAACTATTAGCCTCCCGGTTTCCAATATTAACAATTTAAAAGTTACCGCTCAGAACATCATCATTATAAGCCTACTGATTATTAAAAGACTGCCTTGATGCGACTATGCGGAAGCAAAGCGGGTCGCGACAGCTGCACATGCATTCTGCTCACATGATATGGCAGGGCAGTAATAAAAACCGCCGCGACCGCACCATTACGCATTACGCCGACTATATTACTGTGAGCAGGTTCGCATTAAGGGCCGCTGCGTCAAGGCTATTCACGCACGTTGGATAATAGATAACACACCAAAGTACGTCAGCTTTTGCATAAAACATGTACGTAATTATAAGAGAATTCTCATTAACGAACCATTTCAAGAGTGTATTTATTTCACATTCTTGAAATGTGGCCAGTTAATTCTTGAAAGTAGCATTAAACTCTTGGTTGTTTATATTATGTGAGCGATATACACGAAGACTCACTACCTACATAGCCCATGATGATATTAACAGTCATCAGAACTCCGAAGCGCACTTGAAACCATGCATAATAAAGTCCCCCTAATACAAAAAGAACTGAACATTCTGCGCTATTATTACATTACAAACGGCGGAGTGCCCTTGATAACTACCCCATACGATTCACGGCACACAAGTGTAGTAACAAGTCCAATACTTATTTACATGCAGCTGAATTAAAAGCTCTGCCCCATCCCTACGACATCGGAAGGGTTGAACCCTTTGTAGACAAATTTTTAGGTTTGCGTCATAGATTGTTCATCAAACAAAAGTGAGGGCAATAGCACATACGCGCGATAGTCACACGCATATCGTGCCTGCAGCGCGGCCCTTGCCGGGGCGGGGTGCGGGGTACGGGCATCGCTCGATACTGACGTAACGTCATCTCGCAACTAGGTGGGTACCTACTTGCAGCTAAGTTTCGACTCGCCGTGGCACCGAGCCCTTTCCATTTGCTCCCTTTTTGCGGTCGCAAGCAGCTTTCTAATGCTATTGTGCGTACAACGTGACGGCGAGATGGTAAGTAAGTACGCATCGAAATCCGTGAGAACTTCGCTGGCATGCAAGGTAATCATAATCACAGTATGTAGGTACACTCCGGTATGCGTTTACAATAATTTAGAATCCCCATTACATTTGCTGTGTAGCTTATCTTGAAGTTTTACGATTTTTGCTACACGTACCCACGAACCGTTTTGTTATCACAAACTACTGATAAGTACCTACGCCATTCATAGTAGCAACTGGTGACATCAGTTTCATTATTTATTTAAGTAAGTATTACAAAATGTTTTGAGGCTTCCATTTTTCGTAGCAGCTTTGTGTTGTATAGGTTAGTCACGTAGTGATGGCTCAGGCAACAAGTACCTAACTTACTTAATTACGATCCAAATGAGTCAGTAAAGAAGTACATACCTATATCTGCATAGTGCAAATGAGTTTGATGTCCCTTTCTCTATTGCGGACAATTTGGGGTCTTGTCAGAAAAATAACATCTTTGCATATCTATTTTTTACTGCATACTGATTCACATTTTAAAATTAAAATTTGCCTTAATCGAGCACATAAAAAAGCCTGTAACTAACATGATCCGTATCTTAGATACCCGGTCACGAACAAATTGATTGATTATTTGCCATTGATTATTTTGATCTAATATAATACTTAAGCTGTTACAATACAATAACGTACAATTGTGCATGCAATAAATAAGAGCTCACTCTACAAGTGAGCCGTTATTTGCCGATCCGTGTTCGACGCTCAGTAGGGCTAGGACGACTGGCCGCGACTTTGTCGCGCGAAATTATATTACCCATCCCGTTGCATTCTGAGTGACAGAAAAGGACAGGCAGTTGTTCTCGCGCGAGATAGAAGTCGCACTGTGATTTGTGCTAGACCTACTGACCGGACATCTACTTGTAATTATTGATCGAAGATTGTATAGTAAAAAATTATACGGCAACTCATTTAAGAAGGCTCGAACTTTTTAATTATTTGCAAACAACAGTTCTTCGAGACATGCGTGAAGAATTGCGTAATAAATAACTAGAATTCAAGATAAACCCTGTCATGCGAAGTCGTCACAGTTACGTAAAAACGATAAGAGATAGGTACGTGAACCTGATGCTAAATGATCGACACAAATTAATGCATTACTTACTCGGAAAACCTGCCATACCGGGCGATACCTACTAAGAAGTTTCTATGGGAACGCTGGGAGAACATGAACGTGAAGTGGTGATAATTTAATTTGTAAACGTAGGTACCTACACGTTTCAATAAGGTCCATTTATCTTGCGTGTTACAGAATATGCGAACAAAACGTGTTCGAATCGATACTGTTGAGCACAATCGTTGCTTACAATTGTATTTTATTTTGGGATCGGTATGTAATGTTATATCAAAGACCTTGATTCGAGCGAGATGTTAATTAGTGTAATAACGTTCATGACCGTATTTAGGATGCTAGTTAGTTCGGGTTACTCACCCGCGGCCTTGCGCCGTGACGTTTCACCGCGCCCGCGACCACGTGACGTGCTCTAGTGACGTATGAGATATTTCGCGGAAATTCCAACGCGTGGCTGCCGCGAGAGCTTACTTACCTAGCGGCTCGCGAAACGATACCGGGTGCCAAGTGCCAAAGCAATGCCGAGGAGGTGACCAGACAATTGGAAAATTCAGCCTGACTAAGCTTTTGCGCAATGACAATGGAGAATGTAATGAGAAAACGAAACTTCGTAGGTACTGCATTGGTTAGTGGTATATACCCAAGAGAATGCATGGCATGACTTGACTACGTTCTTCTAATAAATACTATTGTCATAAACTACCTACCAAACGAACAGAATTTATTGCAGATTAGAAGTTGTTATGGTTATGTTATGGAATTCCTAACTTCGGAAAAACAGCGATAGGTACGTTTAGCTATGTAAGTATAAGTATATTCCCAGCAGGTAAATATGGCAATTAGCCAAGTCTTACAATTGTGCTGATGGTTTCTCATTAAAAGAAAGAAAGGGCCTGTCTTTACAGTGCACGTGTGAAGTGTTTCTAGAGCAAAAACTAGGGCAAACGGCTCGGCACAGAGTTCACGCCCCGCGTGGGTGGCTCCCAGTAAAGTTACGTGGGCTGTTTTCTTACGTAAATTAAACAACCGAAGGGCAGCCGGTTGCGGCATAGACATTTCGCAACGCGCGCCCTACGATATCGTTGGTGTAGGAGCAAAGCGAGCAACGTTTGTGCCAGTTTTCAAGTTACTTGCAATTATGTATTGCGGGATAACTTTTATAAACTTCGGCGAGATGGCGTAACAGGCAACGTAATAACGAGTTTCCATGTTCAGAGTTATATTTATTGAATATAGACGAGGCTTTTAGAAATCCTAGCTACACCGACAATAAGATTGGATCCTTAAAATTCAGCAAATAATGCTTCGTTCGTTCGAGCTTTTTTTGTGTGACGTAGGAAGCGACTGCACGAGAGGTAAGGAGGTCATTGACAGGGCGGTCGGGCGGTCGGGCGGTGGCGCGGATGCAGCGAGTGCACCGAGCGAGTTCCGGTGCACTACGCGGCAGGTATAAATAACGATCCGTTAGTGTCGACGACCGCGCGCCATCACTTCGCCATAGTCGCCCTGCCTGCCTTGGCTGCCCTGCCCTCGACGTCCTGACCTACTTCTCAATAAAAGACAATAAACAATTACATCATAGGACCCGACTGTTACAAAAATCGTCAAGCCGGCCGCACCCCTCCGTTCGGGGTGTGGGAAAGTCGAGACGCGCTTAGCCCGAAACTCGGGCCGAAGGGCGAACGGAGGCAGGGAGATGGATCGGGGGCGAGAGGAAGGGGGAGAGCTAATAATGCATACGCCCTTTGAGGGCGATAGCTGAGCAGATCGGTGCGCGCGCGGGCCGGAGGGCTCCGCGCAGGTCGGTGCGTGGAAGGGCCCGTCCGTGCGTACGTGACTCGGCGCAGCGCGAGGCGGATCGAACAGTGGCCGCCACACCCGCGCATCTTCTGCGACACCGCAGAGTTGGATGCACTCCTGGACCTCGGCTGCGCACTAAGCCGGGCGCAAGCCCCAACCAATTCTGTCACGAGCTACGTAATTTACATTAACGAGATTGAACCCGCGTGCACCCGACCGCACCGCTAGCTCACGTAGCTAGCTATGGATTTTCGCATACCGCATTAGACGATTCACATTAGACGTTAGAGCACTCGGTTGTTAGAATCCGGTTGTGCCGCTATTCTGTTGCTAACCGGCGGTCTCTGCACGGCTAAATCTGGCGTATGTTATATAACATGGCCATGATTGTTACGTGACGTCACGTCACGATGTTAGTACTGAGTATTGATAGTTTTATAAACACCGAAAAAATATCAATATTGCTTTTACATTAAACATACATAATATATTTTAGTAATGACAGAAGAAAAAACTAATTACGCAATGAGGGTTTTCTTTTAAATATTTCTTTGCTCGGTAATAAATTACACGCACATACACTACATTGTAAAAACGGGCTAGTGTTTGATTAGCATTGATTCTATTACTAAGTATTAAAGTTATTTTATAACAGAAAGATTTTCAACGAATTTCTATTACGAAATTTCTGTTTTCCTTTGCCCAAATTCAAAATCTATTTTCATCTAAGAATTTTGCGTCACTCGCATCGACCTTCTTTAGCAGGCAGCTTCCCGAGGGTCAATTGTAGTATGTTTTATTTATAGGAATAAATTTTACGAGTTTCTATACCTTCCAAAGTTTCTATATTTGAATGAACAAAGAGCGGGAAATATTGTCAATATGTTAGTGCCAACAGGCGCAAGGTCAGCGCCGCGCAATGCATCCACGAGTACCTAATTGCACCGGGTTGATGCGGCACGCGCGCGCCGCCGACATACAGTATATTACAATTTTCAATAAATTCACAAATAAAACTCTAAACTAGCGTAGGGCATGGCGAATTCAGCATTACAGAAAAGTAAACGTCATCATCAGCCTATATTTACGTCCCACAAGCCTCCTCTCACAATAAGATGGCTTGAGTTATATCCCCACGCGGGTCAAGTGCCGATTGGGAACTTCACGCACGCCATTGAATTGCCTTGCAAGAGTGTGGCAGATTCGACATGTTTTTCTGCACCGAAAAACTCATGTTAAATTACAAATGTAATTTCGAACATAGATTCCGAAAAACTCAGAGGCGCGAGCCCGGAAAAAAGCCTTTAAACAAAATAAAAGTAGACATTTCATAGAAATCCGTACACTAGTTAAACTCGGCAAAGAGGGCCGAAACAGTTCGCCGGTAATAGTGAAATTACTACCAAATGCAATTAAAGCGCTAGCGGGCGCGCGACTGGCGGGAAATTTTATCGCTTTCTATGCTCGCCTCTGTTTATTTACTTCACTACGTAGTAAATGGATTGCGAATACATAGGCACCTACTTATTTTTTTTATCAATGCGCTGTCAGGGACATGTAGATATAAAGCATGCATTGACCGATAAGTTAATTAAACAATGTTATTTGATCCCTGCTATTTGCAGGGTTTGAATGGCTTGCCAGTCGCCAGTGATGAAGCCTCGCATCGCTGTCTCTTTATTTTATTTAACTACATAATTCTAACATTCACGGAAAAAAACTCCAAAAAAACTAACAAGTTGGATATCGACTTCCGAGTTCCGAGTCCAGAAAAGGAAGGATGATTTCTCCTTATATGCATGAACTAGCTTATGCCCCGCGGCTTTGCCCCCATGAAATATTTCAAAATGGGCTAGTTTCCTATCTCGTGGGAATTTCTAAAAATCCCTTCTTAGTGCACCTCTAGGATACTCAAGGTACATGTTTGCCAAATTTCAAGTTTCTAGGTCCAGTGGTTTAAGCTGTGCTTTGTCTGTCAGTCAGTCAGTCAGTCAGTCACGGTACTGTTTCATAAATATATAGAAGGTAGAGAATATAAACTAATAAATTTGAGCGACGACTAGCTTTCTGACAGGACAGATGTATCCGCCGTCTGATTTCTCGGGAAGGGAAGGTGACGGTCATATAGCTAAACAAAAGCTAGTAGTTGAAGGAGCAGCTGATGGCGTGACAGGTGGGGCAGCAGCCGGCGCCCGAGACACCTGCCGAGGCATGGCACACGCCACACAAGCTGCTCTAACCCATGTAATAGTTATTACCTATACCTACCACATACTTACAATGGCAAATGACTACACTGTCTCTTGTGCCTGTCGCCACAAAGTAGCTAATACTAGCAGAACAGCTGACTGGCAAATGTCACGAGAATTGCAAGTGCACGAGTCCATTACTAGAAATTGCGGCGGTGGACAGCCGTATAATATAATGACTTCCCAAGTCAGGCAAATTAACTAATTACGAAACCGGAAAAGCCAACATTAGAAGGCACAGCTGACAGAAAAGCGATAATGACTATTTTAATGCAGTGCAATGAAAGAAGAAGTAACAAGACAACACTGTTGAAGTTCTTTGTTGGTTGAATGCTTTTTGCTAAAACAATACGCAATTCATAGGAAGCGCTCAATATATTCTTGACGTTGACAACTATGGGAGAATATACTGAAGCTCAAATGTTTGAGGAAGAGGAATACATGAATAATAAATAATACATAGAAAATAATGGTTGTGCAAGTACGTACTTCATTTCGCTTGAACGATTATTTTACATCTATGACGCAATATTTGCTGGAAAACATTCGGCATTAGATATGCGTGGAAGGACTAAACGGGCATACTAACGAACAAGTTCTGCAGAAACAGGCCGTCTAAGAGTAGTATAGGAGTGCTTCGGAGAGTAGGATACCGTTACTGGCAGCAGTTACCGGCGTTGCGTAGATAATGTGCGAACCGGTCCGCAACCGATAGCCGTATTTCGTGATAACCACAATGATAGATTGACAGATATACAATAAAATAAAGCGATAGAAACATGGAAACAAGATATGTTCAAATTATCACGCAATAATGGGTTATTTGCACACTGTACGTGCACACTGTTAAACTAAGATAATTTGTGTAAATTCCATGAACCGGTAAGTAAGGTACGGTCCTCGTTTTGGCGGATAATCGCCATTGAAACGGTTTTCCCGTGACGTGTTATCGGTGTCGAAGTGTTTAATTGTACTCATTGAATTTCCAAGCTGTATCGCCGTACTACCGGTCGACAAACCGGTGACGTAAGAACAAAAGTGCGCGAAATCCGACTTGAATGTGCACTGAGCTCATGACTCATTGATTTTCTTACGCTGACGTACGATGACAGTAGGGATTGTCCTACTTGTGACTTACTCACCACGGATGTAGTACGCAGAAGACACCATTAAACGTATGAGTAAGTCACAATAATTAATGGTTTCTTACCTTAACAGGTAAAGTTTGCGGTGACTACGGTACTATTGCATTTCTTAATTATACGAATATTGATAACGTTTGCCTATATAATTAACAGAAACGGATACGGACTTAACTTTCATCGAGCCCAGGCTTGCTTTATAAAAGGCTTGTTGCTAAACCTTGCTAGAATGTCCGGTTAGGTACATACTTGGAACCGTTAGCTTGAGCATAGCAGCGTGTGTCCCGGCCGAACAATGAAGTCTATGCAATAACGTTGCATTTTACTTACACTTGAGTAGCTATTGGCTGTTGGTGTGTGAAGGGAGAGGCGAGTTTGCACAGTAAGTACCGCATATCGCGTGCAGCCGTGGTGTTCCGGCCACACACACTACCGACCTATATTTTATGCGGCGGCGAGTTCATTGTTTACTAACCACACGCACTGCTCACCCTCACCTACGAACCTCCACTACCCCAGTCCGAAAGTCGTCTTAATTGCCTGAGGACCCCAGTTTACGTAATAAATATCGCAAATAGAAACAACTGGCCAGGTCATGAACTCGAGATCACCGTCCCTTTAAATATTATTATAGCTCACTTAAGATCCTTTACACGAAGACACACATGAAAGGGGATGAATGACGAGAGCTCCGATCGGCTACCTGCGAAAATACACCAAAAAAAAATGCACGCATGCACAAAAACGCGACCTCTCGACGGGATCTGGTTCGCAGCAGTCGACTCTGTTCAACGTAGGTGTCTGCTGTCTGCATTTAGGAAACAAAACAATAGAAAGAGTCGCGTGTGAGCGAGTGAGATGTTGGGGTACGGGCGGCAAGTCGTGTGAGAGAGAAAGAGAAGTCACGAGAGGCGACGTAAACAAACTGCTAGCGGTCGCTTCGACCGCACTCACCATTTCGGGGATCTGGGGATCCGGAGGATAGGGCAGTGGCCGCAGCGGCCCAGGTAGTGTCGAGCGGGGTCGTCGTCGGGGATACAGTACAAGCACTCAGTCACACAGGATGGTTCTTTGCACGCACTCTACACATACGAACACGACAAATCCCGTCCTACACTACGCTTGCGGCCCGCGCCGGTGCAGTTTACGTCACCGCATCCCGCTCCCGACTGGCTGAGCGCGGTGCTCGCGAGCGACGACCTCGCTGCAGCGTGCACCGTCCCGCGCGCCCGCCGCCCCGCGCCCGCGCCCTCCCGCCCGGCCCTACGGCCCCGCACCCCGCCCGCGCCCCGCGCACCGCGCCGCGTCCTACGTCCGGTGAATCACGTATGTCGACCGACGGCCGCCGACCCACCCGCACCACAGCCATCAGCCACTACAGGCCCACAAAACGATCGACACTAATCGACATCGACTATTTTTCAAATACAATACAAAATAAAACAATAAACAGAAAAATGTACGCCTCAAAAAAATTAGAAATATTATTTCGTTTTATACCTACAACCTTTTTAATTTAATTATTCTGTTATCGA
The DNA here is from genome assembly GCA_963691665.1 of Clepsis dumicolana. Lineage (NCBI taxonomy): Eukaryota > Metazoa > Arthropoda > Insecta > Lepidoptera > Tortricidae > Clepsis > Clepsis dumicolana. Next base: position 13,644,609 of record OY829508.1, read on the forward strand.
ATCAAAAAGTAGCGAACGATGAATAAAAAAGCAAAGAGAATCAAAATACTTTACATTTTATACACAGAACAGTACAAAAACATTAAAGTCATATGGTATTTAGTTTACCTAATTTCTAACAGTCCTATTAATTCAGAGTCCGAAATCCAAAACAGCGATATGTGTACATTTGCCTATTACGTGGAGAAAAATGCACCCTATGTCATTTTCATAAAAGCCACACATGATTAAAAACCACCTGTTAGAAAGTTCATAAAAACTGAAAGGGGAAACTTTTAGCAGTATGAATAAAAATTCCGCAACAACTGGAGATTAATTAAAAATGGCAAGTCGTAGTTAAAACAATAATTGGGCTGAGGGCGGCCAAGTCTTTAATTAACCGATGAATGGTTTGCTCCCCTTGCATTTCTTTCCTATTTATATCGCTAAGTTGCCTTCCGGACGGATATTCCCCGAGCGTACGCCATCCTGCATATTTTATGGGAAGAAGAGCGCGAAGTTTCCAATCGATACCATAGTTTCACGGTTCCTGGTCTCTATTTACTAGAACTAGAAATCATTTTCGACATTAAATACGGAGAAGTAATGGTTCATTTTCTTATTAATTCAGCTGTTAAGGAGGAAACGGAAAATGTATAATATATAGGATTCTTCTGATATTTTACCTACATCCGAACTAATATTATAAAAGCGAAAGTAACTCTGTCTCTCTGTCTGTCTGTTTGTTACCTCTTCACGGAAAAACCGCTGCACCAATCTAGATGAAATTTGGTAACATAGTTTGAATATTGAGGAATAACATAGGCTATTTTTTATTCGGGAAAATTGTATAGTTCCCGCGGGATAGCGATAACCGAAAGCTATGAGTTTTATGGCCTAGCACTAGCAGAAATATGAAGTCGGTGCGGTGGGAGCGGAATATTCTTTGAATGAAGCACACACGTACACACACTTAATAGTAGTTTATGCAACTGCTACATAATGAGGGTCCTTAAAACACGAGTGTGTTTTTATGAAACGAGGCGAAGCTGAGTTTTATAATAGTATCACACAAGTGTTTTAAGGCCTAATTATGTGGAGTTGCATACATTACTTTATCTACACACATATTATAAGTACTCTAAGATGAGTTCAGAAGCCGAAGGCATATATCATACCCATACCTGTCACGAATTTGACTGTTTTTTTTTAATCATAGACAAACATACCGAGCTGACGTTTCGTAAACTTTTTTTTTTTTTTTGTAAAAAAAAAACAATATCACATTATTAATTATACATGTCGGACTGAACTCGACTTATATACGTGAGTGATCCGTTTTATTTCACTATGATTGTAAATTACGTTGGTCGTCAAATTCGAAAAATTTAATTCGATATCGAAAAGTCATTACTATTACTTTACTGCAGGACCTGCTGGCGGAGGTGGTTGGGGGGGGAGGCGTCGTCGTGCTGCAATGCCGGTCATTTTCTACGGTTTCTGAACGCCTTTTAGAGGACTTATGATATGTGTGTAGATAAACATTATTTCAGACGTATATTAAAGGTTGACATGCTATAGTTAGGAGGACAAATTTTTGATAAATAGGAACATAGGGCAATCCCGGATCGTAGGAGTAAGACATTGATAAGTAGGGACTCTTAACCTTATAACAGTTCCCCTTACATTTTTTTAATAAGTACATTAAAAACGCATCCGAATATTTCATGGCCCTAATCCCTAATTCATTTCCATTTGACCTTCATCGATAATTTTATCGATACCTTGATATTGCTATGCCAACACCCCTACCATTAGATTCTAACGCTAACGCTACCTGCCGTATGAGAGCTGAATGGTGTTCTAATTATTTTAATACGTATTTTTGCTATTCGATGGTAGATGGCGATACTGACACTTGAGATTAATTAAATATTTTATAGGAACCAATTCGCAATGACCGCTGTATACATAGTATAGGCCGCGCGATGTATTAAGATCGCTCGGCGAAACTGGTGGGGGCAATTAAGCGCATCTGTACAATTGCGCACAAAATTGTTAAGTTCTGAGTGTATTTCTTTGAAATATATTTTTCTTATTTCGCATTTTTTTGTACCTTTAGTCACCTAACATATAACACTCGTTTTTGCTTGTGACTTATTTTGCTAGTATGTTTATTCAGAATCGTGGTAGTATTTTTTACGTGCTTTTAATTACCCATGATTTAATTAGTTTCCTTTTTAACATAACAATTCACGTCGTAAACCATTTTTCTGGCTTGCCATGTTCAAACTTTATATTTGGGCATTTTTTTCACTAACTACGACATCATCACGTACTTACTACTAATACAGAAAAATAATCCGTGCGCAACAGTACGCAAGAGACACGTGACGCGTGAACGAAGCGAGGGAGGGGAAGAACGACTTGATCTACCAATAACGTGTCGGCGCCAGCGCGCACCCTCCCCTCACCCCTCTGCGCAACCAAATAGACCTAAGAATTGACTTCTGCGCATCCCCCTTCCACTTTTGACAAGCGATCTTAATTCGCCGCGCGACCTATACTGTTGAATCTCTTTGTGTTCATATCAGTTGATGCATAATAGGGTGAAATTGGAAGAGTGTGCCATATTTTTGACTATGGTTTTGTATGAGGTGATAGTTTCTTGAGTCAATTGTGGAATGTTATTGCTACTAGAGTGGCTATTGTAACTCCAATTTTTAACTATACCTACTCAGAGGCAAAATTAATCGACCATCATTTTTTCCTTAGTTAATGTAAAAACTGTTATTTAAATAAAGAATACTTTTACAATAAATATTAGAAATAGGGTGGGCGATTAATTGTGCCGCTGAGTATGTTATAAAACGAACTACGCATTTACATAAAAAATAGGAACTATATATCTATATTTAAACCTGGTCTATCGAAATAAAATATAAAAAGAGAGCATTTATTTTTTTTGGTACATCGCAATTAATATTCTTCATTATAAAAATACACTCACCATTCGAAGGCATTGTAATGGTAGTAGCAAAGTCCCAATCCATACAGGAACAGTGGATCCTTCCAGTTGTCCGACTCCAACGCGTAGAACTTCTGATAGGCTGACATAGCTACATGGGAAAAAAAATACGTTATTTAACTACACTACTTATTAGAACATTATATTTTCCAAAATACATATTGAAAATTTGTAAAGCAATTAACATCTGTATGGGAAGGTCACCAAGTAGCTACATTATAGTTTTTTCAAACCGCCCATTAGACTAATGCCGCGTACATGTCCCGTCACTGTTGCGCTCACTGTCATGGACATGTTCCCAGCCCAAATGATACTTACTTTTACTAAGAATCCCATCGGTTTACATTTGAAAAAAATCTGAATTGGCATGAAAACCAAAAATAGAATGTTATGCTGGTCCATTTAAAAGTTTTTAAAATTTTGTTAAACATCTTGTTGAAATGTCAACTTGTGTAATCATGGGGCAATTTATTTATTTTGTAAAAAGTGCAGCATCGGGATAATTTCACTTTTAGTAGCAAGATTCGTTTTAGGCCACTGAGCCAATCTAGTTAGTCAGTTCTAAAAACATTGATTTTAATGAAAATAATCGATTTATTGATTATTTTTGTTTTTATTTTTATGAAACATTCATAGAATGAAATTCAACATACGATGACAATGCAAAGAAAAATTCGTTTAGCTGCTTAACGAATTTTTCTTTGCATTGTCATTGTATATTGATTTTAATGATAATTGCTATAATCTCGATAGAAAAGATTAGTTCATGTGAGAGAAAAAATGTTATACAAAATGTTATGTACCTGTATGTGGAATTAAATGCCATGCAGACTTTCCCAAAACAATGATAAGCATCTTTCATTCACCATGCAATTAATATTTCAATTCATGCAATATATTTTCAGACCCAAGCATCAGCAAGCTGTTAGTTCTTTTGTTGCAAGGAAGCAAAATCACTTGTCATCATTCTAAGTTTATCCATAATATGAATCCAGAGAGAGGTAGGACAGCACATGCAGTTATAGAAGTTGCAATTCATGAGTGTGCACCACCCTTAATTCTATTGGAAACTGGAGAAAAAGAAATACCTCGATGCACATGCATCTGGCAACATAGCGCATGCTGGCTACTTGTCCTTGCAGATCTGCTACTAATAGAATGCATAATACGATTGGGTTGAGAAAAAAGATGCCTCACTTATTAGTGCAATTAAGACGATTTCTTAACCCCCAACTCAAAAAGAGGGGTTTAACTGATTTGAAGTTTTTTCTATTTGAAAGCAGGTTTTCTAGTGATGGTTCTTAGACATGTTTTATCAAAATCAGTTCAGCCGTTTTTGAGATTTAACATTTTGAAATGAAAATGTCGGACGGGTTTTGTCAAGTTCAAATCATAATTTAACAAAAACGAATAAAAGGAGGCAGTTAGATCATTGAAAATTATGATGTCATGGTTTTGCAATGTAAGACAAACTACTAACCAATTGTTTTGACATTTCAAAAAAAGTTGCTGTTTCGACCAACTGGGCAGGCTAGCATTTCTGTTACAACTTATGGACAACCAAAGGTTATGAACTAAAAAACAATTACTTTGCTCACCCGCAACCACTAATGACAAATAGTTATATCTGTGCACATATCTAAGCTAAGCTAGTGGAAGTGGTGGCATGTTGAGCGGTTGTTGTTGTGCTTCGTAAATGGCCTCGTGGAGAGTGCCGAAACGCGTCAGCGTTTAGTATAGTGGTGGTGGTGATAGTTAGGTCTGTGTGGCATGTGTTGATTCGTGTAGCAGTGGAGGCGGAGGTGTTGCATGGAAACATACATTTGCCGCACAGATATAACTATTTGTCATTAGTGGTCGCGGGTGAGCAAAGTAATTGTTTTTTAGTTCATAAATATGGACCTCCGCAAAGTAACGCCTGATTCAATAAATCAACCAAAGGTTAGTTAGTGCCCCTCATGAAATGCAACAAACAGGTCATACATATCATACAGGGTTATTTTCCTTGCCAAAAGCATGCATAGTTCTTTCATTGCAGCTTCCAGCTGTTGCTAGCTAATCATCAATAAATAAACCTTTAGCATAGTCTTCTAGTAGGAGGTGGAAGTGCCCCAGTTTGCAGTAGGTTTTGGGATCGATGCAGATGTCCCGCCTCGCGCCGGGAGAGCTGGCTCTGTCTTCCTCCTTTAAACAGAAACAATAAATATTAGAAATTTTAGAAAGGATAGTAGTTTTACAGTCATTAGAAAGTTAAACTGTATTGATTCATTAATTGGATTGTGTTGTTTCAGATTGCAGAGATCTAACTCTTCTAATTTATACCATTTTACAAACATTTTATTTCCTCTTGAAATACTGAAATAGCCCTATATAAAACTTTGTCACCCATCAATCATAACATAATTTAACAGGTTTCTAAATACACTATTTTAGCAAAATATTTAGCCAAATTCACGAAAACGGAAAAAAATACTGAAAATAAACCAATGTAAGAACTTTGGTGAAACACATTAGATTTTTTTTTAGATTTATTTATTTAATCAACATTAAAATTGCATTATATAAATACTACATGTCAAAAATATAAGAATTTTTGTTGAGATTGTCAAAAAAATTAAATAAACAAACGAAAATAATAAGTCATAAAACAATGAATAATAATACAATGTCAAAAATAGTTTCGTCCCCAGAAGGGAGTTGTCAAGGCAAAAACAAATTAATGAAGTCAATAATATCAACATGCACTTTTCATAGCAAAGTATGGTTGACAAAAAACAAATACCCAAGTATTTAAAATTTATATGGATATTTCCAAAATTATGAGATTTATAATACATATTTATAATCATTTATCATAATTCTTGTTGGTCATATTTTTTTTCCTTTTTCATAATTTTTTAAATGGTCATCCTGTACAACTCTATAGGTTAGGTTTGTTTTATAACAATTGTGAAAAATGAATGATTTCAGAGAAAAGAAGAGTTATGTCAAACATTACATTATGACTAACAATTTTCGACAATCATATGTGTACTTAATTAAGACGCCACTTGAAATACTTGAATAGCAACTCTAGATAGGATGTGCATTGGATTATTATTTATTTAGAGTAAAATAAACACTGTGCGTAGATTTTTAACTGAAGTTGTATTTTTATGAAATGTCATTTGATGTATATTGTTTTAAAAATACATTAGGGCGAAAAAGGTTTTGTACCGTAGAGAATAATATCTAGAGGTGTAGAGAGGTGTAATCCTAAGAAGGTAAGTATTTATTTCATAGTTAAGAACAAAAGTGAATATTCGAATGTATTTGTTTTTTCTGCCAACCATACCCTTTGCTTGAAAAGTGCATGTTGATAACAATGACTGATTACAACTGAACAATAAGAAAATTATCATAATTTAATGCAAATATAGTATTTTGGGCACACATATATCTTTAAGCATGTGAAATATTAGTCTTGTTTCATTACCTTAACTTGAACCAGCATCCCTTCCAGATACTTGACGGCCTTAAGGATGAGGGCTCGTGTCCGCACATGTTCAGTGCCTCGCAGCTTCAGAAAGCCAAACTGTCGGCTGAAAATACCATATATAACAATGTTAAGCACACATTTCACAGGGATAATTGCATTATCAAGATAACTATTGTTATTATTGACAACACAAAAAATTGTTGGAGTAATCAAGTGCATGTTTATAAAATTCGCAGTGAATTTGTTTTGCGAAATCGTATTTTAAGCCTTTGATTAAGCACTAATACGATGAAAAGTTTTAACTATATGAATATTTTTCAATTGTATACCAATTAGGTATACCAACAGACAAGAAGTGGTATCTTGACATCGTAGCTGTGGCGTTGTAGTTACTGTATTCGATAAAAATATTCAGTTATAAAAATGTTTTTAGTAAATGTATGCTAAGATTTTAGCTTAAGCACAATTAGTAAAAAACATACAAAGCTTGCTTACCTATCTAGTTCGGACAAAACTTGTAGTTCTTGAGAGGTTAAATGCAACTCTTCTTTTTCATCCATTTTGCTAGAAACTTACACAAACTCAGCTTCACATCAAAGTTTTAGTATTTACACGATTTGAACATACTAAAAGCATAATTATCTTAGAAACTAATGAAGATACGATTTTTTTCCCCGAACTTTAGTGTCATTTACAGAGCACAGATAAAGTAAACTACGAAAAAAATACGAAAAAGCGGGATAGCGAAAGACATACCATAGGATAAAAAATGTACGTAAATAAAAAATAATTCGTGTAAAGTCATGGGGAAACAAATTGAATATTCAATGAGTGTGGAATATTTTGAGAAGAGAACGAAATCAAAGTTTTGATTTATAAGTTTGGCTTTACGAAATGATAAAAAAACAAATTTAAAATTTCTAACTATATTCAATTTGCCCAACATACATATGAAAATACAAACTATTTGAGGCACCTCTTAAGACATCCTTTCTGATCGTTTCTTATGATCGTGCTCACGAAAGAGAAGACACGATACAACGATCTCATTCTATATTATTTACGTCACATGTCGCGTTTTCGTTCATCCATTCATTCCTTCGTTTCAGTTTCATTCATTCATTTGCAGTTGAAGTGTTGAAGTATGGCGCGCAGTTGATTGCGTTGTAATTATTTAAATTCGGCAATATATGTACAGTTTTTATTTTAAATATTCTTTCTAATCGCATTCGGGTTTCACCAATAAATAAAGATATATTTTCTTTTTAACCTGTGTATTTTTTGAAGGAAACAGCTTTTTGTCAAGGAAGAATTTAATTTAATAAAATGAGTTACAGGGACTCGGTAAGTTCGCTTGTTGATTTCTCTTCTTATATTTATTAATGTGTGTTGAAAAACAAAGTTATGTTGTAATAAAAGTAGAAATAGAGTTGACGGTTACCCCGAGTTCTATTTTTACTACAAAGGCATTAGTCACGAATACAAGGTCATTTGATTCCTCGCGAACTTGAGGGATATCAGCTTTCATAACAAAACGCAATCGTAAATAAAATCTCGCTGGTTTCACTTCTGATAGCATGACTGGACTACTATTGTCTAATTTAATGCTTTTTATTATGACCATATTATAATCATGGATGAAATCTGCTTACCTAATACTAATTGGAATAACCGATTTGTGGCGGCTTAAATAACTAAGTAATGAATGTGTTCAGCAGTACTCGTTATTTCCGAGATCGCATTCATATTGCGCTGCCACAGAGCAACGACTAGGATCCTACCTGAGAACACTAATGGTATTTATTGAACTGCTTTTTTGTTTGCTCCTGTACAATCAAATTCAAATGGGGAAGACGGGGGTTAAAGTAGCATGAACAATATATGTCTTGACTTACAGTAAAAGTTTGGCTAACATAGTTTCTGGCACTATTTCCCAGTAAAGCTTTCAGACCATGTAATTTCTTGATTTCTAACAGTAGTGTAACACCAAACAGGGGCAGACTGTGGATTTTTGTGGCCCTGGGCTAATACAACTAGGGGTGGGTTTCCTGATTAATCAGTAAATTGATGTGTTCATTTTATTAAAATGAATTAAATTTTGCCCATTCACTTCAATGGGGGCTTTGGGACCCTTAAATCGACGGGGCCCTAGGCTGCAGCCCATAAAGCCCTTATTTAGAATTGCCTCTGACCATCAGGAAATGGCATGTCAAGCAGGCCATGCTAATATTATACCTATTTTGTTTCTGACTAATGCCCCTAATTGTAACTGTTACCCCAAGACCTCACATGATTTTAATTACCCTTCATGTGGAATATACCTATTTAATATTTTTGAGTGAGAAATTGTGTCAGTTAAGTAGCACATCTCTAGCATTTAATTTCAACTTTTCAACTAACTAATTCTACATAATATATGTAAATAACATTGTTCTAGAATGTTGTATAATAGGTATATGTCAGACTCATGTTATCACATGCATATTATACTCAGCACTTAGCTATACACAGCTTATATTATTATTCTGTAGTCTTGTATATGACAAGGATAAGTGTAATATTATGTGATATCATAATAAATATTCATTCAATTCAAATTCCTTGTAAGATTTTGTACTTATAACTTATGTTTTCAGAGTATCAAAATATCTTTTTTTAGGTACCTACCACCTAAAAAAGGATATTTTAAGGGCAAAAAGATGTACAGGGCAGGATGATAAAACCAGAATAAGGGAAAACTTTCCATTAAGTACATTTAACACAAAAAATTCCACATTGCAAATTATTATGTTAAATGATGCAGGTTTTTTTTTGTATTTCGTGCTTGCTTAGTTAAGTACAATCAGTTGCAGAAAAAGGTATCCCTCCTGTTAAATCGCAACACTGCACCTGATCATTTTTCGTTTTCACTACAGGCATAACAATAAATTATAATTATTTATTCTTATGCCGCAGGTGACAGTACCTAATATAATCCTAATCCTAACTAGTATTATAAATGCGAAAGTAACTCTGTCTGTTTGTTACCTCTTCACTGGAAAACTGCTTCACCAATCTAGATGGAATTTGGTACAAAGATAGTTTGAATATTGAGGAATAACATAGGCTACTTTTTATTCAGGAAAATTATACAGTTCCCGCGGGATAGCGATAACCGAAATCTACGCGGACGAAGTCGCGGGCAACAACTAGTATCTCTATTGGTATATCTAAACATGTTAAAAAGTTGAACTCAATCTTGGCAGCACATTATTAATGAGGCTCACCAATTGATTACTTCAACAATAAGATTAATGGCTTTTAATCCATCTACTTCTGACGTAGTGCCAAGTGCCAATCATGATTGCAGAACTATACAGGACTTATTTAGTTAAACTCAACTAGTGTATCATAATCGTAACTGAAATGTTATCTGTTCTTGTGTTGATGAGGTGATGATGGAAGGTAGATAATTCGGTCGGTTCGGAAGGTCGTTCATTCATAACTCAAAATTGTGAAACACAAAATGTATTAATAAAAAGTGAAACCGCCTTCAAAAAAAAACCTTCGAAAAAAACGTAAAATAATCCTCTAAGCCATGAGTTTTATGACCTAGCACAAATATAAAGTCGGTGCTTCATTTAAAGATTATTCCTCTTGCACCGCATTGATTTCATATTTGTATAAAACATAAAACTCCATAACCATAAAACTCACGGCTTTAGAGGATTATTTTGTTTTTTTCTAAGGTTTTTAGGGTTCCGTGCCTCAAAAGGAAAACCGGCCAAGTGCGAGTCGGACTCGCCCACGAGGGTTCCGTAGAAAGAGTTTAACGTTTTTCCCCAGTGTTTTAAGAAGTCCAGTGTTAGCAGAGCCCTGCTCCTAAGCAAAATGTACGCAGTGTGGGGTCAACTTATATTGGTATTTGAAATCTACAGATAGACATAAAATTTTAAAATTTTGATTTTTTTTGTGGTTTTGCTATTTATTACAGCCACCTTCATACCAAATTTCAAATTTCTAGGACAACTGGAAGTACCCTTTAGGTTTTCGGATTTCGGCAATTTGTATGGAAATAGCCTTTTTAATGACTGTATATTTTGATTGCGTTGACTTAGTTGACTTGGTTGATTTTTTTCAGAGCTTCAAGGGACCGCAGGCTTGAGTATTTGATATTAATTTCAGCATGCTACCTCCACGCGTCCCAGAAAAAAAGGTTCTTGACAGACAGACAGACGGACAACAAAGTGATCCTATAAGGGTTCCGTTTTTTCCTTTTGAGGTACGGAACCCTAAGAACATCGCGACGAATTGAGAACCTTCTCCTTTTTTTGAAGTCTGTTAAAAACCTACTGAATGACAAAACCCGAACCTAAAACAAGTTATTCTTAATTAATGAAACATACAAATCGATCAGAAACGTAAATTCTCTGAAGCATGAAGCAAGAAAGCATGCAGGTTTATCAAATGTTGTACAATAAAAAATGCTAGATAATTATGATAAGAAGATAAGAATGTAAAGAAGTTACTTCATTATACCGACTGGTTGCGTGATGCCAAAAAGACATTCCGCGACTATTTAATAACCTAACCAACTTAGAAAAGTTGAAAAACCCTCGACATTGTCGTTTCAAAGTTCAATATTTCAAAAACGGGTGATCCGATTTTAATGAAACTTAGCTAAGAACCATCTCGATTAAACTAGCTTTCGAACAAAAACAAACGCATCGAAATCGGTCCATCTGCTTGCGAGCTACGATGCCACAGACAGATACACAGGTCAAACTTATAACACCCCTCTTTTTCGTCGCGGGTTAAAAAGGATTTTCGAGGAAACCCAGGGCAGTCTTTGAAACTAGAGGCCACTGAGCCAATCGGTCATATTTTAATTTTAATGATGTTTACAAACACTATCTTTGTTTATTATACTATACATTCACCATGGACCCGTCTAATGTTCTTTATCATTATCATTGACATTTAAACAAGACCAATAACACTAATGTTTTCATTCTTATCTCTTCAATACGAACACTGGCGATGCATGAACTCGTATATTTTAGTAGTAAATTTGAATCAGTAACATCACGGTTTTGCTTCTCACACTAGACTTACTAACTTCTCTGGTGCCGCCGACCCCAATCTGACTCACAATTTTTATATTCCGGGACTCATTCGAGAAAGAAAGGCTTCTTAAAAAAATCAGTGGCTCACATTTGGGTCCCGGGACTAGTTGGGAGGATGGGTCAAATGTTATGTTGTGTGACGTGTGGTCCCCGTGTGCAGAGTTTCGGGTCTTCATCGTCGATGCTGAGCTCGCTGAGCTCTTTCCGGTCGCGGCCGTTTGCGGACGTCGCTTACAGTCCTACCCCGGACCTGAATGAGGTCTATCCTGGACTGTATGTTGGAGATGCGTGAGTATACCTACTTATAAAATCTTTACTTGTTGTTTACTGTCAACTGCCTGGTTTGGGTGCATAATGACTCACTCGCAAAATGTCCCTCCACAATAATTACGTCCCTTTCGCAAAACGTCTTCTTTGCAATAGGCACCTTACGCAAAAAATCCAATTCGTATTACATCCCTTCTTCAAAACGTCCGATCCCTTTCGCAAAATGCCCCTTCTCTTAAAAACCCTTGTTGCTGAACGTCCCCGCTACATAATGCCCGTTTCACAAAATTTCCCTTCTGTAAAAACCCCTCACGCTGACTACATTACGGCTTAGGCCAAAAAAGTAAGTATGAAAATTCAATATTGTCCGCTGCTCGAAATTGCTTACCTACTAACATTAAACTAGCAAAGGAGAAATTACATACAGCCAACCACTAGACTCAATAATCATCATCATCATCACATACATAATATAAAACGGAACTTATTGCGAATGGGACATTTTGCGAACGGGACACTTTACGAAAGGGACATTCTACAAAAGGGACGTAATTTATGTCAAGGGACATTTTGCGAACGGGATATTTTGCAGAAGGGCTGTTTTGAGAATGAGACATTTATAAAAGGCACATTTTGCGACAGGGACAATGGGACGTTTTGCGAGTGGGTCATTATGCGCTTAAACGTAGTAGCTGATCTCGGATTTGGGCATTATTAATTAGTCTATGATTAGCAAGTCATAGTACCCCTTACTGAGCATCGCATCCCGTCGGGTAGCTCTCATGAGGAAACCATGATAAATTTGTTAGCCAATGCGTACTGCACACTTGCACAGTAGTGAGCGGTAATCCACAAAAGCTAGAAATATTTGCCACTTTTACGTAGCTACTATAAGCTGGCTAAATAATTAAATACAGGAGGACTAAGTCGTTTCAAGATTATGCCTGGGCCGTGTTTTATAAAGCTACAAGTTACAATTTACAAGCGGAAGTCCCTTTCTAACATAACCTAACCAACTTAGAAAAGTTGAAAAACCCCCGACATTGTCCTTTCAAACTTCAATACTTATTTCAAAAACGGGTGAACCGTCCATCCGTTTGGGAGCTATGATGCCACAGACAAATACACAGATACACATGTCAAACTTATAACACCCCTCTTTTTGCGTCGGAGGTTAAAACATAGGTAATATACCTACATAGGTATCTTCTCAATCTCAACAAATAAGTGGCGACCTACTCACATTGTTTATTATTCACCAAGGGTCATCCCACGCTCGGCGGGGTTGAACTACGACGCAAATAACAAGAAGCTTTCCACTCCACGACTACCTACCTACTTAGAGTCAAATTATATTACGTAATATATAACTAATTGTACGGTATGTAGGTATCTAACCTATTTCTGTCCATTGGCAGCCTTGGAAATCTCGCCTGGGGAAATATGTGGCGATCTGTTAGGGTTAATTTTAGACATCCAGCTAAGTAGGTTATTAACCTCTTGTAGGTATTGTAGACAGTTCTGACTTACATTTACACCTGGGTATCAGTAAAAGGATAGAATAGGTGGTACTACCCGATAGCTCATATTTGGGTTCCTATGTTCAGGTGATAACGACCTATTGTATTTACGTACTTACGCAATGTGTATGCATTCTTGTACCTAATTAAAATTCTATGCCTTTTCGTCTTCATGAATATTACTGTAGGTACCTACGAATATTTAGAAGAAAAGAAAGTAACAAAGAAGCAAAACCATTACGACATGATGAGCGACAAGAGTTGCAAAAACAAAAAACCGAGTGTATTCATTACCTACCATTACCACCGTTATGGTAGGTGCCTACCCGTAAAGTATAAGTTTCACATTTCTCAAGTGACTCCCATCAGTTAAAAACCAAAAAAGGCTTTCTAAGCTTGCTAAGGAAACGTCCTAGCTCCACTAAGTATTGCCAGACATACAAACGGTTATGTCGAAACCTTCGTAAAAGTTCTCACACCAATGGGTAATCTAAATCTCCAACCTTCGGTGATGATGCTGTGGGGATTCCCCATTGGCGAAGGCCACAAATAGAGAGATCTCTCTCCAGACAGATGTTATGTATGCCTGGGGATCGAAGTCCGAAAGAAGGGATTTTATCATCCATGCCGATTTCAGATTAATTAGGTATTGATTTAAATATTGGAGCTTTACTGATGTAGCTTTTAACTAAAATCTGGCCCTAGTAGGATCCCAAAGTTGTTTAAAGTTTTCCCAAAATGTGTTTCTGCTAATGCATTACAAAATTTTTACAGAGTTGCCGCAAAAGACAAGGCATTTTTGCGGCGCATGGGCATCAACTACGTACTGAACACTGCCGAAGGCAAGCGTTACACGCAAGTGGATACCGACCATTTGTATTACCGCGACTGCCCTGGCTTGCGGTACAGGGGCTTTCCACTGATGGATTTACCCACCACTGATATATCCAAGTATTTCCATATCGCTGCCAATTTTATCGATGAAGGCGTTTCTAGAGGAGGTAAGTTGAGTCTTTTCTAATGTCCGACATGCCTAAGTAAAATTGCTTTGAAATTATTTTTCCATTTCCCGAGATTCTTCATTTTATTTTTCGTTAGTCGATGGCAATTTTTTTTTTTTAGTTTTTTACCAAGTTCATTATCAATTTAACAATCATTCCCTCCAGGTCGTGTCCTCGTCCATTGCTTCATGGGCGTGTCTCGTTCCGCGACGTGCGCCATAGCATTCCTGATGATCAAACGCGGCATGTCCCTCACAGAGGCTATGGCCCTAGTCCGTTCCCGCCGGGACATCCACCCAAATGAGGGCTTCATTCGTCAGCTACAAATGCTCGACAGGGAGCTTAGGGTTTCCCGCATCCGCTGACCCAGAACCCCCATGCAGCCTCTCTTCAGTCTCTCGTGTGATAGCAAGTTCGGGCGTGACCGCGTACGCAGCCTCGACCGATCTTACAGCCATCATTACTGAAGAGCTCGCGCTGCGTTGGTGAAAGTGACTGCATGCATGTTTACAGGATATACAAGCGCCATCAGATACAAAGGTCATGGTCAAGGTAGTTTCATTTTAAAAGTCATCTAATTGAATTTATGTTTGATTTAGTTAACTGGCTTTACCATTACCAAAGAATACGTAATTATATACTTACCTACTATTTATCAAAACCGATTTAAGAGCTCCGAGGTTTCATGTTTTTTTTTTCGGTGTTTTTGAGCACCTTCCACCCTCCGGTGCATAAACAATACGGACTCAAAATGTAGACTAGACGCAAAATGTAACAACTGATAAAATATAGGTACAATAGGTAAAATGTAAACAACGCATATATTGTAATATAAGCGAACTGTACATTTGCAAAATGTACAAAAAAACCGGAAAATGTGCACTACTCGCAAAGCGTACGATGCACAAAATGTGCGATTGGGTGCCATCACTCTCTTCGCTTTTTGTACGTATTGCACATATTGCGTATCGCATGCTTTGCGAGTTGTGCATATTTTTCGTTTTGTACACTTTGCGAATGTACTTTTGGCTGTACAGTCACCAGCAATAATATATGATTCTGGACAGCGCTGCAAAAATATCTGATCACGGTAGAAGGCAAAAGTATATGACGACACTCGACGGCATAAAGATCTAATGGGTTGCGGCCGGCATATATATCGTTCTTGGTTCTTGGTGCCCTAAAGGGCATAAATATCGGACACTGAGTCGCTTAAAAATATCTGATACTATACAAAATCAAAATTAAGTGACTCGTCACCAGCATAAATATGTATTCACTTTGGAAGCAAAAACATCAAATCACACGGACCGCATAAATATCTCACATGTTACAAAATCAAAAATATGTGATCAATCAGCAAACATGAACTTAATTCACTAGTATTACGAATCTAATTTGAATGCAGCGATCTGACGCTTCTTGAAAACAGTGCATACTTGTCACTACGTATATCTATCTCACGTTTCTTAGCTTTTAAAATAAGAACAGTATTTTTGTGCTTGAAGTTTTTTTTATTAGCGGTTAAACTCCTTGGTAAAGTATATGGAAAAAATAATACGTCAACAGGGTATGTCATATTAGAAACGAAGAACTGAATTTGTTGGATTTAGATAAAACAAAACATGAGACAGACATATACAGTACATATATATCGCTGCATTCAAATTAGATTCGTAATACTACTGAATTAAGTTCATGTTTGCTGATTGATCACATATTTTTGATTTCGTCAAGTATCAGATATTTTCAAGCGACTCTGTGTCCGATACTTATGCCGTTACCCAAGAACGATATTTATGCCGGTCACAACATATCAGATCTTATTGCCGTCGAATGTCGTCATATATTTTTGCTTTCTACCATGATCAGATATTTTTGCAGTGCTGTCCATAAACATATATTATTGCTGGTGACTGTACGTACGTACGTTCCGCTTGTTTTACAATATGCATTATGTACATTTTGCGTATTGTGTATTTTACCAGTTGTTACATTTTGCGTATTGTGGATTATGCCCCGAAGGGCTTCTCCACTATATATGTATCTGGTGGTGATTGTACATATCAGAATCCAGACATGGACACTGACTTTGAAAGTTTTTGACCAGTGTGATCTATTGAAAATTATATTTTATGGAAATTTAATAACTGTTTTCAGTTCCATTGATAAAATCGAGTCATAGTCAACGTAAGTAGGCAGCTGCACTCTATTTTTGGAGTTCGTGATGTGATTTTTACAAGTAACTGAGTTACGATGTTCTCGTGTGCCATTTTATTTTTGAACCAAGGATAAATATTATTTTTTATAGTAGTTACTTGCGCTTAGTTGTAGCATTAACGAAGTTATATCTTATTATGTCCAGTACATGTTAAATAAGTAAGATGTTGAAGCTTCTTAAAATTAGAGTATAACTTATAACTATTTGACTACATAGTACAAGTCTTCTAGCCTTAAGTCATTAAATGACTCTTAAATGTTTGTGAAATAATGTTTCTGAGGTGGGTGACGTTTATTTTTATAGTGGTAAGTTTTCTCCAAGACTGTTTGGTGGCGCCCGTGTGCCGCATAGCTTTCTAATTGGTACATGTACTCGTATTTAGTTTAGCGTGTCATTGCCGAGTGGTGAGTGTCACAGAGGCTGAGCACATTGTCCCGATTGTCGGGGTCCTGCGCTGGTTGCCAACGCGTGCCATTTGGCCGCACATGTGTGCCGCCATTAAGGGTCTATTTTAGACTGCCATCTTACAAAACAGGTCACAACAAACCCTATTTAAGTTTATGTTAATGTTGATTTCATGAAATTGTTGTAGTGCAATTTAATCCTTATGTTTTAAATATCTACATATACTTTTATGTTGTTGTGTGGTACTTATATATTATGTTGTTGTAATTTTGATTGTAAACACTGTTTAAGTGCAGTGCAAAAGCACCAATAGAAGCTTATATTGCGATAGTACAGAGAAATAGTTATCACAGAATATTTTGAAAATAAATAAATATTTTTGTGTAATGAGACTATTATGGACTATTAATATATTTTTAACACTATTATTTATTTTGTCTTGCTAGCAAAATGTGATGGAGAACAATATAAATTTATAGTAGCATTAAGTGACATGCTTGTTACTGTGATAAACATTGTATTGTATATAAATGTTGATTGCTTTCATGATTTAAAATCACACCCATAATGAATTTAAAATAATGTTTGTTAAGTCTGTTCATAGTCTATTAGAGAAGAGTTCCAGTTAAAGTGTTAATGTAAAAGGACATAAACAGTGGCTAGTTACAAAATTATACTGTGTTTGGATATTTGTCGTCTTTATATGACTCTTCAAGTGCAAGAGTGACTCAAGTAGATAAAACCAGGAATTGATGATTGTGATGTATAATTTTTGGCTTTTATAAAATTTATAACCTGTACCAGGCAACACCCCCCTATAATTCTGATTTCTGATCTGGTAAGTAGGCATGTATATCAAGAAACATGAGGGACCTGAGTTTAATGTACCTATCTATGATGATTCTATAATACTCTGTTTATCATTGATGATTTGAAGGTAATTAATAAATTAAGTAAACTTGAAAAATTAGGTTGTAAGGTATTCAAGATATCTATGTACTGAGAATAAAACTAATTTATTTCACCAACTATTTTTATTTTTCTCATTGAAATAGCAAATCAGGACCATACAGTGCTTCACATTTCCTATATGTATACAATACAAACTATAGGTATCTATTTTATTTTTAAAATTTATAATGAATAAATGAAGTGAAATTGGCTATCTGGTACCTAATTAGAAGTTAAAATGTAACACTATGAACATTATACAAATGAACTTAGTATGTTCAGACATTTGGGTTGCTAATATAAGCTACAATTTACAGAAATATAAAACTTAATTTACAAATAAGGCCTATCCATGTCATTTTTCTTAGCTTTCTTGTCTCTTGCTCTTGGGAACCAGCGGTGCTTGGTAGTCAAAGTTATACCAGATAACTGTTGCCTGGCCATTTCAGGAGTCATGTCGTTGAATACCCTCTGGACTTCTTTATAGTCTGACATTTTCAGTACGGAATCATTCTTAGTTTCTTCTGGAAGAGATCTAGAGTGCTCGTAAGGAAATTCTTGGTCTCTGTGAAGCGCGACTATTGTAGAGCCGTCATCAGTGATAACAATTTTATTGTAACATCTAGTTAATATTCCTGATGGCCTAAATGCAATGGCACGCACCAAGTTAGCCATTGCCAATTAATTCAATTTACTTTATTCCTGTGAATTATTCTTCCCAGCAAATAACCTCAAATATACTTTGAAATGAAATGACAGATAAGTGACATCGACATGTATTTTCTAATAGAATAGATATGCCCCTCGCGAAAATAAACTAATAGTCAAGCGTTAAAAACCTAGGCTAAGACAACTTGACAAAAAAAAAACACTGTCTGTGGTGAAATTGCGTTCCGATCACCACAGATCACCATCACGTTAATCTCTAATTATTCTTGTCACAGACTTCATTAATCTGAACTTCTTTCTTGTTCTTGCTCTAATCTGTGGTGCGAGCCGTGCCGAGTATTTTATTTAAATCGAATTCTAAGCAAAGAGAATGTAATCACTTCGTACGTAAAATAATCATAACGTAACTGTCAGTGTCAGATTTAGCTAGCAATTTCGACATCATTTGGACTAAGTAACTCGTTTTGTTTCAATCAATTACATCGTAACGTAATAACAATAAATCAGTGATTGTATCCCAAGAGAATATTATAATCACTACGTAACTAATTGTTTACTTATAATGGATTTTCCACCAACACCATCCAACGCTTCGGATAGCAATGAATACCCCGGAATTACGCCTACAGACCCACAAGACAATACAAAACGACGCAGGTAAGCTCTTGACATGAAGATGGTCATCTTTACCTCCAAACGCGATAGTTTTCAAAATAACTGCCATTTTTCTATTACAGTTCGTCAAGATCGATAAAGCGTCGACGCTTTGACGATGAGCTGGTGGAGTATAGCCTGGGGATTCCGGGTGCCTCTTTAGGCAAGAGTGAGAAACGGATGCGTACGCAATCTTATACCAGTCACTTGCCCGAGTTCCCATTGGCAAGCGCGCCGTCAACTCCCACAGTGCCACCACCGGCTGAGCGTCGTCGGGCTTCAGGCAAGCTTACCTTTGGCCCCAGTGTGGCAAGAAAGTCGAGACGCAAGGGTCAGCTTAGCCAGTTGTCTACGAAAGATCTCGGGAGATGGA
This sequence comes from Clepsis dumicolana, assembly GCA_963691665.1. Taxonomy (NCBI): domain Eukaryota; kingdom Metazoa; phylum Arthropoda; class Insecta; order Lepidoptera; family Tortricidae; genus Clepsis; species Clepsis dumicolana. Next base: position 13,664,260 of record OY829508.1, read on the forward strand.
AGCCTACTGATGATCTTGCTCTTGTATTGGGAGTGCAACAGGTAACTTTTCATGATTAATGTGACTGAATATTATTAATCCTAAATGTCCATTTTCCCAAATCTGTAACTGGTTACCTGTTGTAGTGATTTAGCATGCTAGCCATGATATTAAATTGATGTGATGAATTCACCAATTAATTATCCTTTCACTTTGATAAAATGGCAAATAAATTTGTCTTATACAATACATAACATCTAATATAACAACTTTCTTTCTACAGACTAATGACCTGCGCCTAGTCCACCGAGGTATAAAGTTCTCCTGCCGTTTCACATTAGGTGAGCTGCAATCCCGCTGGTATGCATTACTGTACAACACTGAGATCTCGAGGGTTGCTGTTGCAGCCATGAGAAATTTGCACCCGGACCTTGTTGCAGCAGTGCAACAGCAAGCTCTGTATTCCACTGCGGAAGAAGACTTGCTTGGAACCCTGAACAGTGTAAGTTTTTGGGCCTTAGCCTGAATTTGTTACATCTGAATGTTAAGAAAGATAGATTTCTTAATTTGTAGCTATGTGTAGCCATAATTTCACAACATATAGAATGTTGTTCTTTATTTGTTTATCTGGACAGATTTGGTTTCTTAGGATAGGGTCCTTGATATAGGAATTACAGAATTCGAAATATACCTACTCACTGGCACACTCAATTATTATTTTTACTATTTATTGTAAAAGCATTCAATTCATTGATAATATAATAAATAGGGTGTAGGATTAATAAAATTGTGCCAGTGATTGTATGCTTTTTCATATTGATTTCAGCCAGTTAATAGTTGCACAATCATTTAAACAGATTGTTTGAGTGGGGAATATCATAAATCCTAACTTAATATTATAAATCATACTAGTAGCTCTGTCTCTCTGTCTGTCTGTTTGTTACGTCTTCTTGGAAAAACTGCTTCACCAATCTAGATGAAATTTGGTAAGAAGATAGTTTGCATATTGAGGAATAAGGCTACTTTTTATTCGGGAAAATTGTATAGTTCCCGCGGGATAGCGATAACCGAAATCTACGCTGACGAAGTTGCGGGCAACAGCTAGTAATTAATTTATATGCTTAACTCGACCTGGGCTGGCTGTTTTTCGGTTTTTTTTTTAACCCTTTGTTATATATATATGTGATCTCAGATGGAGCTGGCTTGTCTAATGCCGAGTAAATGCCCATTCACCAAAAACTTCAAAATGGCCCAATGATAATGTTCAGAGAACTCAGATGCAGGTAGGAACTTAATAAGGATAAAGAATATATTTATATCTGTCTTTTTCTCTTTTCCACAGACTTCCCACCCAACCCAAGAGAAATTCCAGGAGCTACTAGAGCAAAACCCTCATGTGTTTTATCCATCGCGTACAGCCAAGTCACTGATGGCGCACTGGCAACTGCTGAAGCAGTACCAGCTGCTGCCCGACCAGACAGTGCAGCCGCTACCTAAGAGTAAGTTGTGGTTATTATTACTCACTTTATTGAAAAAAAAATACACTTACCCATAGACAATAATAAACTATAAGTTTTTGTACAACAGATTGCAGATTGCTGCGTTTTATAAAGCTACGAGTTACAATTTACAAGCAGAGGTCTCATTCTATCACCTTTGGAGAGAGACTTCCGCTTGTAAATTGTAACATGCAGCTTTATAAAACACGGCCCTGATGTGTTGGTTGTCAATCTAGGGAGTACTAGGTTTTTTTTAACTCTTATCACATTTTTGCAGATGGTGATGACAATATTTTGACTTTTTCGGATGCTGAAGACACAATAAATGACTCAGAACTTCCAGATTATAAACAAGATGGTATTGACATTGAGATGCAGCTAGCTGACAGGTAAATAAAACTGCAGGTAGATCATTATTGTAGATACATAATTATTGCTTATCATTATCAGTTTATGAGTATTTACCAGTGAACGCATATAAGACATGGAAGCAGTCTTTCCATACAACGTATCGTTCATTAGCGGAACCAAAACTCGCACAAAGATGAAGTACACACACAGCAGCAAAGTAACCATACACTAAACTATCCGTGCATTCAAAAATTAAGTTGATACGCCCCAATCTAGGTCGCTATTAGGATGTGCTTTGCTAGTTACGCCATTTTATAAATACTCAAAGATTTCACCAGAAGGCCAGTAGCGTTTGTCAGCGTCCGGCAATGCGCACTCGCCATTATGTGATTGGTTCTCGGCATGACAGATTACGGCCATTATTGGTTTGCTCGTCTGCTGCGATGTCAATGTCTGTCAGATGCGTGGACAACGTTATGCATGAGGGGACCAGTCATAAGAAAAAACTTATTCTTGCACTATCTTAATAATTATAACATAATTATTATAATAGCAAATTTAGATTATTGTGAGATTTTACCTTTACTTACGTAAATCCAATAAAACCATGTATTGCTATTATAATTGGTTTATTTGTCGTCCTTCTAATATTGCATTACAAGTTTTTATCACTCTGAAAAATCCTTAAGCTTCTATATAACGTTTCCCTCCATGCCGGCTTCCTTCTCTCTCGCTCCTCTTCGTTTTCCCGCCACAGTCTCTCTGTCTCTCTCTCCCTCCCTCTTTCTTTGCATTCAAATATGGCGGGCAGCAGGAAGCGAACGAAGACATCGCATCGCATTTATGTATTAATAACAAATGAGTACTTACATTAAATTGAATATAAACCGTTATACAATTATCCTATTAATTTTAAGAAATTAATTTAAATCAATTTTGAATATGGTTAAACATGATAACATAGGTAGTCAACCCTAGACATGTGCGCCGCGCCGCCGCGCCGCCGCCGCCAACGATTTATCCACGCCGCCGCCGCCGATGGACTTGATCGGCGTAAAATCGGCGTGGCGAATATTTTATTAATTCTAAAGTATCACCAACTTTTTTGTTAATTATTCGCCAGATTTCATTACCACAGTTATAATTTTATCTCTTCTTCCGTATTTTCTATTTCTAAACGGCAAAATTGTTCTGTCGAGCAGTGCGGTATACGATAGGGGGATACCTGCAGTGTATGACACGAGGCATCACGTGACTAGTGCGTGTGCGGCGGCTGTACATGCCACGCGGTCCTTCGCTTTGACTGGCGGGGCTACTGGTGCCCTTGTTGTTAAGGTTGACATCAAAAATGCATTCAATTGTGTTGAAAGGGATGTCGTCTTGAAAGAGGTACCTATTAGATAAACTCCCTTCGCGATATCCCTTTAGAAAGGGTATTTCCATAGGTGTAGTATCAGCATTGTTGCCTCGTCGCGATGCACAAGACCTTCATAGATTCGTACTCACCATTGAATGTGTAGCATCTGGATGATGGCACAATAGGCGGTGGGCCGGATATTAGGTACTTTGTTTTGGTCGAATAGGGCAAGTTTGTGTCTGCTTTAAAAGAGATACGGCCTGAGGTTAAATCGGGGAAATGTGAACTTGTGGAGCACTGAGCAGTGAACCACGGTGGTATAACTTAGAACAAAATGTACACTTGGTTGTCCAGCTAATTTCAGTAGTCACTCAAGTTACATTGTATAGTATATACTTAAGTAATATTCTATTTGGTTGGGTTATAGACATAAAGTTGTTGTCACACGTCGATAGGTGGTGCTAATATCAATATAGTTTATACTGAAGTTTTAAATTTTGGAATAAATATTTTATTTTCGCTTAATAAATGTTCTCATCTCTCTTTCCTTGTTTAAAAATGCGTTTATGCTAATTAATTATTTTGTGAGCACTGGTAACATCGACTTTTTTTAATTATAGTAATGTCTTATCTAAAATATCATTACACGCATCAGTTTTTCTTACGCTAAAATATTATATAGAATATTCTATGGACACTGGTTGAGTTAGCGTATCATTCTGCAAGTAAACCCTAATAAATTGGTGCGAAAACTTAGATTTTTAGTAATTTAGGAGGTTTTGATATTTATTTAGATTTTTTTATTTACTAAAAACAACGTACAGTGAAGGTATAAGTGGAACGGAACGAATGAATAATGGCCGCGATTATCTCTCTAATCTGTGGTTTTTCACATTCACCAGGTGTCTAAGTTGGGGTTGGAATGCCTGTTAAAAAGAAAATGTGTAAAAAATAAAGCACTGAATAATTATCAAATTCATCAAAACGGGAAATTGGGCAATTTCTATTACACCATGTTCTATTGTATATAATAGAACATGGTGTAATAGCAATTGCTCAAAGTAAATTATTTTAACATTTAGGAAACTAGACGTCAATGACGTCATCGCATATTTTGCCGTCACACAGCACCAGATGTCGCTGTGTCCGAAACGTTGAAGTGACATCTCTATCTCAGTTATAAAAAGGTACTCTGTGCAGTGAACCTTTGGAGGGTTTCGGTTTTTGGTTTCGGGAATACATAAAGCTCTTGGAAAAGTCCGAATTGAACTTGCTTGGTGCACCGCTCCGGAAGGAGTTCTCTCGGTTCGGTATGACGATCTAGGTGTGCGGCATGTTCGCAATGTCGGCCTGGTTGCGTTTTTGGCTGGCGTTGGTGGCGTATGGTGTGGCGGATCTTTTAGTAGCAACGGGGTTTCTTTGCCGATTTTATCGGGGGTTCTCACGATTTGGGAAACGTGTTTGCAATGCGACTGATCAGTGGGTTGTGCCAGGTGCGAGGCTCTACGATCCCACCAGCTTAGCACAATGCTTGGCATCGACTCTCTCCAGTCTCTCCATCACCACGTAGCCGTTGCGCTAAGATTGGATGTTTGGGTGGTAAGTGTTGCCTATCTCTGCACAGTTGCCTATATGGGATAATCGTGGAAGAGGATCGCTACCAAGGCCTCAGTTGTCAAAGGTGAGTTGGGTGGTTCTCGAGGCACCACTTGTTCAATGGCTTTATCCACAGAATAATGGTGGCTGTTAGTGTGCCGTGCATTTGAAAATCTCCGGGGTTAAGTCGTAGTGACGGTACGAGGCCTGATAGGCTGACGTCGGTTCTTTGGCAGGGCCCCTGTGTCTGTGTTTGCGGTCGACGGCAACCCCCTGGGAGGTGGACGCCAAATCCTTTTTGTCCACACAAGTTGAGCAGTTGGCTGCAACCCCCACTCGTGGTCGTATTTGGTTCAGCAGATCGCTCTAGCCATACAGCGTTTGTTGTTAGTCTTTTTTTTCTAATTGAATTTTCATTTTAGTGTAAATATCGTATTTGAAATTTTGTGTGACTGTAATTATGAACTTCTATTGGAAAAATCATTATGATTAACTGTACACCTGAAAAAAAACTATGCCACGCCGATTTCACGCCGATCACGCCGCCGCCGCCGGTCAAAAAACCATCGGACGCCGCCGCCGACAATTTTGCCATCGGCGCACATGTCTAGTCCACCCTCGCCTCAGGCGCACAACGCTATAAAACAAGGCTGGCAATAGATTTTCTAGCTGGGCCAATTTTTTTAAGTCTGATGCATCAACGGGCCACTACTTTAAGAGTTGTAAGCAGTGTGGCTGACCATCGCCGCGTCGCGCTATTGGCTGGCTGGCCAATTAACGCGTTGGCGGGCAAATTCAAATGCCTTGGCGGGCCACTTACTTAGTTTCCCGTGAGCATGTATTTGGCCAGCCTGAATTTGGACAACGTTCCGAATTTCCACTCGCTTTCGCCTGAAATCCAAATCTTTATCACAACAAATATATACTTCTACATTATGCATAATTACATCCCTGTGGTAAGCAAGGAGATTTTTGAATTTTCAAGTAAACTGTACATGTGTTACATGTGAAAAGTGATTCCACTACCCTTGGGACACTTGGGACAGTGATCCGTGTGATTTTCGCACAACTTCGTGACACATGAAGGCGTTTTAGAACATAAATATTATTTTTGGTAATTAAAATAAACTGTCAAAACAGCGTCCGCCATTGCGGACTCGCGCAGCCTAACTGGTCGGCGCGCAGGTACAGTTTGTAAGCCCCGCCTACCGCGGTACAGTTTTCGTGGTGTCATTTTGAAGCGACAGGAATGCTTCCATGTCTTTTATGCGTTCACTGGTATTTACCTTTCTGTTACTTTTTTTTTGTACGACTTTCAATGCATAGAAAAGACCTGTGCACACAAGTGCCATCTAGCGACAAATAATCATTGAAACCTAAAGACTTCTATCAAAACGGTCACATAGATGGCGCTACATGTTCTACTCGTACAGTAATAACAACATCAGGCAAAATGTGTAACAGTGAATACTATTTATTTCTCGTGCTTTAGAATAGAGAAGAAAGACATCCGTTTGCTGGAGAACTCGCTAAGTCGCTGGCAAGTGCTGGTGCAGTCGGTAGCAGGCGGGAATGTTGAATTGGACAAGAACACATTAGCTGTTTTGAGAGGCCGACTCGTGCGGTATCTAATGCGCTCACGCGAGGTGAGATTATTGCTCTAAATATTATTTAATTTAAACTATCATCGTCTGAGAATAAAATGATTCCAGCTGCACTACAGGAGTAGAAGAAATAACACCTAGCCAGCTCTAACAAGACTAATGTCTACTTAAAAGTGTTAAGGGAACCATTTATTCTCAGGTGACGCTATTACAAGCGTTACTGGAGTTAAGTGAGGATTTAAGTTCTTACCGTCGCTGTCGCGAACAACTTGCCACCATTCAGCATCTGACGTATTTAACCTATTTTTTTTATTCACGCACTTTGATTTCTGCATAGTCGATTAGGTACATTTGTTAAATACATTCCATAATGTTTCTGAAAGAAACCTTATCCAGAGACCGTTCTACTAACGACATCTACCGGCAAATGTTCGAATTAGCTGGCAACGCACTTTTCAGAAACCTCCACTAGATGGCACTAGTGATAATGGTATCACAGTCTCAAATCACAAAGCTTTTATTTTTTCGCCAATTCACGTTTTGACGTTCGTTATAAGTAAATAATTATAATTTTACGTATACACATGTGTATTATGAAATATGAATATTTATTGGATCGATCGTCCGTTCGTATTAATTTAATTAAGTAGGTACTTAATAAGTACTTAAGGTAGTACCTACGAAGTGGATGAATACTTATGTGATGGCACCACCTGGCCAAGGCCACAGAAGATAATTAGGACATCAATGTGACTTGGCTGCGTCCCGAAGATATTCGTGTATGGTGTCCGGCTCTGTTGCCGTTGTCCGCTGCGTACTAATTATAATACAATTGACATAAATAATGTTTTATTTATTTGACATGATGACATGAAATGTATATTTCATCAATTTTTGTTATTTGACGTTTGGAGACCATATACATCTCCAGTTTATGTTTATGTATTATTATACTTATTATTTGACCGTTTTACACCTCTGCTGATTTTAAATTTAGTTTAAATTTACCCTAGAGACACATCTCTAACATACATCTCTAAGCCATTTAGATTAAGTATTATATTATAGTATTAATTCTGGGACCCTATACATCCCTTTGTAATTTAAATTTTCACAGATATTTGACCTGGAGACCCTATACATCTCCTGCTCAATTAAAACGTGCCAGTAAAGTAGTGTTCTGGTTTTGCTGTTCTAATAATTACTTTTTACACTTGTTTCTAAAATGCGGTTTTTTTTTCTCTCTTAATCCTTTAATGACAGAGTGAGGTTTCTTTGTGTAATTTGTCTGTGGTTACGTATTGTAAGAGCTAATATAACTTGTTTTTAGAAAAAATGACTTTGTGCCAAGTTTCTTGCGGCGCATCCTTCTTGGCAATCATGGTCTTTCCGAAAGCGCTGGTAGACTCAAAAAAATTACGTGTAAAAGAGCATTCAACTGCCTATTTGCTGAATAAAATTTTGAATTTGAATTTGCTAAGCAAGGTGATGAAACTTTTACAATGACATTATTTGTTTATTTTTTCGACGTATTACGTTGGTATATAATATCTACGCGTTGACAATAAATTACTATGTGATATTATTATTAATTATTTCCTGACCCACTTCTTGAGTTTTCAAGTAAACTAAAATGTTGGAATTTAATTCGATTCAGCAATAGGTACTTATTTAAGTTATCGATCGATTCTAAAAATATCAACTGACCATATTGCCGCTTAATTTGATGGTTTTGACAATATTTTTCCTATAAATTAAAATTGTCCATGCAAGCAATTAATCTGCCTGTCAATCAACGTCAGGCTGACGAGCTGTCTGTTGTGGACAAAGTTACCATGGCATTGTACCTGAAAAATGTATACCTATAATGTAGGTACTTAGTCCTTTGTTAATCTTAGCTTACAAGACCCCCCCCCCCCCCACCCCCTGAGAAGAAAAAGGGTTGAGAAATGCCACCTGTAGAGGAGAATAGCCAGACAGACGGACAGACATACGAAAGCATTTTTGTCCAAGCTGAAATGGAGACGCTTCGCTCGCTCGATAATTTTTTTCTAATATGTACTTCACACTTACTGTGCTTCCCACCTAGTCTAGTACTGGCAGATCTATCCTCGTGAAAACCATAATTTAATATAGTATCTCTATCTTATCTCCATGCTTTACAATTTACTTTGTTGTTATAACATTTAAAAAGAAACGCTGAAAAGGTCCTTAATAGACGCAGATTCGCATAAATAGTTTTTTATTACAAAAATGTAAACAAACTAATCAATCATTCTCCTGTAATCAGTCGCATTTAGATTAGCTTCACAAGCTATCCAATCTAAGTTGATACTAACTTTGAAAGTCATCTTCGTATGTAGAGGCTCCGAAATATTGCGTTTTTTTTTTGTCGAAACATTAAAACTAGTTACAGTCCGTGAGCGTTAAAAATAGGATTCAGGTTCGGTTAAATTCATATGGACATCTCTATCTCTTTCTTTGACATGTGAAGCGCAATTGAAAGCCAAAGTATTTCTAAAACCCGAATTATAATATATATAGCTCGATACCCACTCACTGACTCACTGACATGCTGTTTTGAAGAACCCAAGAGGGGTGGGGTGGAACTGTATACGTCGTCGTATTCAAAATGCCACCACGACCCCAGGAAAAATACGAAATCGACCTGAACGTGGAAAGTAACCTGACTCAGGTAGCGGCTCTCTGCAACGGCTCGACCTACCGAGTTTGCCCGAAACTAAAGTCGCTCAGAACAGCCAGCCAATGGGTGAGCCGGTCAAAATCTTTTCAAAATGGCGAAAACAAGATGGCCGCCATACAAAATTGAAACGCGATTATCTCGGAAACCAATCGAGATGGATGACAGGTGCTCGACCAAATGTCATTCAGGGTTGGAAGGGTAATCTATCGAGATATTTTTTTTTCCAAGATGGCGGATTCAAAATGGCGGCCATTTTCTTTTTTGCTCTGATTCGATTGAAATTTTGCATCCAGGGCTCTTGAGGGCCACTGAATCAAACGCCGTAATTGGTTTTTCGATTTTTCAATTTTCCAAGATGGCCGCCATACGATGGAAAATCTGGCTCACTGACATGCTGTTTTGAAGAACCCATGAAGGGTGGGGTACAACTCTCTACAACATCGCATCAGAAATACCGCCTCGACCACTAAAAAAGTATGAGATTGACCTGAATGTGGAAATTGACCTGACACATGAGTAGTTCTCCGCGGCGACTTGACCTACCGAAATTGCCCGGAACTAAAGTCGCTCAGAACAGCCAGCCAATGGGTAAGCCGGTCAAAGTTTTTCAAAATGGCGAAAACAAGATGGCCGCCATACAAAATTAAAAAGCGATTATCTCGCAAACCAGTCGAGATGGATGAAAGGTGCTCGAACTAATGTTGTTCAGAATAGGAAGGGTAAACTAATGAAGCAATTTTTTTTTCCAAGATGGCGGATTCAAAATGGCGGCGAAATTTTTTTTTGTTTGATTCGATTGAAATTTTGCATCCAGGGCTCTTGAAGGCCACAATATTCATCGCCATAAATATTTTTTCGATTTCTCAATTTTCCAAGATGGCCGCCATACAATGTTACTGTTGTTTTGTAGCAGCCTTTAGAGGTTGGGTTCGACTCTATACACCATCACATCAGAAATGCCGCCACGACCAACAAAAAAATATGAAATCGACCTGAACTTGGAAACTGACCCGACACATGGGGTAGCTCTCTGTAACGACTTGACCTACCGAGTTTGCCCGGAACTAAAGTCGCTCAGAACAGCCAACCAATGAGTGAGCCGGTCAAAGTTTTTTCAAAATAACGAAAACAAGATGGCCGCCATACAAATTTGATTTTTGGTTAGTTTGGTAGTTTGATAAGTTAGTAGTTGGTTAGTTTACTTATAGTTTACTTGGTTAGTTGGTTAGTTTGATAGTTGGTTAGTTGGTTAGTTGGTTAGTTTGTTAGTTGGTTAGTTTGTTGGTTGGTTAGTTGGTTGGTTGGTTGGTTGGTTGGTTGGTTGGTTAGTTGGTTGATTGGTTGGTTAGTTATTTGGTTAGTTGGTTTGTTGGTTGGTTGGTTGGTTAGTTGGTTAGTTTGTTAGTTTGTTGGTTGGTTAATTGGTTAGTTTGGTAGTTTGATAGTTTGATAGTTGGTTAGGTTGATAGTTTGATACTTGGTTAGTTGGTTGGTTTGGTAGTTTGATAGTTGGTTAGTTGGTTAGTTTGGTAGTTTGATAGTTTGATAGTTGGTTAGGTTGATAGTTTGATACTTGGTTAGTTGGTTGGTTTGGTAGTTTGATAGTTGGTTAGTTGGTTAGTTTGGTAGTTTGATAGTTTGATAGTTTGTTAGTTTGATAGTTTGATACTTGGTTAGTTGGATAGTTTGGTAGTTTGATAGTTGGTTAGTTTGGTAGTTTGATAGTTTGATACTTGGATAGTTTGTAAGTTGGTTGGTTGATTGGTTGGTTAGTTGGTTAGTTTGTTGGTAGGTTGGTTGGTTTGTTGGTTGGTTGATTGGTTGGTTAGTTGGTTAGTTTGTTGGTTGGTTAGTTGGTTAGTTGGTTAGTTTGTTAGTTGGTTAGTTTGTTGGTTGATTGGTTGGTTGGTTGGTTGGTTGGTTGGTTGGTTGGTTGGTTGGTTGGTTGGTTGGTTGATTGGTTGGTTGGTTATTTGGTTAGTTTGTTGGTTAGTTAGTTGGTTAGTTTGATAATTGGTTAGTTGGTTAGTTTGGTAGTTTGGTAGTTGGTTAGTTGGTTACTTTGGTAGTTTGATAGTTTGATACTTGGTTAGTTAGTTAGTTTGGTAGTTTGATAGTTGGTTAGTTGGTTAGTTTGGTAGTTTGATAGTTTGTTAGTTGGTTAGTTTGGTAGTTTGATAGTTTGATACTTGGTTAAATGGTTAGTTTGGAAGTTTGATACTTGGTTAGTTTGTTAGTTTGGTAGTTTGATAGTTGGTTAGTTGGTTAGTTTGGTAGTTTGATAGTTGGTTAGTTGGTTAGTTTGGTAGTTTGATAGTTGGTTAGTTTGGTAGTTTGATAGTTTGATACTTGGTTAATTGGTTAGTTTGGTAGTTTGATAGTTGGTAAGTTGGTTAGATTGGTAGTTTGATAGTTTGTTAGTTGGTTAGTTTGGTAGTTTGATAGTTTGATACTTGGTTAAATGGTTAGTTTGGTAGTTTGATAGTTGGTTAGTTGGTTAGTTTGGTAGTTTGGTAGTTTGATAGTTTGATACTTGGTTAGTTGGTTAGTTTGGTAGTTTGATACTTGGTTTGTTGGTTAGTTTGGTAGTTTGATAGTTGGTTAGTTGGTTAGTTTGTTAGTTTGATACTTGGTTAATTGGTTAGTTTGGTAGTTTGATACTTGGTCCGTTGGTTAGTTTAGCAGTTTGATAGTTGGTTAGTTGGTTAGTTTGGTAGTTTGATAGTTTGATAGTTGGTTAGTTTGGTAGTTTGATAGTTTGATACTTGGTTAGTTAGTTAGTTTGGTAGTTTGATAGTTTGATAGTTGGTTAGTTTTATAGTTTAATACTTGGTTAGTTGGTTAGTTTGGTAGTTTGATAGTTGGTTAGTTAGTTAGTTTGGTAGTTTGATAGTTTGATACTTGGTTAGTTGGTTAGTTGGTTAGTTTGGTAGTTTGATAGTTTGATACTTGGTTAGTTGGTTAGTTTGGTAGTTTGATAGTTTGATAGTTGGTTAGTTTGGTAGTTTGATAGTTTGATACTTAGTTAGTTTGATAGTTTGATACTTGGTTAGTTGGTTAGTTTGGTAGTTTGATAGTTGGTTAGTTGATTAGTTTGGTAGTTTGATAGTTGGTTAGTTGGTTAGTTTGGTAGTTTGATAGTTTGATACTTGGTTAGTTGGTTAGTTTGGTAGTTTGATACTTGGTTAGTTGGTTAGTTTGGTAGTTTAATAGTTGGTTAGTTGGTTAGTTTGGTCAAAATCTTTTCAAAATGGCGAAAACAAGATGGCCGCCATACAAAATTGAAACGCGATTATCTCGCAAACCAATCGAGATTGATGACAGGCGCTCGACCAAATGTCATTCAGGGTGGGAGGGGTAATGTATCGGGATATTTTTTTTTCCAAGATGGCGGATTCAAAATGGCGGCCATTTTCTTTTTTGCTCTGATTCGATTGAAATTTTGCATCCAGGGCTCTTGAGGGCCACTGAATCAAACGCCGTAATTGGTTTTTCGATTTTTCAATTTTCCAAGATGGCCGCCATACGATGGAAAATCTGGCTCACTGACATGCTGTTTTGAACAACCCATGAAAGGTGGGGTACAACTCTCTACAACATCGCATTAGAAATGCCGCCTCGACCACTTAAAAAGTATGAAATTGACCTGAATGTGGAAATTGACCTGACACATGGGTAGTTCTCCGCGACGACATGACCTACCGAGTTTGCTCGAAACTAAAGTCGCTCAGAACAGCCAGCCAATGGGTAAGCCGGTCAAAGTTTTTCAAAAAGACGAAAACAAGATGGCCGCCATACAAAATTGAAACGTGAATATCTCAGAGGCCAGTCGAGATAGATGAGAGGTACCTAAACTAATGTCGTTCAGAATGGGAAAGGTAATCTTATACAGTGATTTTTTTTTCCAAGATGGCGGATTCAAAATGGCGGCGAAATTTTTTTTTGTTTGATTCGATTGAAATTTTGCATCCAGGGCTCTTGATGGCCACAATATTCAACGCCATAATTATTTTTTCGATTTCTCAATTTTCCAAAATGGCCGCCATACAATGTAATGTCTGACTCACTGTCTTACTGTTGTTTTGTAGCAGCCTTTAGAGGTTGGGTTCGACTCTATACACCATCACATCAGAAATGCCGCCACGACCAACAAAAAAATATGAAATCGACCTGAACTTGGAAACTGACATGAACATGGGGTAGCTCTCTGTAACGACTAGACCTACCGAGTTTGCCCGGAACTAAAGTCGCTCAGAACAGCCAAGCAATGGGTGAGCCGGTCAAAGTTTTTTCAAAATGGCGAAAACAAGATGGCCGCTATACGAAATTGATTGTTGGTTAGTTTGGTAGTTTGATAAGTTGATAGTTGGTTAGTTTGTTAGTTGGTTAGTTTGTTAGTTGGTTAGTTTGTTGGTTGGTTGGTTGGTTGGTTGGTTAGTTTGTTAGTTTGTTAGTTGGTTAATTGGTTAGTTTGGTAGTTTGATATTTGGTTAGTTTGATAGTTTGATACTTGGTTAGTTGGTTAGTTTGGTAGTTTGATAGTTGGTTAGTTGGTTAGTTTGGTAGTTTGATAGTTTGATACTTGGTTAGTTTGATACTTGGTTAGTTTGTAAGTTGGTTGGTTAATTGGTTGGTTAGTTGGTTTGTTGGTTGGTTGGTTGGTTAGTTGGTTAGTTGGTTAGTTGATTAGTTGGTTAGTTTGTTAGTTTGTTAGTTTGTTGGTTAGTTAGTTGGTTAGTTTGATAGTTGGTTAGTTTGGTAGTTTGATAGTTTGATAGTTTGATAGTTGGTTAGTTTGATAGTTTGATAGTTGGTTAGTTTGATAGTTTGATACTTGGTTAGTTTGTAAGTTGGTTGGTTGATTGGTTGGTTAGTTGGTTAGTTTGTTGGTTGGTTGGTTGGTTGATTGGTTGGTTGGTTAGTTGGTTTGTTGGTTGGTTGGTTGGTTGGTTGGTTGATTGGTTGGTTAGTTTGTTAGTTTGTTGGTTGTTTAGTTGGTTAGTTGGTTAGTTTGGTAGTTTGATACTTGGTTAGTTGGTTAGTTGGTCAGTTTGGTAGTTTGATAGTTTGGTACTTGGTTAGTTGTTTAGTTTGATAGTTGGTTAGTTGGTTAGTTTGGTAGTTTGATAGTTGGTTAGTTTAGTAGTTTGATAGTTTGATACTTGGTTAGTTGGTTAGTTTGGTAGTTTGATAGTTGGTTAGTTGGTTAGTTTGATAGTTTGATACTTGGTTAGTTGGTTAGTTTGGTAGTTTGATACTTGGTTAGTTGGTTAGTTTGGTAGTTTGATAGTTTGATACTTGGTTAGTTGGTTAGTTTGGTAGTTTGATAGTTGGTTAGTTGGTTAGTTTGGTAGTTTGATAGTTTGATACTTGGTTAGTTTGATAGTTTGATACTTGGTTAGTTTGTAAGTTGGTTGGTTAATTGGTTGGTTAGTTGGTTAGTTTGTTGGTTGTTTAGTTGGTTTGTTGGTTGGTTGGTTGGTTAGTTGGTTAGTTGGTTAGTTGATTAGTTGGTTAGTTTGTTAGTTTGTTAGTTTGTTGGTTAGTTAGTTGGTTAGTTTGATAGTTGGTTAGTTTGGTAGTTTGATAGTTTGATAGTTTGATAGTTGGTTAGTTTGATAGTTTGATAGTTGGTTAGTTTGATAGTTTGATACTTGGTTAGTTTGTAAGTTGGTTGGTTGATTGGTTGGTTAGTTGGTTAGTTTGTTGGTTGGTTGGTTGGTTGATTGGTTGGTTGGTTGATTGGTTGGTTGGTTAGTTGGTTTGTTGGTTGGTTGGTTGGTTGGTTGGTTGATTGGTTCGTTGGTTATTTGGTTAGTTGGTTTGTTGGTTGGTTGGTTGGTTAGTTGGTTAGTTTGTTAGTTTGTTGGTTGTTTAGTTGGTTAGTTGGTTAGTTTGGTAGTTTGATAGTTTGATACTTGGTTAGTTGGTTAGTTGGTCAGTTTGGTAGTTTGATAGTTTGATACTTGGTTAGTTGTTTAGTTTGATAGTTGGTTAGTTGGTTAGTTTGGTAGTTTGATAGTTGGTTAGTTTAGTAGTTTGATAGTTTGATACTTGGTTAGTTGGTTAGTTTGGTAGTTTGATAGTTGGTTAGTTGGTTAGTTTGGTAGTTTGATAGTTTGATACTTGGTTAGTTGGTTAGTTTGGTAGTTTGATACTTGGTTAGTTGGTTAGTTTGGTAGTTTGATAGTTTGATACTTGGTTAGTTGGTTAGTTTGGTAGTTTGATAGTTTGACAGTTGGTTAGTTTCATAGTTTAATACTTGGTTAGTTAGTTAGTTTGGTAGTTTGATAGTTGGTTAGCTGGTTAGTTTGGTAGTTTGATAGTTTGATACTTGGTTAGTTGGTTAGTTTGGTAGTTTGATACTTGGTAAGTTGGTTAGTTTGGTAGTTTGATAGTTTGATACTT
>OY829508.1:15147807-15399512 GCA_963691665.1 Clepsis dumicolana
AGAGGCTGTCATTTCATGAACATGCACATGATTAAGAAAAACTGTTATTAAGCTATATGAATATTGTATTCCATACATTTTCTTTTTTTTTAGTTTTCCGTGCCTCTCTTTCCCTCCCTCCTCTATCTGTCCGTCCGTTTGTCTGCCGCTCAGAGGGCTGTATCTTCAGTACGTGTATGTGTATTAGGCGCTTACACAAAATAAAAATAAATCTAAGTTAAAAATAGCTCTCTTCCCCATACAAGAAACGTAATCTTTTTTTTTACTAATTTTGTTCGCCTCTTAAATAAGAAATAATTTCTTCATTGACCATCTTCGCCTTATTCCCGTTATCTGCAGAAACCCGATCGACTAGATCTGTTGCGTCCATTAATTGCGCACTCCACCTGTCCGTCTGTTCTCTTCTTATTTTCTTTTCATGGGAAAAGCATGGGACACCTGCGTTTAGAAAAGCAGTTGTCGTCAACATTTTTTTGTACCTACCTATGTTCGGTTGTATTTTGATCATCCATTTTGTCAAACGACAAAAGCGAAATTGCTGACCAAATTCGAAATGCGAAAATGAAAAGCATGTTTTTTTTTTATTATTTACTCCTAACTATCTAATTTCTATTGACCTATCTTTGAAACGAATGTATGTTGCAAATGTTACAAACACAAAAATACTACACAAATTTAAGATATTATTGAAAAAAAAATACTTAAATCAGAGACAAGTAATATATATACCTAAAGACTGCCAATTTCCATACTAACTTGCGTAGGAGTTGTTTAGCCGGGGTATTACTCTTATACGTGCTGAACAACGCCATCTAGTGAACCTTACATTTCGGAGCTACGCAATTTAGTATGAAGATTGGAAGTCTGTGTATTACTTGTCTCTGCTTGAATTACTGATTTTTAGGGTTCCGTACCTCAAAAGGAAAAACTGAACCCTTATAGGATCACTTTGTGGTCCGTCTGTCTGTCCGTCTGTCTGTCAAGACCCTTTTTCTCTGGAACACGTGGAGGTAGCATGCTGAAATTAATACCAAATACTCAAACCTGCGGTCCCTTGAAGCTGTGAAAAAATCAACCTTCTAAGTGAACGCAATCAAAAGATGCAGACATTAAAAAGGTGGTTTCCATACAAATCGCCGTACTGAGAAAACCTAAAGGGTACTTCCAGTTATCCTAGAAACTTGAAATTTGGTATGAAGGTAGCTCTTATAGCACAACCACTCCAAAATGTCTCAAAATCTTATTTTTTTTATGTCTGTCTGTAGATTTGAAGACCAATATAAGTTGACCCCACACTGCGAACATTTTGCTTAAGAGCAGGGCTCTGCTAAAACTGGACTTCTTAAAACACTGGGGTAAAGCGTCAAAATCTTTCTACGGAACCCTCGTGCGCGAGTCCGACTCGCACTTGGCCGGTTTTTTTGTAGTAAGCTACCGAAAACTAAAAACATGCTAAATGCCCCGTCACAACTAGCGTTTTTCGAACGTCAGCGTCTCATTACGTCTCATCAACGCACACGCAACGTCGAACGTGGCGAACTCGAGACGCTGCTGCGCGGACGTTAATGAGACGCCGGCGTTCAACAAACACTAGATGTGACGGCCCTTACATGAACTCTCTTAATTTGTGTTACCTTGAAAGGTCTACAATGGGTTATCGATACATTGAGACATGCGTGCTAATAGTTTTCGTGCAGGTCAGTCGGAGCTGTCAGAAATAAGTCAGACTAACAGACAGAGCCTGAACTCTGCGCAACCTTGCACTACAAATTAAACCGAATTCTTGGACAGCTGGTCGTGTTAATTTTTTGTCTAGTTAAATATTGAGTTCATGTAGATAGCACAAGCACTATCAAACCCATAGTCATAGTCATTTATTCAATTAACAGTATGCATTGCATTTGAAATTTAGTTAAACAATACATTGTATTTAAACAATAGGTATACAATACAATACTATTCACACAAATCAATAAATAATCCTCATGTCACCTATCACATACTTAGTACACAAAATTTTATTTTTAAGTTATGCAAGTACCGACATTAATTACATTAGGTATTTTCACCTCAGTTATCTCTATTTCTAGGTTGACAAAACTCCGCAACTGAGCAGAGACACTTCCCAAGCAAAAAAGCTAAGCTAATTGATTCCTAATTATCATTCTCATAGTATTTGAGACGTTTGTTGCGACCTGTGCCCTAAGCACGACTTGTCGAATCCTGCGTCACGTAAAATCGAATAGTAAACTATAACGAGTTTGTATGACGTTTGGAACAGCGCCCGCCTGTGAGCGTATTTGGAACTAAAATTTAGTATGAGATTTCTCGATCTCGATACGATAACCGTAACGTAACGCAGGATTCGACAAGTCGTGCTTAGGGCACTGAAATCTACACTTAACCGTAAACGACCAAAAATACGTCTCGAACGCGTTTGCGTTAAAATGTCAAATGGTATGAGAATTGTTTGTTGTTGATACGTGCCACTAGTGACGCTGCCAATTTGCCCATAGTAATTCAGACGTAAACGCGAACGCGATTGAGACGTTTTTTCTGGTCGGCGGTCTGAGCCTTTAGTGTAATTTTTGACACAACGAAATGTCCCAATTACTATGGGCAAATCAGCAGCGCCTCTGGGCATTGGCAACGTACTATTCTACGTACTACTATATACGAGGGCTGTTTGATAAGTACCCGTTTTCTAAATATATTAATATCCCTTGCCGCAAATAAGTATACCACCTTTTTAAGCCATTTTTCAGAGGCGGGATAATTAAAAAAAAATGGCATTCTTTTGTTTTTTTTTTCATTTGACAACGATTCAGTGAAGGCGTGAAATTTATTGTTAAAATGGAGAAAGAACAATATCGGTCTGTAATTAGATTCTTATTTTTGGAAGGAAAAACATGTGATGAAATAAAAGTAAGAATGCAAGCGGTTTACCATGAATGTGCTCCTTCTATGACAACCGTCAGATATTGGTATAACGAGTTTAAGCGGGGGAGAACAACCGTCTTTGATAAGGATCGCCCAGGCCGGCCAGTTGAGGTGACTACAGACGATATGGTTAAGAAAATTGAAAATATCGTTTTAGCCGACCGCCGAATTAAACTTCGAGAAATTCTTGATGCTGTAAACGTTTCAATCGAGAGGGTACAACACATATTAGAAGAAAAATTGGGTATGAAGAAAGTATCGGCGAGGTGGGTGCCGCGTTTACTCACGGAGGAGCAAAAACGGAACCGACTGACTACTTCGGAGCAGTGTTTGGCTGTGTTCAAACGTAACCCGAAGAAGTTTCTGCGTCGTTTCGTGACCGTGGACGAAACGTGGGTCCACCACTACACCCCGGAAATGAAGGAGCAGTTGAAGCAGTGGATTTTACCGGGTGAACCTGCTCCAAAGAAAACAAAAACCGTCCCATCGGCTGGAAAGGTCATGGCGACCGTTTTTTGGGATTCGCAGGGTATTATACATATTGACTATTTAGAAAAGGGAAAAACAATAACAGGGCAGTACTATGCCAATTTAATGGATGAATTTGACGCCGTGTTGAAGGACAAACGACCCCATTTAAAAAAGAAAAAGTACTGTTTCATCACGACAACGCCCCGGCTCATTCGTCCAGAGTTGTGACGACTAAATTAGCACAGTTACGCTACGAACTATTGTCTCACCCCCCGTATTCTCCAGATTTGGCCCCATGCGATTTCTTTTTGTTTCCCAACCTAAAAAAATGGCTCGGTGGCAAGCGATTTGGATCAAATGACGAAGTCATTGCCGTCACAGAGGCCTATTTTAATGACTTTCCAAAATCATACTTTTTGGGTGGTTTATTGAAGCTTGAGTATAGGTGGAACAAATGTATAGAGTTAAAAGGTAACTACGTAGAAAAATAAATGCATATATACAAAAACAAATGTTTTTTTTTTCCATAAACGGGTACTTATCAAACAGCCCTCGTAGTACGAGTATTTGACACTAACGCGAACGCGATCGCGAAGTATTTTTTGGTCGTCGATTACACTAGAGGCTCAGAGCTAAGTCAATAAGTCTAGAAGGCTAAACCCACGTTTCCGATCAATAAAATTACAAAGGTGTTCCAATACCGGTACCGAACGGTTTCATTATCATGTAGAAAAACGGCGACCGGAACCCCAGATGGGAGCGTCCGGTGCGATTGACAGCCTTCATTGATGGGTGGCTGCGGGTGCGGTGAGAAGCGGCACGGGGAGTGAAGCGGGGAGCAGGGAGCTGAGCGGAGAGTGAGGAACGGGGAGCGAAGCAGGGAGTGGGGAACGTGGAGCGAAGCGGGGAGCTGGGAACGGGGAGCGAAGCGGGGAGTGGGGAACGGGGAGCGAAGCGGGGAGCTGGGAACGGGGAGCGAAGTGGGGAGCTGGAAGCGGGGAGCGAAGCGGGGAGTGGAGCAGGGAGAAAGACGGGGAGAGGGGAGCGGAGCGGAAAGCGGACAGCGGAGCGTGGAGTGATTTAGATAAAGATACATTTATAGTAGATCGTTAACCGTGAAGTATACTTAGTGAGATCAGATGTAGAAAAGGGTCATTTTGTTCCTTAGCTATATGAAAAGCCTTTGATTATCCAAAATGGTACAATCCATAGTAGTTTTCATAGACAGGCTACGTTTTCATTTCATTTTGTTGATAATAATATCTGTTGTTGATCATATAAGTCATAGTGGCAGTCTTCAATCGGGTTATAAATTTAAAGGAACGAAGGCAAGTGGGAAAATCGTAAAAACTGAAATTTAAACAAAAATGTGCTGAAAACTACGTTGAACTTTTGTAAAATGTGCATTAATTTAACGATACTTTTTGACATTACGCTGCTGATTTTTCATTTTGCTACATTGTTTCAAATTAAAACTTTATTTAAAGTCATCATCTCCATCATCAAAAACTTTTTGCTTCCAACATCCAATGGTTAAACTCGACTCATAATACATTTATTTGACAGTGTTTGAGTTTCACAATAGTTTCATGTTAAAACATCCAATTTGTTATCATCAAAGTGAACTCTCTCAAATACAACTTACCACAGTTTCCGCTTTTAACCGCGCTGTAACCGCTTCCTAACCGACAACAGGGACCTAGATTAAACAGCCTATGGGCACTAATTGCTATGGATGCGCAGGCGACTAATACGGTCGCGGACACCTGTGCATCCTCCGACTATAATTGTCTGTCCACACCGGCCCTTAAGTTGTAGGAATATGGCGCTAAAAAGTTGTGTGAGAAAAAGTTTTCACTGCCATCTGTTCACGCATTAGCAGATGATTGTCTTTTTAGGGTTACGAAGCCAAAGTGGCAAAAAGGAACCCTTATAGTTTCGTCATGTCCGTCTGTCTATCTGTCTGCCTGTCTGTCGGTCTGTCTGTCTGCGGCATAGCTCAGAGACTATTGGTACTAGAAAGCTGTAATTTTGCATGGATATACATATTAATTAGGCCAAAAAAGTGCTGGGATAAAATGTTATAAAAAAAAAGTTTTTGGGGTACCTCCCCTACACATATAGTGGGGATGATTTTTTTACTTCTCGCCCACCCCATACTGTGATATATCGTTGGATAGGTCTTTCAAAAAGATTGGGGGTGCTCCAAGATTATTTTTCGATAGAGTTATTCGTGTGTGAAATATTTAGGTTTGAAGTGCTCATTTTTGTTGGAACCATCCCCCCCCCCCCCCTCTACCAGAGGAACTGTTATATTTGGAAATGTGAAAAAAATCACAGTAGTAGTGCATATTGTGAATTTAAAAGGAAAACTATCAGAGATAAGTAGGCTTTACAGGTTTGGGAGTAATAGTTGATTAACTTATTATGTTTGACTGTGTCAGTAACCGATATAAATCGACCGCACACACAGTTCGCTTAGGAGTAGGGCTCTGCTGACAGTGGTTTCAAATAGGTGTGACGAAAATACCTTTAAATTAGGTATATATGACAGGGCTCTTTTTTAATGGCTTAGGAACCCTATCCTGGGCGTGTCCGACACGCTCTTGCCCGGTTTTTTAATGTATTTTTTTGTAGCTTGAATTGTCAGACCTTTGGTTTTGTTACTTCTGTCATGCTGCGTAAAATTATTGTTAGTTGAGTTTCTCAATTAATTCCCGCGAATCTTTACCAAGTCAAAGAGTAACATTTTGTTCCTTTCATATTAAATCCCCGTCGTGTAACGTGTAACATGAAGAAACGCAGTGACATCCAATTTCTAATGGCTCAGTTATGGTTAAATCCAAAAGGCATTGCACGATGAACTTTACTGTTTAAAAACCACCTTTATATAGCAGCAAGTAGAGCTTAAAAGTCCGCATTATGACCGAGCCACGACTGTGCGATACCAGCGACTAATCAAGCAATACATTGCGAGTGTTGCAATATAACCAATGTGCACTCAGCATCTCGAGCGTGCAATGAACAACGAATTTGTTCATCGCATCGCGTCGCATCGCATCACGGTTGGGGTAAAGGTGTACTTTGTTGTTTCCAAAAAGGGCAGGAACGATTAAGTGCGCTCGCGGCGGTTCAGAAGGGAAACCTCTGAGCATGAAAATGTCAAGCTTAATTAAAACGGCATAAATCTATGTACAGTTACCAGCGACAAGGGTGCAATGCAAGGCATTTCCCAGGGAAAACAAAAGGTTTATTTTATAACCAGCTTATGCCCCGCGGCTTTGCTCCCGTGAAATATTTCAAAATGGGCTAGTTCCCTATCCCGTGGGAATTTCGAAAAATCCCTTCTTAGTGCACCTTAGGATACTCAAGGTATATGTTTTCCAAATTTCAAGTCTCTGGGTCCAGTGGTTTAGGCTGTGCGTTGTCCGTCAGTCAGTCAGTCACGGTAGGTACTGTTTTATAGGTATAGATAAACCTGAAAAATTACTTAGTTATTGGTTTAAAAATAAAGTTCAATTGTGTGGGCAAAAATAGCAATGTCTACTAAGAGCAGATTTATCAAACGCACCAATTACGTCAACTGTTTAAATTGTATATTTTCTAAATGAAAATAATCGATTTATTGATTATTTTTGTTTTTTTTTATTTTTATGAAACATTCATAGAATGAAATTCAACATACAACTTGAACCAGCAACCTCGGTAATCCGTACCTCCTCCGTATCCTCGGTACCGAGGTTGCTGGTTCAAGTCCAGCTGCTTAACGGATTTTTCTTTGCATTGTCATTGTATGTTGTATATTTTCTGTTTTATTGGAATTTACTAAAAGTCACTAATAAGTCCAAAAAATACAACATAATGAGAGACACTACACGGCCTTGATTTATAATTATTTAACAGAAAAAATCTATACCTACTAATTAAAAGCTAATAGCATCATCAAAATTACAAACTGTTTTGACATTGACAAGTGTAAGCAACACCGCTCGAAGGTTTCACATTAATATTCTTTGAATTAAAATTATAAGCAATTAAAAGATTTTAATCATTATTTTAAACATTCATTAGAGTTTTCTGAGTCAAGTTTAAAAACAAATGGCACAAATTCGTGTTATTAAATGCTTTTGCCCATGGTGAACGCAATACAGTCAAAACTTCATCGTCCATAAAAAAATCTGTCTAGAGCCTCGTTCAATAATCAATGTTTGAAAATCAAAAATTTTTACAAATGAAATCCGTCTTATTGAAATAAACAGTAAACCCACGTAGGTATGTAACGTAGTAGACATGTTAAGAACTTATTTCGTACTCATCAAAGAGTGACCACAGACAAATATAATATTACTATAGTCCACGGATGACCACGACCCGCTTATTTCAAGATACCCTTTTCGCGAAATCGGTTTTTAAGATTTTGAAAGTGAAGATTTATTTGTCTTAACTTTTGATTACACCGGTCCAGTCAAGCTGGAACGAAACAATTTGACATTTACCAGGTGTATTTTTTTCTTTCATTTACATTGCGGATAGAGAAATGATCTCGGGCTATTTCCCTTGGGCCGAGAAATGCAGCCTTGATGGGGCAACGAACCTGCGCCAGAGAGCAAGAACGAGACTGGTGGAATGACCTGATAATTACATCTAAAAATAAATTAAGATAGGTGTTTCTTGTACTATCTATACCTATAAAACAGTACCATGATTGAGTGACAGACATGCTTTGAGTACCTATCCTAAAGGTGCACTAATAAGGGATTTTTCGAAATTCCCACGGGATAGGGGAGTACCCCATTTCGAAACATTTCAAGGGGGCAAAGTCGCGGGGCATAAGCTAGTTTACTATTATTCAACATCATCATGTCAGCTGAAAAACATCCACTGCTGAAGATAGGCCTCCTTCAAGGCTCTCCACTCAGACCGGTCTTGTGCTTTCCCCGTTCAACGCCATCCCGCGATCTTTACCAAGTCTTCACTCCATCCACGATTATCGTCGAGTTAACGTCCGACAATGGCGGCCACCTCATGAGCCAAATGAAGGTACTTGCTGAGTTTGTCCTGTTAGCACGATAGCCGCCTTAACTATAGGCAACAATAGCCCTTTTCTGTGATAACAGATCGATCCCGTAGAGCGGAGCAAGACTATTATTATTATTAAGTAAATTATTGCTAGCCTGGTTATGTTTGAAAGCATGTAAAGCTTTTATCAAAACAGTGAATAAGTTGTGCTGTTGGGTGCCTGACGTTAGCACGTGAACAGTGTTCTATTGATATGCAACTGTAAGGGCACATATCGCGCATATGTGATGATGCAAAATAAATCACTTCAATAGAACGCCACACCCATCCCGCTAAGCCTTACGAAATTGGGCAGATTACAAGCTACAACTCCCACTTCCCGTCATACTTCCTTATTCGTGACTATAGTTTTATAACTTGTCTTTATTCCTATACAATAACAAAAAAGTGTTTGCTTACTTATTTATTTGTGAGTCCAGAACGGAGTTTTAAACATCAAGTCGGGATCGGTAAAAAGAACTCTCGCGCCGCTCTCTGCACGCACTCAGTGTCCTGCGAAGTTACTTTTTCTACGAAAATAAAAGTAAAATTAAAAGCTTGCAAGGAACCGTTGAATGAGATTAAACGATAACGAGAATGTATGAGAATGTATGGGAATGTATGCGTGTATTTCTCGCCATGTGGCCACTGAATAACTGGCAGCTTTATACCTTTCTTTTCTCTTATGGACTTGACACAGGTTTACACAGAGTTTACACCCGTGTGGTGTAATGACACAAGTAAATCGCTTATTTAGTCAGGGTACGTAAAATGCTATTTACCTATTTACGGAGTCAACGATTTCTTGCGTTCCATACAGTAGCTATTTATCATAGGAAATAGATTGTGTCCTCTTTTTTATAATTATGCTAATTAAACTTAAGACTATTAAAGAGTAACAGTTGTAACAAAAATGCTCATAGAAAAATGTTATTACAAGATCGACGATTATCTGAATGAAACACCGTGAATACCGTGATACTAACATTATTTACCCACTAATCTATTTTTAATTTATTTTTTAATTAACGGACATAATATAATATACTTGCATGACATTCTAATCAACATTTTCTTAATTTAATCCTAGATTTCGCGAAGTAACATGGATAATTGTATCATTTGAATTATTTTATTTTATTGACCTTATTTAATAACTATGCATAATCCGTATAATTAATGAATGTGTACAATACCTATTAGCATTAACATAGACATAAGCATTCTTGACATTTTATACCCTAACAGGGTGTCATGTACCTACCGCCTGTTGATCTAACACCATATATGTAATGAACATGATTAAATGAATAAATTAATAAGGTAAGGTAGGTAGGGAAGTTAAGGTAAGGTAGGTAGGGAAGTTAAGGTAAGGTAGGTAGGGAAGTTAAGGTAAGGGTCCTATCACCTTACCTTACCTACCTAGGTAAGGTAAGGTGGTAGGACCCTGCTTGTCACTGTTATTGATACGTATTAAGATTGAAGGTGTCAACTATTGAGACAGCGGCGTCTTGCACAGAAGCATTTAGCTTACATTGAAAACAATAAAATTTGACGACCGAATAGCCTAGTGGTTAGAGAAGCTTGAGGTTCCGGGTTCGATCCCCGGCCGGGGCAGATGATTGTATGTATGTTTAATATGTATTTAAGTACGTATTTGAATATATTGTGTTTATCCGTTGTCTAGTACTTACCCCCAGTACAGGCTTTGCCGAGTTTGGGTCTAGGTGAATTGGTGTCAATTGTCCCTGATATTTATTTAATACAAAAAAAATCTTCCAATTAATGCTACTTGATCGTAGTGTTTAAAGGGATTTTTGGTCTTCACTATACAGGATGCGTTTTACTTAACCGTCAAGAATTCAACTAGGGGTTGAGTGAATCTAAGTGAAGTGTCAACCAGTAGAGGCAATTAATGTGGGAGAATGTTTTTTTTTAACCCCCGACGAAAAAGAGTGGTGTTATAAGCTTGATATGTGTATTTGTGTATCTGTGTGCCTGTGTAGATATACAACATGGGAGCTATGAGACGTGAGAGATGTGTATCTGTGTATCTGTCTGTGGCATCATAGCTCCCAAACGGGTGGACCGATTTCAATGCGGTTTTTTTCAATCGAAAGTTAGTTTAATAGAGGTGGTACTTAGCTAAGTTTCATTAAAATCGGTTAACACGTTTTTGAAATATTGAACTTTGAAATGACAATGTCGGGGGTTTTTCAACTTTAATTAATACATATAAAACTACATCATTAATATTAGGTACAATGTCAAGTAACGGGCATCTACATTGAAATACATCAGCAACAGGCCTCGTCAACTAGCTTAACCTAAATTACAAAACATCATCAGCAACATGCTTCGTCAAAAAACCCTAACCTAAAACCCCCCACCCCGCATCGTACCCGGCTCCAAGGTCCCCATAATACCAGCAGCATTCAACTTTTTCAATTTTTCTAATTAGTTCTGTGGTAGTTTTCTTAATAAAAACACTACAATGGTGTTCACTCAGACTTTAAACTTACTCAACCTCTGGCTGAATTCTTGGCGGCTCATTGAAACGCAGGATCATTAGAACCAAAGGTACATCTGTGGTGCTACTGACAATAACTTGCACGGTTGCATATTTATGTTAAACTCTTACGCCGAATTACAACATCATGGTTGCCTGGTAGAGATCGCTCTGTGGCGATAAGGCCGCCCATTGCTACCTTGTATTTTCTTTGTACCTTTTTTCTGTTTTTATTTGCTAATGGTGGTGTTCAGTATGAAGTTCTTGTATTGTACTGTACAACACTTTTATTTCTTGGTATTAACAAGTAGGTATATATACTTAAAGTGAGAAAAGCTTGCCCCCGTCAAAATGTTTATGACATTGTTATAAGATTGATTTTTGCTTGGCCCGTGGTAAAGGTTTTTCTACTTGTACCTAACTACACTTTACTATGTACTTTACAGCGGCAATTAGTATTACTCTATTACCTAATTACCTAGGTTATTCTTGAGATATTGCTAGTGTATTGGCATTTAAGCACTAACTCATTGCGCATCTGCCCGAGTGTTTCTAGTTCTATCCTAGATTAGACATGTCAAGGTGAAACAACTATGTAAGTTCTGGTAGGGCTACCTGTACTTCAGTTTATACATTTCATTAATTTTCACAAAACATTTAGAGCAACATTACACTGTAGTCGGTGTCGCCACGTAGAGCCCCAGGCTGCACGAATTTCAATTTGGTTTTAACTCTGAAAGCTGATTTTTTTAGAAAAGATGATCTGTTTCCATAAGAATAAATAATAACATAGTAGAACGGAATCTCTTTTGACAGAGTCCAAAACGCCGCCATTTATATACCTACTTCTCCCTTCACGTCGTTTCACCCCTCTGTCGTCAAGGCGTGTTGCTAGGGTTGATTGCTGTTAAATGTTACTTACGTCTAAAGATAATATCGCTAAAATATAAGTTTTTCTTTGCTTTGAAATCATTATTTTTTATTCTAGTTTTACAAAATATGAGGTTTATAAATCATTACGAAGGTCTACATATTATAGACATTAGACATAACGAAAACGGGATATTGTCCGCGATTACCTTATAGGTTTGATGAGCTCCCGATATTTCGATGCAGTTGCATGCATCATGATCACGGGCAAACTGCGAAACGAGGGTAGACACTAATGTTGCGCAGACCGGGCTCTGTCTACCCGCATTTTTGCGCGCCGACTGCGCGCACTGCCACTACTATCGGTCGCGTTCTCACTTGTTACTCGATTTAAGCACACAACACTTACGGTGTCACTACGCGTACCCGAAACTGATTCTGGACAAGTCTTGCATAACGAAATCACCGGATTCCAGATATTTGACAACTTAAACCCATCCTCACGGTTAAAATGTTTATGTTTCTTAATCTCAACCGCTTCTCTCACCAGTCTTGGTATACGAGGGCTGTTTGATAAGTACCCGTTTTCTAAATATATTAATATCACTGGCCGCAAATAAGTATACCACCTTTTTAAGCCATTTTTCAGAGGCGGGAAAATTAAAAAAAAAATGGCATTCTTTTGTTTTTTTTCTCATTTGACAACGATTCAGTGAAGGCGTGAACTTAAAATTGTTAAAATGGAGAAAGAACAGCATCGGTCTGTAATTAGATTCTTATTTTTGGAAGGAAAAACATGTGATGAAATAAAAGTAAGAATGCAAGCGGTTTACCATGAATGTGCTCCTTCTATGACAACCGTCAGATATGGGTATAACGAGTTTAAGCGGGGGAGAACAACCGTCTTTGATGAGGATCGCCCAGGCCGGCCAGTTGAGGTGACTACAGACGATATGGTTAAGAAAATTGAAAATATCGTTTTAGCCGACCGCTGAATTAAACTTCGAGAAATCGTTGATGCTGTAAACGTTTCAATCGAGAGGGTACAACACATATTAGAAGAAAAATTGGGTATGAAGAAAGTATCGGCGAGGTGGGTGCCGCGTTTACTCACGGAGGAGCAAAAACGGAACCGACTGACTACTTCGGAGCAGTGTTTGGCCGTGTTCAAACGTAACCCGAAGGAGTTTCTGCGTCGTTTCGTGACCGTGGACGAAACGTGGGTCCACCACTACACCCCGGAAATGAAAGAGCAGTTGAAGCAGTGGATTTTACCGGGTGAACCTGCTCCAAAGAAAACAAAAACCGTCCCATCGGCTGGAAAGGTCATGGCGACCGTTTTTTGGGATTCGCAGGGTATTATACAAATTTACTATTTAGAAAAGGGAAAAACAATAACAGGGCAGTACTATGCCAATTTATTGGATGAATTTGACGCCGTGTTGAAAGACAAACGACCCCATTTAAAAAAGAAAAAAGTACTGTTTCATCACGACAACGCCCCGGCTCATTCGTCCAGAGTTGTGACGACTAAATTAGCACAGTTACGCTACGAACTATTGTCTCACCCCCCGTATTCTCCAGATTTGGCCCCATGCGATTTCTTTTTGTTTCCCAACCAAAAAAAATGGCTCGGTGGCAAGCGATTTAGATCAAATGACGAAGTCATTGCCGCCACAGAGGCCTATTTTAATGACTTTCCAAAATCATACTTTTTGGATGGTTTATTGAAGCTTGAGTATAGGTGGAACAAATGCATAGAGTTAAAAGATGACTACGTAGAAAAATAAATGCATATATACAAAAATAAATGGTTTTTTTTTCCATAAACGGGTACTTATCAAACAGCCCTCGTATAATGGCGTTCTGTCGAAATGATCTTAGGGCTGTGCAACTCAATCCAGTGATTTGTCCCCGACTCAATGATGTGTTCAGCAATGGCGGATTTGCGAGTGTCGTTATTTTTAACAGCGGCTATGTGCTCCTTAACCCTGCAGGCGATCGTACGTTTGGTCTGCCCTATGTACGAGCGGCCACAGCTACAGTCAACCCTGTACACACCAGGTTTTTCCAGTGGAAAATTGTCCTTGGGTGATCTCAGAAGCTGTGAAATTTTCCTGTGAGGGGTGAAAATAGTCTTAACAGAATACTTATCTAGTATTCTTGAAACCTTATCCCTTATCACCCCTTTTACATATGACATAAATGCTGGCTGTCACGCAACATAATGAGTAAGACGTTTGGTTTTACAGCTACGTTTACGTGAATTTATGCTATAATCATTCATCCTCAGGACTCTCCCCACATGATTCAATTCCTTTCCAAGATGTTGAGTGTCACACAGTGCATGAGCTCGGTTTGTCAAAGAAGTTACAACTGAGTTTAACTGTCTAGGATGATGATGCGAACTTGTGCGTCGGCTTCCTCTACACTGAATGGCCTAAGCTACCATCATCTTTGACTCTTAAGCTTACATCCAGAAACGCTAGACTCCTATCCTGTTCCATCTCCAGTGTGAACTTCATAGACTGATGAATATTCCCAAAATACTCCAAAAACAACTCAGCCTCATGTTTTCCACCTTTAACCACACAAAGGACATCATCCACGTACCTCTTCCAAATCTTGATATGAACTGGCGGTCGAGTGAGGGCTAAATGCTCAAAATGTTCCATCCAAATATTTGCTACCACAGGGGCTACCGGACTACCCATTGCTACACCCTAAACTAGTAAGTAGTATTGACCCCGAAATATAAAATAACTGGCAGTGAGGCAGTGTTCAAGGAGCCTAACGTACTCAATAGGTATGTCATTTCGCTGAACCAGGTTTTTCACCACTTCAATACTAGCCGCAACCGGCACATTAGTGAACAGTGACTCGACGTCAAAACTGACCATAGCCTGACCATAAACTGACCTATAAGGTAATCGCGGTCAATATCCCGTTTTCATTATGTCTAATGCAATAAACCGCGAATCATTTAAAACTGATATTATAGACACTTCTACATAAGAAGTTATTATAAGTGCCATACCAAATGAAGCCAATTAAGGTGATATAAGTAAATATTACTTATCTACAAACATAAAATAAAATATATACAGGCTCATGTAAAACTATTACAACCAAATTATAAACAACCAACCGCGCGTGCGGCGACAGTCTGACTGAGTAGTCTGTTTAACAAATACTCTAATATCGTGACCTTGAGCTCATCCGGAGCGGGAGTTTCCGTTCTACTATGTTATTATTTATTCTTATGCTGTTTCCAAAGTGTATACATAGATAGGTATCTATTTTAACTTTTCGGCGTCGGAAGTAAGTTTAAGTAGATAATGTAGAGTAATTTGAAAAAAAGCAAAAGAAAATCCGATACCTAATAATTTGCTTTTCTCCACAAAAAAATATCAATTACCTTGTCATGATACTCTTTACTTAACCGCGTAAAAAATATTATTTCAATCAATCAACCTCAATCAATTATCTGTTACATATTTATCAATTACCTTGTTAATTAATTATTTTTGCAGACTTTTAACATGAAACTACCGTGAGACTCAATCATAGTAAAATAAATACGGATCACTCACGTATATAAGTCGAGTTTAGCCCGACATGTTTCGGACTAATTCGTAGTCCTTCCTCTGGGAGCGCACGACCCAGCGGCGGCGAGACGCACACTGTGCTGGGTAGTCGCGCGAGCAGAGGAAGGACTACGAATTAGTCAGAAACATGTCGGGCTAAACTGGACTTACATACGTGAGTGATCCGTTTTTATTTCACTATTTTTGCAGATTCTATAATATGACTACGATGCTTATTAGACAGATAATCTGTATGATGTATACGAATTTTTGGATATTTATGTGTATTTATGTACTTATGTATTTATCTATATAATTATGTTTTAGTTGTCCAGGGGGGCTAGCAGGGGTGCCATTTTGTCGCTTGTCGCTTAGTGCGTCCTTCAATAATGCCAACACTATGAAAGGGACGCACTGCGCGACATGCGACCAAATGGTCCGCGTGCTAAACGTGCAGTACCCATAATGACGACGAATGACGATGTACGAATGTTTGTTCTCGGGTCTTGGATGTGTAATATTTATATAAGTATGTATTTATCTAATATCTAATTATATAAGTATGTTTATGCGTTGTCTAGTACCTATAGTAACAGGCTTTGCCTAGTTTGGAATACGTCAATTGGTGTCAAATTTGTGTCCCAGGATATATTTATTTATATTTATTTATAATACAAGCCCTGCTTAATTTTTGACTAGGTCAATTGGTGTCAATTGCCCCCGATTTGTATATTGGTGATATCAATACTATTACGGGAACCTCGTATTTGCAATTTTGGCAACCCTGGTCTGTGTTTTGTTTATGCACCAAGGCGACATTTTCAACAGTTTAGTTAACAACTTGCTGTTTTCTAACATTTCCTATATTTCCTTGTGGCATTCTCGAGCTCCTAACACGGATACTAATAAATTAAGGTAATTTAAGGCAAAACTAGAGTCGACCTTTTCTGCAAAATAATTCGCCACACGTTTATAATTCGCTTTCCTTATACCAACTTATACTTACATTAGAATAGTTTATTGCATATATTATGAACTGGTCATTTATGGATTCTAATGGCACTTAAATAATGTACTTAGTGTGAAATTCCTAAAACATACAAAGAGCTTAAAAGTATACCGAAAAGAGGATTAGATACCCATTTACAAAGGAGTATTTTTATTATTTATTTAATAAACATTGTTTCATTTTGGCATTTTAATTTGTTTATTCACATGCATTGGATGACTTTCTATATATAAGCTATGTTTCATTTATTATAACGCATGTGATATTCATACGAACGTATATTTTAAGGGCTGAAAGTAAAAACCCAAATGACCTTTGTGTACATATTTATTGATAAAACATTCGTTAATTAAATAATGTATTTTACAATAATCCGGCAAAAATTGGTCTCCAATTAATTGTGCAGGTGAATGTACTTCACTGTATGTTAGGAAATTTTTGTTTTGGTCTCAATTTGTTTTCGCGTAAATATAAAAAAAACTCTGCAGTTATAATAATTACAGTTAAATTAGTGTCTCGTTGACTAACTCTCCAATTTACGGCCCACCCTACTGCTGTATGAGTTTTTTTCAACAGCATACTGACGTGTTCCTGCTTTTTTCTGTGTAATACCTTTGTAGATTCAAGATCTCTCTTTCGGTCCCTTAATGAACTACTAATCTCTACCGCTCAAAGGTTGACTGGTAAAGGACCCTTAAAGGGATAAGTCTGTCTTTGTAATTTTCTATGCCAAACGTTCAACTTCAAACTATGTTATACATTTCTTATGGTTTTACTTGTACTATTATGTATTCTGTGGTTTTACAATAGTCAAGCGTTATCTAGTTCTTACACGGTACAGCGACACCTGTCTGTCAATAAAGTAGTCATCGTCCACAACAGTTTGTAGCTTTACTTGTCTTTATTTCTTTAGTTTCTGTACAATAAAGTGTTTACTTACCTACTTAGATGCCACAAGCTTTTATGGTGCGGTGGGGAACATTCGTCCAACCACAGCCATTATTTTACCAGTTACTGGCAGCAAATTAAACTTGTATACACTTCGCAACTAGCGAAAGGTCGGAGATGTCGCAAGTCCGCAAGGTCCGACCTAACTCGGAAACCGACTGTCAACTCCGTTAAGGTAAAAGCCGCCATGGCCTTTTTTGATTGAAGATTCTATTTTAGCCGGATGAGTTATGATTTAGTCGATGCGTTGATATAGTGCGACATAAAAGAGTAGAAATTAAATAATCCTAACTATCCTAATCCTAATCCTAGCTAATATTATAAATGCGAAAGTAACTCTGTCCCTCTATCTCTCTGTCTGTCTGTTTGTTACCTCTTAACGGGAAAACCGCTGCACCAATCTGGATGAAATTTGGTAAGAAGATAGTTTAAAAATAGGCTACTTTTATTCGGGAAAATTATATTATAATTCCCGGGATAGCGATTACCGAAATGCACGCGGACGAAGTCACGGGCAACAGCTAGTTTGGAACTAAAGCGACAACGGTACATGGCAACAACAATTAAAACTGTCAAAAGTGTCAAAACTCGATCCGAAAGAAGAACATCGAACATTTTTGTAATAATTTGTCGTATTGCGTTAGTTACAGCAATTACGTATTTAGTAGGTAAAATAAACAAAACTTATAAAACCAAGGTAGCTAATTACCATAACCTTCAAGTTTTTCCTTATTGTAAATGAGGAGAGCTACTTACAGATTTATGGCCAATGAATTATAAGCAATATCCATAAAAGGGCAATTTTCTAACGGATGTGCAAAGATTGAATAGTTTTGCAATTTATATGCAACATAATTCTCATGATATTAAAGAGTGTTCTTGTTACGTTTTACTAATGGCTATAAAAATACTACCATAAAATAGTGTGTGTTTATGTCATTTTCTCTGTAACCAACAAATACGCTCGCTACACAGAGCCATCGTGATTCTCCCACCACACGATTCATGTTCACCTTTCAACTTTAATTCATCTTAATTTCAGTCTCGCAGATGTCAACTATGTGAGTACTTAGATAAGCACAGGTATCCTGCAGCCGTGACACAGATCATCTGGGCACTACCACAATAGAGCGGACCCCAAATGTCTTCTCGAACAATAGGCCTGCCTGTCGCTAGCATGCTGTGACCTGGAACCTAGGGCTGACAAAACACTGGTGCACCTAAGTTACAATGCAATACAAGTATTCTTTATTGAACACCACAAAACGGTACAAGTAAATTACAAAAAACAGGTACACAATAGGCGGTCCAAAAAAGCTTAAAAGCGATCTCTTACAGACGACTAAAATACAGAAACCAAGATGAAGAAACTATTTAGGTGACAGAAATTTACAGAAATGAGTAACCTTAACTGAACAATTAAATAAAATAAAGTAAAATAAATAACGATATAAATAAACAATACACTAATACAATACATGAGTGAAAATGCCAAAAGGTGAAAAGGGTTACATACTGTTATTGTGGTATAAATTATTTCATTCTAAGACCGTGTCAAAGTACTCGTACATAGACAGCATGGTTGTTCAAATTCAAATTCAAAATTCAAATTCAAAATAATTTATTGCTAATTATAGGTACATATAAAGCTGGATAACATAGAGTAGAGAAGAACCGCTATAATTTGCCTTTCAGGCGTACAACATTTAATTTTCTTAAAATCTAGAATTATTTATTCAGTAACATTATCATTATCATTTGATTAACATTATCATTCTAATAAAACATGTTCTAAAAATTCATTTATATCATAAAATACATAATAAAGGAATCTTGTGGAATAAAGGATCTCTCATGTATATAAGTCGAGTTTAGACCGATATGTTTTGGACTTATTCCTTCCTCTGGGAGCGCACAACTCAGTGGCAGCGAGACGCTCATTGCTTGCCAAAACCCTGCTCTACTACAGGGCGCAGCTGACAGCGACGCACACCTACCCAATTGTAACATGCCGTTAAGCTTGGCTTATATAAGTGAGTGCTCCGTTTATTGCCACTATGATTAATGGTTTCATGTTATACATGGTTACAGGTTTGTCAAAAAATATTTGTTTGAAACGGAATATTGGCTACATCTTTCTTAATTATATAGCAGGTAGGCAGCATTATCTTTTCAGTGTCAATATTGTTCAAAAAAATGTGTGCTAATGAATTAGGTACCTACAATTATTTTGACTTTTTTGCCGCTGCACTCTCATTGTAGAGTAGGAGACTTATTTAAAATAAATGGTCTGATATTTACACAATACTGGTCTAAAACAAGAGACATGATGAAAAAACCTTAGAAAAAAACGTAAAATAATGATTAAATAAATAAAATAAAATAAAATGCGTTTATTTCGGACAACAGAAACTAAAGCCTAAAGTAGTAGTAGTAGTGGCCTAGCACTAAGCAGCAGAAATATGAAGTCGGTGCTTCATTCAAAGAATATTCCGCTCGCACCGCACTATGCCACAAAACTTTAGGCTTTGTTTTCTGTTGTCCGAAATAAACGCATTTTATTTTATTTTATTTATTTATCATTATTTTACGTTTTTTTTCTAAGGTTTTTTTTTTAAGGCGGTTTTACTTTTTTGTTAAAAGATTTTTATTTCACAATTTTACGTTGATTTAACATTTTCAGAATTATCCTTCAACTCCTAACCGTTAAGGAGTTGTACCTTCCATCATCAGCTCATCAACATAAGATGATGACTACCGGACGCAAATACTTGAATAGCCTTAGAAAATATATGAAACACATGATACGTGCCTATAAAATTTGAGGGTTGCCCTCGATTTCCCTGAGATCCCATCATCAGATCATGACTTGGTGACAGTTGGACCACCTCAGGAGTATACCCTTTCGAATAATGATTTAACATTTTCAGAATTATCCTCCAACTCCTAACCGCTAAGGAGTTGTACCTTCCATCATCAGCTCATCATCATGAGATGATGACTACCAGACGCAAATACTTGAATAACCTTAGAAAATATATGAAACACATAGTACGTGCCTGTAAAATTTAAGGGTTGCCCTCGATTTCCCTGGGATCCCATCATCAGATCATGACTTGGTGACAATGGGACCACCTCAGGAGTATACCCTTTCAAATATTTTTTTTTTTTGAAAATTGGTCTACAATTGACGGAGTAATCGATGAACATACATATAAAAAAAAAAAAAAAAATACATACAGTGGAACGTAGAACCTCCTCCTTTTTTTGAAGTAGGTTAAAAAGGGGATATTGACCGCGTGATCATGATGCATGTAACTGCATATCGGGAAATATCGGGAGCTCATCAAACCTATAAGGTAATCGCGGTCAATATCCCGTTTTCATTATGTCTAATGCGAATCATTTTAAACTGTTAAATTTACAAGTATTTAATTATGTAGCATTTAATGTCATCACCAACATCACTACAAACAAAGTACCCTGCCTCGTCTATCCGTTTATTTGAACGCGATAAACTGAAAAACTACTGAAAGGATTTCGATACGGTTTTCATCACCGTATGGATTATTATTTCCAGAAGGGTTCCATGCTGTATTATAATCTATACCTATAAAACAGTACCGTGGCTGACTAACTGTCCGATTGACAGACATCGCACAGCCTAAACTCCCTACTGGACCTAGAGACTTGAAATTTGGCAAACATATACCTTGAGTGTCCTAGAGGTGCACTAAGGGATTTTCGAAATTCTCAAGGGATAGTGAACTAGCTGGGACGGGTCTCTTGTTTCATAATATCAGTATGTATGTGTATGTATAATCAAATGGGCCTTCGGCGGTACTCGGACTCAACCTAGTGACTAAACTTTGAGTGGAATAACCACTCCAGACCGCGAACCTAAAGTGGTTATTCCCATTTCGTTAAAGTTTATCCCTGGTAGGTATTCATGTAAGCCTAAATCAATGAAAATAATCGATTTATTGATTATTTTTGTTTTTATTTTTATGAAACATTCATAGTATGAAATTCAACATACAATGACAATGCAAAGAAAAATCCGTTAAGCAGCTGGACTTGAACCAGCAACCTCGGTAATCCGTACCACGCTCCACCAATTAAGCTATACTTAACGTTGGTGTACATAACGAATTTTTTAATGCCTTGTGTCATATTATTTTATTTGGAAGATCTCTCCTCAGCGCCATCTATGAGTAGCTTAATCAAGCGGCTCACCCACTACGGAACTTCTACAGTTACGCATTAGTGGCAAGAGATGGAACTATTTTCTGAATCAATGAAAATAATCGATTTATTGATTTTTCTTTGCATTGTCATTATTCATAAGCCTATTTTAACTAAAATGCCGTTACAGTTCGTTTGTCCTTTTTTGTCACATTGACATTTCCGTTAGTAAGAAGAAGACAAAACCTACCTACCTATTTTAGCTAATGGAGGCTTGAGTGACGTTTATGAATATTTTTACGAGGTTGAGTCAGAGTACAGCCAATATAGATTTTGACCTATTAAACACGTAGCTTTTATCCGTGTATAAAATTCTTCCTCCGAATACGTTATGTACGTAGTTATCCGTAAAAAACAATGAATTTCATGGGAATCAGGAAATTCCTCGAGCGGTTTTGTTATCGTTTGAAAAACAAAATTTACCAGAAACTACTTGAAAACAGGTAAAGGTATTACCGAAAAATCGTTTAGTATTCTAATTAATTAGTCACTTGTTATACCTAATTAGACGTTTGCCATTGAGGAGAATTAATGTAAGCAGGTAAATTGAAATTAAAATATATGTATCGCTGAGTGCCTAAGTAAGTTGAATAACATTGCAAGGCTGTGAAGCAAAGGACTTATAAGTAGTCAATCGAGGGCCGCAATGTACTCTTTACCATTCAAAGGTTGACTGGTAGAGATTCTTTATAGGTCTACTCACAACGAAGTTACAGGAGAGGTCAAAGTGCCGTAAGTCACTTCGAGAAAAGGATGGTACCGATGGTAGCTCCAGCCAGTCGCCAACAACGCGTGTTGTTGATGTACCTACGCTGTCCTATCACCATCATCATCATAATCATCATCATCTTAATCCTTCCTCAACCAATTTGGCGAAGGCCTCCTTCAAATTTCTCCATATTGCTCAGAGGGTCGAGCACGACTTTACGAATGCTGCATAACGTTACTGTTATCGTATCGAGATCGAAAAACCTCATACTAAATTTTAGTTCCGCTCACGGCCGGGCGCTGTTCGAAACGTCATACAAACTCGACAACGTTTACTATTCGCTTTTACGTGACGCAGGTTTCGAAAAGTCGTGCTCGACCCTCAGACTTAATTCAAGTATGTGAGAGTTGAAAAACCGATGGATTCAGTATAGCTAAACGCTGCTTATGAATAAGGAGCTGACTGCCAAATTTCAGTGACAGACAAGCTCTTGACTTACAGACGTTCCTAATATTCAATAATATTATCTCTTATTTTGATCTAATCACGAATTTAATAAATATGCAATCTAAAAATTTGCTACATTTGACGACCGGATAGCCTAGTGGTTCTCTAACAAGGGTCTCTGACCCTGACTATGAAGCTTGAAGTCCCGGGTTCGATCCCCGGTCGGGGCAGATATTTGTATGATGAATACGAATGTTTGATCTCGGGTCTTGGATATGTATACAAGTATGTATATCCGTTGTGTAGTGCCCATAGTACAGGCTTTGCCTAGTTTGGACTAAGTCAATTGATGTAAAATTGTCCCATTATCTGAGCAGAGAAGAGCAGAGATATGCAGATATGCAGAGATGCAGAGATTGTATAACATACCTACAAAAAAGTTTATTTAGACGGCAAAGTTGAAGATAGATAGACGTTGTTACCGTCAGTAGATCAAAACAAAGTAACGGCTGTTAGCAATAACCTAGGTAACCTAAATTCGAAACATTTGTTCTGAACTTCTAAATCATGATTATGTCGCACCCCTGCCGGTCCAAATGTGGTCTGAATGTCACCAGCGCATTATATGCAAACAGGCGTGCGCGCAGGGGCAGTGTCAATCACGATCGTAGCCGTAAACAATCGCTAATCGATCTTGCTGTGCGCTTAATGTGCTATTTAGTGCCATTTTATGACTTGTTGTTGGTATAAAGCTGTAAGGTCTTTATCTAGTTTGTTGTATGATATGCACTATGTCTTGAATTCAAGTCTTGTATCCCCACCAGCCTTTTTACATCCCACTGCTGGGCACAGGCCTCCTCTCAGAATGAGAGAGCTTGGTTCCGTGCTGGCCCAGTGCGCGTTGGGAACTTCACACACATCTTTGAATTGCTTGGCAGGAGTGTGCAGGTTTCCTCACTATGTTTTCCTTCACCGAAAAGCGCATGGTAAAACTGGTAAATTGCAAATGTAATTCCGCATATAAATTCTGAAATACTCAGAGGTGCGAGCTGGGGTTTGAAGCCACGACCCTTTGCTTGAGAGGCCATAGGTCAAACCGCTAGGCGATCATGGCTAAGTCTAAAATACGACTGGTTAATTTTAAAAAGTATGTCTTATTTTGGTCTTGCAAAAACTGCTAACTGTAAGAATCTTAAGGCGAAAACAGCTTACAATGAATATAGGATCAGGATAATATTATTATTATTATGGGAACCAGCCAGAGAGTCGGTAGTCCGTTGCCGGCTTTTGATAGAACAATACACTCTTTTCTTAAAGTCTCTGATGTCATAGTCATACATTGACTAGGTGACGCATAAGAAAGGAAATGCACTGAGCACTTCAAAAAGCGCTTATTTTGGAAGTATTTAGAAGAGAATAATTAGGAGACAGACATAAATGTCTTTACTGCGAAGACCACGAATCAGTAGATACAATCAATGCTAGAGACGTTCCAGGGCAAGAAAAGCACGATTATTAAAGAACTACGTGCACATGTAGCACGGCGCGCCATTTTGTCGCTCGTCGCGCAGTTCGTCCCTTTCATAGTGACGGAATCAGTGAAGGACGCACTGAGCGACAAGCGACAAAATGGCACACGTGCTAGCCCGCCTGTTGCCCGACTTGCCCGCAACTTCGTCCGCGTAGTTTCGGTTATCGCTATCCCGCGGGAACTACATAATTTTCCCGAGTAAAAAGTAGCCTATGTTATACCTCAATATTTAAACCATCTTCTTACCAAATCTAGATTGATGCAGCGGTTTTCCCGTGAAGAGGTAACAAACAGACAGACAGAGAGACAGAGTTATTAGTTAGGACACGTTAGGATTAGAATTAGGATAATTTATTGAATCAGGCGTTACTTTGCGGAAGTCCATATTTATGAACTATAAACACATTTTTCACTTGTGGTCGCGGGTGAGCAAAGTAATTGTTTTTAGTTCAGAATTAGGATAGATAAGATTAGTTACACTAACCATTACTTTAGTTTTCTAACTTTCCTTCTAATTCCAACTATAACGAATTTAAATACCTACCTGCCTAAAGGTTATAGTAAACTGTATAGAAAAGTTCTTTAAATTCTCAACTATGTCAAGGCAGTTTCTGACCAAGCTGATGTTAACGAGGAACGTCGGCAAATAGCCACTCGCAACAGTCTTAGCAACTCATTGAGGTTTGAGCACACAAAACATCCGTAAACAAAGCAACACTGTAACGCCCAGTTTGTGTAGATATAAATTTGGATGAATGGCTGAATTGCATAGTATGAGGCGTGGACGAACAATTGAAAATTTTCAAATAATAATTCATTAAAATAGGCATTCTCGTGACTTCACCCGATCGATGTGTGTCGAGGTAACACATAAGTTACCTTTGATTGGTTTGGTTGGCACCTTCTGCAATCCCTCCAGGATTGCGAGTGTCTATGGAGTATGGACACTGGTGAACACTTATCTAGGTTCAAGTACCTTGCTTATCGTATAAAAAAACCGGACAATTGCGAGTCGGACTCGCGCACGAGGGTTCCGTAGAGAGATTGAAATCTTTCTTTTCCCTTTCCGCTTCCCGCTTCACGCTTTTCCCAGTGTTTTAAGTTGTCCAGTGTTACCAGAGCCCTGCTCCTAAGCAAAATGTACGCAGTGTGGGGTCATCTTTCTGGTCTGTGAAATCTACAGACAGACATAAAAATTTAAGGTTTTGAGAATTTTTTGGGTGGTTCTGCTATAGGAGCTACTTTCATACCAAATTTCAAGTTTCTAGGACAACTGGAAGTACCCTCTAGGTTTTCAGGGTACGGCAATTTGTATGGAAATAAATTTGACGACCGGATGGCCTAGTGGTTAGTGACCCTGACTATGAAGCTTGAGGTCCCGGGTTCGAATCCCGGTCGGGGTAGATGTTTGTATGATGAATACGAATGTTTGTTCTCGGGTCTTAGATGTTTAATATGTACATAAGTATGTATTTATCTATATAAGTATAAAAAATAATGAAAATAATCGATTTA
This sequence comes from Clepsis dumicolana, assembly GCA_963691665.1. Classification (NCBI taxonomy): domain Eukaryota; kingdom Metazoa; phylum Arthropoda; class Insecta; order Lepidoptera; family Tortricidae; genus Clepsis; species Clepsis dumicolana. The sequence goes on from OY829508.1 coordinate 15,173,647, forward strand.
TTGATTATTTTTGTTTTTATTTTTATAAAACATTCATAGTATGAAATTCAACTTACAATGACAGTAATAATCAGCATTCACTGTAGTTTTCTTCGGTAAATAATCTATGAGCAAAATCCCTTCTGTGTCCCAAAAGATTCTAGCCATAAGTTTACCTGCCGATGGACAGACCTTGAATTTCCGAGGCGGCTTCTCATCCTTAAATTTCTACTGTAACGACTCTTGCTTACTTTCCGGGTCCCATTGTCGAATCCAAGTCTCATCACATGTTACAATTCTAGAAATTATTTCTTCCTCTTTCCCTCGACTCATGTCCAAAAACTCTTCGCAACATTTGACACGCCTCTCCATGTCAAATGCAGTCAACATTCTGGGGACCCAACGTGCACTAACCTTGGACATGTTCAAATGCTCATGAATTATTTCATTGAGTCGCTCTTTACTGACGCCCACATCTCTAGCTATCTCCCACTGCTTCACTCGTCGGTCCTCTAATATAATTTTTTTCACCCTGGCTACATTTTCATCGGTGACGGCCGAAACTGGTCTTCCGCTACGAGGATCATCTTCCAGGCTATCACGACCTAACTTAAACTGCTTTGACCAAAACTTTATAACAAATTCGGAAGAACACGAACTGCCAAACACACGTAACATACGCTGTCTGATCTCCGAAGGCGTATTCCCTTCTTTAGTCAAAAACTTAATCACCGCACGCTGCTCGATTTTATCCATTTTTACTTTTTCTACCGACATGTTTGAAACAATTGTAGGAGACAAATAAACGTGATGCAATAACAAACGAATATAAATCCATACCAACCAGCATTATTTTTGTATATATTTCTGACCAAGGAGATTACTTATCCGCCGCCCCTCGTAAGTTGTCAAACAGGAAACGGCGGGGCGCGCGTGGCAGCGATACGCCGCACGCTTTGTGCTGCGGCCATCGGACGAAATGTGGAGCCAGCCCCGGCTGCGGCCGCGCTGCCATCGCACACAAGCGTTGTGTAACCAGCCCCGCAAACGCATTATTTTTATATTTTAAAAAAGCTTTATTTTTGTATATATTTCTGACCAAGGAGATTACTTATCAGCCGCCCCTCGTACCTAGAGGTGCACTAAGAAGGGATTTTTCGAAATTCCCAAGGTGTAGGGAACTAGCCCATTTTGAAATATTTCACGGGGGCGGAGCCTCGGGGCATAAGCTAACATAATAATTCCGCCTATGTATCATCATTAGCGTCACATTCCACTACTGGGCATAAGGCTCCCGTGGTGCGCCGTTGAGTTTGGACTTCGGCTGTGTTCCAGCCACTGCCACCTGAAAAGCCTCTAGTGTAATTTTTAACCGACTTCAAACAAGGAGGAGGTTCTACGTTCCACTGTATGTGTGGTTTTTTTATGACACAAGAAGATGTCTCGATCGCGTTCGGGTTAACGTCTGAATTAGGGTAAATCGGAAGCGCCTCAAGCGGTATTGACAACGTACCAATCTCAAAGTATTTGTCGGTTGCATTTTTACGACTCATAAAAAATAAGACAGGTTAAGATATAAACAGAGCTCGGACAGGTCATAGCAAAAACAGATATGGAAATAGAACAATACTCAATGGAGTCGATACTTAAAATTGTTATTTGGGATTAATTAAGAAAAAGGCACTGGTTTCGCTGGAAACAAAATTATAATAATCCGTCATACAAAAGACCATAGACAATATACACTAAAATTATAAAAATAATAAAAATATCGAAAAGGTTGTGCAATCTTGCACAATTATAATTATCTAAAGAGGATATTATCGTACTTTAACATTAAACCATTAAACATTATTTAGTTGCATATCTGTCACGGTTTTGTCAAAGTGGCATTCTTGAAACAGTTTTGTGGTGACAATTTAAATTAGTAAAATTATTTATTTATGGTTATTTCTAAATATTTTAAATATGGTGAAAATAAAAACGATTAATGAGTGGATTGAGAACTACCCCGAACTCTAATAATTATAATGAAATTGAAAAATTTATTTAAATAATACATGTACATAATGCGACTCTATTAATCTTGTTCTATTACCGTAATGCAATTATTTTGCTATGACCTGTTCGAGCTCTGGATATAAATTTCGAATAACGAGTTAATGACAAAAGTCTGAATTTGAATATTTGCGGCACAGAGCATCCAGAAAGAAGAGTCGTTAATGTCGTCAATTTCAAAAATTTTACAACAACCCTTTAGGTACATTTTGCACAGTGTCTGTTGATTGTGAGCGTGTTTTTGGCATTTGTGTGATAGTTTTATTTCGGTTTGAGTTTGTAGGAACGTACAACAATTTTTTCCATGAACGTAGACGCAGTAGTAAAGATGGCAGAAAAAAAATGTTGTGACAATGATAAGCTTAAACCTACTCGCGTCTGTCTCCTCTAAGATTTGCAGACAGCAAAAAGGAAATTAAGTAATAATTCTCACGTCGCAGAGAGCGTTTGAAAGTCAGTTTGTTTGTCCGGCCAAAGACCCAGTAATTAGACATAGGTCGGTGTGAGGACGTCCGAGCAAATACCTATGGCATTGGTCGCTTATGTCGGGAGCTGTCTTTAGCTAGTAATACACAACTTTTTATACGGGACAGAAGTTGTAGGGCCGCAAAAGAGTTTTCCGTGGGTAAAAATGGTCGACAGTATTTTATAGACTACCAGAGGAGCCACTCATCGCAACCTGTCATGCCACAATTATTTTTCTGCCACTCATCATTCGGTTAGGATACAGAAGTAAAGAATACCTACGCGTTACACTCATGTCAAAACATGTCACGTTCCTACGATACGAACTAATACCAAAACTAAACCGTCGCAGAATGCTAAACATATACACGACTATCCATTTTCTATGACGAATATGCCTGAGGGTCGAGTACGACTTTACGAATGCTGCGTAACGTAAAATCTAATAGTAAACGTTGTCGAGTTTGTATGACGTTTGGAACAGCGCCCGCCCGTGAGCGTATTTGGAACTAAAATTTAGTATGAGGTTTCTCGATCTCGATAAGATAACCGTAACGTTACGCAGCAATCGTAAAGTCGTGCTCGACCCTCTGCCTATCATATTTTTAGGCAGATGTATTACGAGTAAAGCGCGCATTACCATCTCCCGTCATAGTGCTCTGTGACCTATGACGATTGAAATCGTTGACTTTGCTTGTAAAAGAGATTTGAATAATCGCGTTAACTTGCAATTAGGTGTTGTGAAGTTACATTATTTTAAATTGTTTTTCATGGTTTCGATACAGTTGATCGGTTGATGCAAACTTTTTTGTTTTCTTTTGAATGTTTTCTTCGCATTATTGTTAAAGTCTGTTGTTTAACAATAAAAATAGTATTTATTACTGTCCACTCTCGTGTATATATATACAGTCAGCACCAGAGGTAGTTGAGCAATCGAAGCGGCCACAATGTTCTAAGCATGGCTCTATTGTTATAGACATATGAGCTTGTGCAGATTATACATTTTATTTATAGTAAGTATTTTAGAATTATTTTAACACGTTCACTGCGGTGCTTAATTCTGCTTACTTTCAACTAGTGCTATAAGGGGTCTTTCCGCCTTCACTGTACCATTCTACCGGTGCGGTGGGTTGCCTATCGACCGCTAACGGAACTAGGTACTTCAAATGCATTTTTTTCTGCGAAATTCACAAATTTTCAAATGAATCCTATATCACATTATTCTTAGAGAATTACTTTATCTTGGTTTGGCTTCGCCCAAAGATCTGATGTCAGGATATTGCAAAATAACAGAATATAATTTGGAGGCACTTAGGCCTCTTACAGCACTGAATTACAGGTACAGTTATAGCAACTGCTAGTGACGTCCCTAATAAAAAAAAAGTAAAACCGCCTTCAAAAAAAAACCTTAGAAAAAAAACGTAAAATAATCCTCTAAAATAAATAAAGTACTTCATTCAAAGAATATTCCGCTCGTACCGCACCGACTTCATATATCTGCTGCTTAGTGCTAGGCCATAAACTTTAGGGTTTCGTTTCTTTTCGTTTATTTTATTTATTTATCATTATTTTAGAGGATTATTTTACGTTTTTAATCTAAGGTTTTTTTTTGAAGGTGGTTTTACTTTTTTGTTAAAAGATTTTTATTTCACAATTTTACGTTGATTTAACATTTTCAGAATTATCCTCCAACGCCTAACCGCTAATGAGTTGTACCTTCCATCATCAGCTCATCATCATGAGATGATGACTACCAGACGCAAATACTTGAATAACCTTAGAAAATATATGAAACACATAGTACGTGCCTGTAAAATTTGAGGGTTGCCCTCGATTTCCCTGGGATCCCATCATCAGATCACGACTTGGTGACAATGGGACCACCTTAGGAGTATACCCTTTCAAATAAAAATAAATTGAAAATCGGTCTACAATTGACGGAGTAATCGATGTACATAAAAAATAAATACATACAGTGGAACGTAGAACCTCCTCCTTTTGTTTGAAGTCGGTTAAAAAGGCAAAGACATCGATAGAACGAAAACTTTTAATATAAGCTGTAATTAAATTACATATGACTGTCTTAAACCATTCGAGGCCCATTGGTCTATTATGATCACGGAAGTAAGATTTAATTTTCTTCACATTTTTGTTGGCTAATTAGTACTTCTATTTACTGACCAACTGTAATGTTCATACAAAATCGACAATTGGGAATACTAGGTATGTATGTATATATCTCTATTGCACATACTACATAAAGTAATAGATAACAAAAGAAAAGCAATGTACAAAGGCGAACTTATCCCTTAAAGGGATCTCTACCAGTTAACCTTCGTAAGCAAGTACAGTATTTTCGATCACTTATATTATAAACTTATCGTCACTGATCGGTTGAAATACCTTATGTGTATTACTTATATGTAGACATTTGCGCATCACTGGGTCAAATTTCAACTATCATAGACACAAACAGGTGCGGTAGGGGGCGGATAGGCCCGTACCATTTATGGGGGTCCATAGACCTACTCGCACTGAACGCTCGTTTATTTCTCAGGGTGCGATGGAAGGTCTAAAGACCTCTTATATGTTTTTAGGTTCTCAATAGTTCTACGTTCAAATAGAAATCGAACCGTATAGTTATCTCTTTTATACGTATCAAAACCTACAAGCTACGAGTTCCGCACCAGAGCGAAACCACAGTAGTTTCACCCGCACAGCGCGGGAGTACTCGAAGGAGGTCTTTAGACCTCTCATCGCAGTGAACGTGTTAATGACATAGTTATTTTGCTTCGACAACTCCATCCTGGGGACAAAATCATTTATTATTTTGACATTGCCATAATATCATAGTTATATACCGAGAGGCAAAATTAATCGCAAACCTTGATTAATATAAATTCTGTTATTTAAATATATAATACTTTCCCCCATTTCCGCAAATTGCTACTTTGCGTTTTCTGTGTACCTTTTTCTGTTTTGTTTGTTATGTGTGTTCAATAAAGAGTTATTGTATTGTATTGTACTTTTACAATAAATAGTAAACAAAATAGGGTGGGAGTTTAACTTTGCCGCTGAGTAGGTATATTAGGTACCTATTATATTTTTAACGATCTAAAGTGGTTCAAGAACCTGTACTACAGTCCAGTAAGAGAAAAATACGGAAGGAAGTCTTGTAGTCGTGGTTTGTATGTTTTTGTCAGTTCTTAGAATTATTTCCTGACTTTAGTGAAATTTCATTCAATTTAACTATAATACTGACTGCGAAGCTAGAGGTCCCGGGATCGAACCGTGGTCGGAAAAGATATTTTGGTATGACGAATAAGAATGTTTCTTCTCGAGTCTTGTATCTATGTATTGAATTAGGTATGTGTTTATCTATATATGTTTATCCGTTGAGTAGTACAGGCTTTGCCTAGTTTGTCCACAACTTAGGTCAAATTGGTGTATGTCCCATGATTACCGTTTTATTTTTATTTATTGCTTTATTTCTTATTAAGTGTGCTAGTAATTGTGAAAATCTAAAATCAATTCGCGAACCATACCTGTTCCTAAAACCATTAATTTAAGGTTCCACGTCTTGAACCTATTAAGTATACTAAACTGACACACGAGTGAGCAATCAACGTTGTTAGACGCAGGTGCGGCCGTATACCTAGTGTAAATATAGTACACTTAAAATTGATTTCACATTCGCATTATTGGCAGCAACTATCGACGGACAGTATAAAATTCGAAACTGTTATAAACGAGCGTGCATGCCCCTGCGCACATAAATATTGGTGTCTTTGATACCAATTTAGCTCAATATTCACGATAAAAGTAGTGGAATATGTTTGCACTGTTGTGTTCCGGTGTGGAGAGTAAGACAGCCGCGGAAATCGCTATCACCTTAGACCTCTAGGTTGGCACCTTTTGCAATCCCTCCAGGATTGCGCGTATCTATGGAGTATGGACACTAGTGATCACTTATCTAGGTTTAAGTACCTTTCTTATGGTATAAAAACACCGGACTCGCGCACGAGGGGTCCGGTAGAAATATTTTAACGCTTTCCCCCAGTGTTTTAAGAAGTCTAGTGTTAGCAGAGCCCTGCTCTAAGCAAAGTGTACGCAGTGTGGGCTCATCTTATATTGGTCTGTGAAATCTACAGACAGACATAAAAAAAAAAAAAATTTGATGACTGAAATGAAAATTTAATGACTGTATCTTTTGATTGCGTTGACTTCGAAGTTTGATTTTTTCGCTCAAGGGACTGCAGGCTTGAGTATTTGATATTAATTTTAGCATGCTACCTCCACGCGTTCCAGAGAAAAAAGGTCTCGACAGACAGACAGCCAGAATGACAACAAAGTGTTCCGTTTTTTCCCATTGAGGTTCGGAACCCTAAAAAGATAACTGTTGCATCAGAGTCAATTTGAAAGCTGCCCTAATACTTTCCGCAGCCTGACCTAATTAGTTCAACTACACTATCCTCTAAACTAACAGCTGTATGTGGTGCGCACTGTGCGCAGTGCCCTATTTCCCATCCTCTATCCCTTGTTAGTCATGGTGACCCGTATCGCACAAAGACGGTCTGTGCACGTGTTGAACTCGTTCCTGTCACGTGCGTCAGTAGCAGTTATAGTGTTATGTGAGGCTTTAATTATGTGATCAAAATGGCGCAAAGAAAGGACGCTTCTGGAATTCTTTGTTCACGGCAAGAACCGTAGTCGTTCGCGGGGAGGCCGTGGTCTCCCAGGGTGTGATTGAAGGGCGAGCCTTACCGCAAGTCTGGTTGCTCTCTCAAAGACCCCGGTTGTAACCACGGTCGAACGTAAAGCTAACTAACTGGTAAAGGTTACTGCGGGCCTGGCTGCCCTCTCATAAGACCGCAATTATATTCTCTATGATACACATGGGCGAGCATACTGCTTTAAAAGAGTCACTTACAATTTTTCCCCTACATTGAATCATGACGTTAATTAGAACAAACAAAATTTCTTATAAGTAGGTTGTCGTTCGTATAAGAATTTGAAGGCATTTACGCCCATTTAGAAATTCTCCTAGAAAAAGAATAAGCTCTCCATTTCTCACTAATTACGACTTTGCGTTATTAATTAAAAACCTTCGTGCGCGAGTCCGACTCGCACTTGTCCGGTTTTTCACATCCCCCTCCACTGCCACACGAATCTAGTCATACAGACCCAACTATCAATACCGCTACACTATACGCTGACGCGCTTTAAGCTCCCTACGAGCCCATTTTCAAAACGCCGGACCCACCATTCAACGTGACACCGGTAATTCTGCTCAAAGTAACAAAGTTACAAATTCTATTCAGAATTTTTCTTCATCTGAACGAAGGTTTGTATTATTCTGTATGCGTGAAGCGATTCCAGAGTCCAACTTAAGCTTAGTATACACTTCCCACCGAAATTTAGTTTTTAGTCGCTAAAAACCGCCTTCAAAAAAAACCTTAGAAAAAAAACATGACTAATCCCCAAAAAGCCATGAGTTTTATGGCCTAGCAGAAATATGAAGTCGGTGCGGTGCTAGCGGAATATTCTTGGAATGAAGCACCGACTTCATATTTCTGCTAGGCCATAAATTTCATGGCCTTTTTTGGGAATTATTTTATGTTTCTTTTCTGAGGTTTTGAAGGCGGTTTAACTTTTTGTTAAAAGGTTTTTTATTTCACAATTTTCAGTTACGTTCATATTTAAAATATTATCCTCCAACTCCTAACCGTTAAGGAGTTGTACCTTCCATCATCACTTGATCAACACGAGATGATGACTACCAGACGCAAGTACTTGAATAGCTTTCGAAAATATATGAAGCACATGATCCGTCCCTATAAAATTTGAGGGTTGCCCTCGATTTCCCTGGGATCCCATTATCAGATCCTGACTTGGTGACAACGGGACCAACTAGAAAGTATATTCTTTCAAACAAAAAAATAATTTTTGAAATCGGTCCAGCCATCTTCGAATAATCGGGGAACATACATAAAAAAAATAAAAAAAAATATTCCGACGAATTGAGAACCTCCTCCTTTTTTGCGGTCGGTTAAAAATTAACTTATTTATCACGTTCTTTTTAGACTTACAGAAAGTACTAAACATGATGAAAACGGGATATTGACCGCGATTTGATGAGCTCCCGATATTTCTCGTGATCATGATGCATGCAACTGCGTCGAAATATCAGGAGCTCATCAAACCTATAAGGTAATCGCGGTCAATATCTCGTTTTCATTATATCTAATGGTTAAAAGAAATTACAGTTCTTTGCTTATTCGAATAGGTACAGTCAACAGCAGAAGTAGTTAAGCAACCTAAGATGATCTAAGCACGGCTCTATTGTTATAGACATTAAGAGCTTGTGTATATCACTGTAACCGCTTTAGTTGCTTAACTACTTCTGCTGCTGACTGTACTATTATTGCGCTACTATGGCGCAAGCAAAAATTTACAACGCTATTTAGAGTAGGTACAATTTTATCAAACCGCAAAATATGGATATTAATAGGCATGCCGTTTTTATTTTTATTTTTACCGTTTTCCCGTTAAACTTGGCTATTAAGCATACTTTAAATACTCACTATAATAAAAAAAGCAGAAAAATGTGATCCTTGCAAATCCGTGTCAAGTGTAAAATTAGTACCTACATAGTAGGTTAATCATAGTTTTCTGGCTTATGTTTATTCTTGCTTCAGTACAAATCATTTATTTCGGACTTAAAATCCATAGTGTCAGAGAGTATTTAAAGTATTTATAATGAACTTAGAAAAGTTGAAAAACCCCCGACATTGTCATTTCAAAGTTCAATATTTCAAAAACGGGTGAACCGATTTTAATGAAACTTGACTAAGGACCATCTCGACTAAACTAGCTCTCGAATGGAAAAAACGCATCGAAATCCGTCCTTTTGTTTGGGAGCTATGATGCCACAGACAGATACACAGATACACATGTCAAACTTATAACACCCCTCTTTTTCGTCAGGGTATAATAACGATATGCAAAGATTTTTGCCACGTTCAAGAAGCATTAGGTACGTCAAAAATGTGGCTTACTGTGTGTGTGTGTGTTTGTGCAACTGTCTCCTTAATTAAACTTTAATTTTTGGTATTGACCGTCATAATTGTGTACACGAGGCTTTAAAGCAACGTCAACACAGAAACATTTTCCAGTCGACTGGGTCTAAAATCGGTAAGATCTTATAAGGAGATTGGGGTCAACGTATTGTCTCTTGTGTACTTAAAGATGGATGGCTCAACTGACCTTCTATTGAACGAAACAAACTTACCAACTCTAAGTATGGAAGTTTTATCATACGTTAGGCGTTTATTTTCCGATTGAAATGAGAAATACAATTCGATTGAAATTTGAAAACGGGGAGTGTCAATCAATCAAGTGATTTCTCGCAAGAGTTTTTAACCCCTGCCTGACGCAAAAAGCGGAATATCATAAGTTTAACGTGTGTATCTGTGTATCTGTCTGTGGCATCATAGCTCCTAAACGGATGGAATGATTTCGGTGCGGTTTCTTTAATCGAAATCTAGTTTAATCGAGCTGAGAATCAGCTAAACGCAATCAAAAGATACAGTCATTAAAAAGGTAGTTTCCATACAAATTGCCGTACCCCGAAAACCTAAACGGTCACTGCCAGTTGTCGTAGAAACTTGAAATTTGGACAACATCGGGGGTTTTTCAATTTTTCTAAGTTGGTTAGGTTATTCCAAGATTTACAAATACATCTGTATTAATTTAAGCTACCTATGTCACCCAGGTATAAAAAGACGATGATATTTCATACACAGTACGCATGCGTATTTTTTAAATCTGCAAATCGCGACCTGCGCCACACGTGTTGCGCAAGAGGAGCGCATTGTTGTCCGTCACAAAAGATTTTTTACCCACCTCAAAAATGGGAATGCTTTTACTTTCTTCTACGATTTTTTGCCCCAAACTGAAGTTTTGGGGTAATTTTAGCGACGATTCTTTTTATTACCTACTTAGTTTACATTGGACGAAACTTCATAAAATATTACTATTTAAAAATAACTGGACGATGTCTAATTGGTCGGAAAATTAAAGGAAAGGTCCTGTCAATACGTGTCATTTTCCTTTCTTTGTGGTTTTACAAATAAAATATCGTCTACATATCACGCTGGGCAGAGGCCTCCACTCAGTATGAGAGGACAGTTGTTGCTCTCTCGAGGCTCTAAGGGAAACGAGACGCACAGAGACTAAGCAATATTATTTGCAGTCATATTAGATTAGCTACACTCTAGGGGAAACGAGACGAAATCGAAAGTTGTGCCTAGTAGATATTTCGTAGACGGCAACATTACCTCAAATGTCATAATTGAGAAATGCTGCCATACGACTTTGGTCCTGATTCCTGGCTCTTACTGGAACAGTGGTCTACGCTTTTGGCCTCATCTTCGCTTATCATCAGGTGAGATAGGGAACAATCGCTGGTCAGTTTTTTTTTTATAATAATAAAAATAATATTTTATTCTTAATCGGTTTATTATTTTTATCTCTTGAGTCTTCTTTTACTGTTAAAGTTTGCTTGAGCTCAGGAAGAGGTTTTTACAAATTGACTGTATTAAAAATTTAATTACTGATTAAGTGAAAGTGAAAAATGTTAAAGTATAAGAAATATAAATCCTTTGCTTACAAAGTGTTGTCAACTCAAGATTTTAAAAATTTCCGCCTTTTTACAATGTCAAATTTGAGTAGCCAGACTCTACAAGCGACCAATTTCACTCCAGGTGCATTTAAGTTTGGAGCGTATTGTAACCATTTAATGTAATCCATAACGATACCCAAATCCTACGCACGTAGTAACACATTGCATCGCTACCTGCACACGTTCCCACAGCCAGCATAACAAACGTGTTTTTTTTTATCCTTGTCTCTCACACATGCCTGCAATAAAGCTATCCCGCTCTACGAATGCATTCGACGTCATCTTTTACTCTCACTATCGGCGAGTGTACATGCAAATATAACACATGCAACACACTATTTTTGACGTAAAATAGAAATTATAATCAAATACATAAATTGAGGTTGTAGAAGATAGATGTGTTGACACACAAAAGCTTGGAAGAAATGATTATTTTTAATGAATCTGCTGTAAAGTTAAAAGGTTCTTCTGATTTTTTGCTGCTACGCTATGACGTAAACCCATTGAAGCGAATCGGCTCGTGGACTTTCTTTACACTGAGACAGAAATGTATTATGCCTTAAGTTAGACAGAGATGGCCCTATAAAACAATGCCTGGGGGTTTTTATAGACGCTACCAACAATGTTCTCGTAATATACTTTCTTCAGAAGAAGCTGACCACGGGAGCTAAAGACTTCGGCTCCGTACTTGCCGTTTTACTAAACGCTGAGTAGATACAAAGTAGGTATTACTGGTAAGTAAAATTTGGGAAGCTATTTCCGAGTCTTCAATGTACTTAAGTATTTTTTTAACACTACTGCTAAATGAAAAAGACTGTATTGTTTCGTAATCTCCTTGTACTGTTTTGTGGCGTTCAATAAAGAATATTTTGTATTGTATTGTATTGCAATACTAAATCCCACCAGAAATTACATGTCACACAGACCACCAGCACTATGCTAGCAACTTGAACGGTGGTTTTGGTTCTTTGAAAATGATGTTAGAGTGTTCTGAAACTCGTCAGGGTAGCGTAGTGGTGGTGGTGATACAAAAATACAAACCTTCCTTATTGAACACCACAAGCAAAACAGTACACAGTTGAATCTGTTTGTGTGGCATGTGTTGATTCGTGTGCACACGTCAAGCTGTTATGAGCACAGTCCTCTTTTTGCGTCAGGGATTCAACGTCATCATCATCATCATTATCATATCAGCCGGAAGACGTTCACAGCTGGACATAGGTCTTCCCGAAGGATCTTCACAACGATCGGTTTTGTGCTACCCGCAGCCAATCGCTTCCCGCCCGTCGGGGGTTTGTGCTACCCTCAGCCAATGGACTTCGGGAGTTATAAGTGTTCAAAGTCGCAATCATCAGTGGTGTCAGTCGCGTGCGCAATCGTTGACTCGTATTAATTGGTGAAAGAGTGAGAGTGATGTCACTGCGCACTTTCTGAGGCGACAGCTTTTCTCCTGGCTGTGGAAATCAATGCTTTCACTTTTCAAACGTAATTAATTAGTGATTTTAATTGATAGGCGTGTAAAGTGATCGTTCGTTCCAATAGATTGTTAATAGTAATTAGTGATTGTATAGTTTTGTTATTGCAAAACTATAGAGTATAAAGCAGGGGAAAGAATAGCCATTTTTTTACGCGTTGTCATAGTGAAGGATAAAAGATATAGTTACTAAAAATACTATGACAAGATTTTTTAAGTAAATTCTGTAGTCAATATTTTTATTGGTACTAGACATTAATTACTGTAATCAGTTAGAACTATTTTAATTTCCGGTCTAATTCTAGGGAAAAAAATGGTTTGTTGTTGGGAAGGAAAATATTTCAATTACGTTGACTTTCCTTACATTTACAACATACCTCACATTTTAATGTGAAATTATTATTCTTCGTTACCTGTTACCTACCATTACCATAATTACTGATTGTTTTTCTGTCTTGCTATCTCATAAGATTGTGTTCGATCGATGGTAGGTATGTACATACGCAAGAATGTAAATAAGAATGTAAATAAGTATATAAGAATGTAATGTAAATAAATTCCTAGCCACTAACTACACCTACCCACCAGAAAACTCTCAGATTTTTAGGTACTAAAGGTCCGATCCGAAAATCACTACTACTACTGTTACTATTTTTAAGCGAGTGATTAGGAATGCCAAAAGATTGGCAGTGCAGGCGCAAATTGAACATGCGAAGGATTCATCTAAGGAGATATGGAAAATTGTTAATAAACACCGAAGCAAGTGTATTGAAAAAATAAGGGAAAATCAGCTTTTAAAAATAAATCAAGAAAATGTGTCTACAAATCTAGTTAACGACCCAGATGACGTGAGTGCTATCTTCTTAGAAAAATTTACTCAAAGCAGTTGCAAACGTGACACTTCAAATGAGGCACTCCTTTTGTTACAGGCTAACGTCATAAGACAAAAAAATGACATGCTTTTTGACCCAGTCAGTGAGGTTGAGATAAAACGTACGGTTAATAATCTTAAATCTAAAGCCTCAAGTGGATACGACGAGATTCCCATATCTGTCATCAAAGAAAACATTGACGTACTTGCTGAACCATTGGTATACTTCTTTAATGAATGCTTTGAGACTAGTACCTTCCCAGACCAGTTTAAGTTGGCAAAAATCCTGCCCGTCCATAAAAAAGGATCTAAAACGGATCCAAATAATTATAGACCCATTTCTATCTTACCCACTCTTTCGAAACTCTTGGAAAGACTTATGAAGGACAGACTGATGAAATACCTTAAACACAAAACACAAAACAACAAAACAACAAAAGACACAAAACAAACAAAACAAAAGACAAAACAAAAGTTCATTAGGAAGCCGCTGTCCCTGTTCGGGCGCCATCTGTAGTGATGCGAAAAAAAAATATGGAATGTTGGGGAGATAGACAAGTTGACAATCCAACTTGGGGAGAGTTGATTCGCTACGCTACAGCCTACTGATATAGGTTATCTAAGAATAGAAGGTTGCTCGGACAGGCACAGCGGCTTCCTAATGAACTTTTGTTTCAAGAGCCGTAGCCGGTTTAACTTCTATTGGTGTGGTTAGTGGGAGCGACAGAATGATAAGAAGGCCAATTAATTGAACATGACATTTATTAAAGAATTCAATTATAAGCCAAGCCGGCACGCTTGGGACTAACTAAACCTTATCTAAACCGGTCGACGCGCACTGAATCTATAATGTGGTGAAAAGTCCACACGCGCGCTGGCCAGCAGTAAAGAGAAATTGTCTGTGCACTTACGGGACTCCTCGGTCTACCTCGGTGTTGGTGTGTCGTATCAGGCTACGGAAGTCGTAGCCGGCACGAGTATGTTCGGAGACCCTCAGGCCGTCAAACCCTACTGGCAACAGCAAGGTGAGGCCCGGGGGACAGTCAGACGTAGCCCCTGGTGGTGCAGACGCGGCACAGCGCGCAGGTGCGCGGGCGGGCGTGGAACCCTTGGCGTCGCAGAATTGCCACAGAGTCCGCCCGCCGGAACTCTGGTCCTACGGGAAAGGCTCGCGCTGTCTCGGCGAGGCGCGTAGTCGATGATGGAGGGCTATTAAACCCTTGGCTTCAGCACGAATGCACTGGGCCGCCCACTGGCCCAGGCCTGCGGGAAATCGGACGCGGTGGCGCACGGCGCGCGGCGTCAAAAACTAGAAGGCTTTGAAGTCCTTGGCATCAGTGCGAGCACACTAAGCCGCCAGCTAGCTTAGGCCTACGGGGAAGGTGAGAACGGCAGCGCTCCTCGATGCACACACGTCACTCCGCGACACATATACGCACTCCTCACAAACCCTACTGACACTGCGTCTCAGAGGACGTCACAAAAATGTTCACAGCCTGCCAATGCATCGGGTCTGGTGCGACGCGCTTACGCGGACGCGTGGGTGGTTGGAATTACATCGCGGTACCGCGTTTGCGCTTATTTACGCGGCGTTTTTACGTCAAATTACGCGCACGAGTGACATGCGCCCACCCAGGAAGGGGATCGCCGCCAGACTGTCAGTGTGACAGATCACGGCCAGGGAATTCAGGAACGCGTTTCGTTTGACGGGATGTTAAACTCTCGTCAGCCGCTTAGTAACTTCCAAATTTAACAAACTACCACGGCGCTACGCGCAGACGTGTTTTAATTGTATACGAGCACGCGGCGGGTGTCCCTGACAATTCGTGGTAAGACGAAGTTTCGAGCTTGTACAACGAGTCGCGGTTAGTGTGCGATGGAACGAAACGTAGGTTCCGCGAAACGGAACGCTCTGACAAGGTGTCAAAGTTTTTCTCTCAAAACAACTACCTACTGTTGTTATAATTAAATTTCTGACGTTTGTGTGACTGAAAGTTGCTGAAATATGCTTTGTCGTGTAAAACCGAGACTACAGGGCGATAGCGTGGCTTTGGGCGGTTAATTTGGTACCTGATATGTGTCTGGGCACGTGTTATTCTAGTGGCAATGTAAGTTTGAAGTTCGACAATAACACATGGTGTTTCCGCTGAAAATACAGCGTCTGTGATTATTGCAGGCCTGAAATGTGCCTGCCGCTCGTTAGATCAGGAGACCAGCTATCCGTGAGTACCCATGTCTTACACCAGAACATGTTATTCATTGAGATATTAACGTGTCAAAGTTGGAGCTAAGAATTAGGTTAGGTTGTAGTGATTCTCACTACACTTCATAATATATTGAGTGAGAGGCAGTACGGCTATCAAAAAAGCAAGGGCACAAATGAGGCCATTACTACATTGATTGAGGATATAGTCTTTCAACTTAATAACAAAAAGAAAGTGGCAGGCTTATTCCTCGATCTGAGTTCTGCTTTTGATACCGTTGATCACAGCATCTTGCTTGCAAAGTAAGAACATTATGGGATTAGAGGTAAGGTGTTAGCGCTTTTTCGGTCTTACCTTGCAAATAGAAAACAGTTTGTTGAAGTCAAATGGACTTTGGAAAGCAAGGAAACTATTCACAGATCTAGAGTAGTCAAATCTGAAAGGAGTTCCACAAGGGTCCATATTGGGTCCAATATTTTTTATAATTTTCATTAACGACCTAATATCATACACAACTAACTTTGTTCAGGATACTAAACTTGTGGTTTATGCTGATGATACCAACGCGATTATATCTGCGGAGGACATCACGCAATTAAATGACAGAGTCAACTTCGCCATAGCAGCTCTAGATACATGGTTCAGTTCAAACAACCTTAAACTAAATTGCACCAAAACTAAAGCCTTACTTTTGAAAACCACTGCGAGGAACAAAGATTGTCTAAAAATGCCAAAAGACGCACCTATTCAACTAGTAGATTCAGTAAAATTCCTCGGTGTCTGCATTGACCCGAGTTTGAATTGTAAAGGTGAGCTGCTTTCATTAGTCAAATCGATAAGTTCTGCTTGTTACGCACTCAAAAGTCTCCGTGATGAGGTAAATTTACCTCAATTGAAGATGGTGTACTTTGCTCTGGTCGAATCTAAGATAAGATACAGCATCAAATTCTGGGGAAACAGCTATCTTTATAACATCAATGCTGCCTTTGTGGCCCAGAAAAGAGCGATCAGAACCATGGCTAGGATACCTCAAACAACGTCGTGCAAGACTTACTTTTCAAAGTTAGGGATCCTTATGGTCCCTAGTCTATATATTCTTGTGGTTCTGAGTGACTTAATCAAATACCTGAACCGTATTGAATCGCCGGAAGGCCGGCATGAGCGACTGGCGACAAGGAGAAAAGACCTATCTCAGATGATTAATACCAAACTTAAAGTAGTTAAGCACTCTTCGGGTTTTCAAGCAATTGATCTATTCAACAGGTTACCGTTAGACTTGAAGTCAATTACGAGTGTGAACATGTTTAGAAAGAGTTTGAAAGCTTTTTTGCTTGAGAAGTGTCTCTACTCAGTTGCAGAGTTTTGTCAGCTTAGAAATAGAGATAACTGAGGTAAAAATCGCTAATGTAATTAATGTAGGTACTTACATAATTAATGAATAAAATTTAGTGTACTAACTGTAACTAAGTGTGTGGTAGTTGACATGATGATTATTTATTGATTTGTGTGAATAGTATTTTGTTGTATACCTATTGTTTAATTATAATTTATTGTTTAACTGAAATTTCAAATGCAATGTACATTGTTAATTGAATAAATGACTATGACTATGACTATCATCCAAAAAAAAATTTTTATAATATTTTTTCCTAAAGTTCAGATAAATGTATTATTTTCTATACCTGCCTACGAATTCGCTAAGCTTTCCATAAAAACTCCCGTACATCGCCCTTCTAAACTTTTTCTATGCTATTCCGCATTTATAATCCAAATCAAAGCATACGGACCTTTTCATCACAAAAGACCTTTCAACCATACAATTCCTATTTATCTATACACACGCGTAACCTGTAATTTATAAAACGACGCAATTTTTTTCCGACCCCATTTTTTTTAAACCATACGTGTGCTCTCTAAGATTATCGAGCTTGGCATTCCTTGGGGTAAAAAAAAATTAGAAAGAGATGGAGAAATCAGTTTTTTTTCTCTTTCACATAACTTTCCCCGGAATATAATAGGGCCAGGTAGGCGGATCGAAAAAAAAGACCCTCCAACGCACCCTGCTTATGATTGTGACATTTAATAAATTCAAGGTTATTTTTGTTTCTTCCGAACTTTTATCCACGGGTTTGAATGCGTAGAATTATTTGGCTTTCCGTCGGAAGAACTGGGATAAAATTGACCTTTAAATTACGTTTGGATACCTACGCAGTTAAGCATACTTACTCACCTAATATTGCCTTTCATCTCAAGCAGCCCTAAGAGATTGCATTCAGGGAAAAAAATGCTCTAGTATAGACTTCTTCGTCTTCTAACCACTTTTCAACCTGCAAATGACCGCGACGTGACAAACGTAGTGTAGGACGCCCTCCGGCCAGGTGGGATGACGATCTGCGAAAGACTGCAGGCAGATGCTGGATGCGGCAAGCTGACGATAGGGCGCTATACTTATTATTTGACCGTGGAGGCGTTTTACACCTCTGCTGATTTTAAATTTAGTTTAAATTGACCCTAGAGACTATACATCTCTAAGCCATTTAGATTAAGTATCATATTATAGTATTAATTCTGGGAACTTATACATCCCTTTGTAATTAAAATTTTCACAGATATTTGACCTGGAGACCCTATACATCTCCTGCTCAATTAAAACGTGCCAGTAAAGTAGTGTTCTGGTTTTGCTGTTCTAATAATTACTTTTTACACTTGTTTCTAAAATGCGGTTTTTTTTTTTCTCTCTTAATCTTTAAATGACAGAGTGAGGTTTCTTTGTGTAATTTGTCTGTGGTTACGTATTGTAAGAGCTAATGTAACTTGTTTTTAGAAAAAATGACTTTGTGCCAAGTTTCTTGCGGCGCATTCTTCTTGGCAATCATGGTCTTTCCGAAAGCGCTGGTAGACTCTAAAAATGACGTGTAAAAGAGCATTCAACTGCCTATTTGCTGAATAAAATTTTGATTTTGATTTTGATTTTGATTATGTCGGTCATTACTTGAGGCCTATGTCCAGCAGTGGACTAGAATAGGCTGGTGCTGATGATGATGATGATGATGATATGCCCACTGCTGATCAAAGCACAAATAGACCGCAGCATCTCAATTTCAGCTTTGACAAAAATTCTTTCTTATGTCTTTCAGCCGTCTGTCCGGCTGTCCATCGGCTATCACACCACCACACGATAAGGGTTCCCTTTTACCATTTTGATCGAAACCCTAAAAAATACGTTTTTTAATGTACGTTCAAGAGCAAAAAGAACAAAGCACACTTGGTATCTAGACATTTTTGTAACAACACAAAAGGAGGAGGTTCTCAATTCGACTGCTGGTTTTTTTGAGTACTTAATTGAATTGAAGCTCGGTGCCTTCTCTAGAATTAGGTTTATGCTCAAGACTCCGTTTACTTTATTAAATATTTAATTTGCTGAGCCTGTAATTAATAATGCTAAAGCGTGATTACAACGTGCACGGTAATTAAATTACACTGGTATCAGAGTCAGACTTTGTTTATAGACCATAACCATTTGATTGGATGATCAACTTTGCTCAACAACTACAAATTGTGCTCGAATCGAATAATGTAACTTACATGGTTTGGATGAACTATTAAGTAAATAGCTATTTACACAGACATGAAGAAAATAATATTGTACAAAATGACTTAGCGACAGATTCAACAACTAGCGAATTCATACTTCTTTTGCAAGCATCGACAAAATGCTACTTACATCAAAGTCGCATAGAAAAAAGCAATTCAAACCGTTCAAATCAAACTGTCTCTCATCTTATTTCTTCTTTACACTCGCCACGTGTATACGTATACCCAGCCTTGATTCATTCAGCCTGGATTCCATTGTAAGGGCCCCACGTGCTTTACCTGGCTTGTGCAACGCGACCCTAAGTTCAAGTTTTAAAGTTTATTGTAAGGTATGTACTTTCATTGTTTCGCTTGATTGGCCTCTTACTTCCTGAGTTGCGTAAACGTTGACATTTTTAAATTGGTATTCATCTTTGTGATTAGTTTTGTTTGATTTTAGCTTAGGACTAACATTAATGTTAGATTGATAGCTTTCTACGAGTATTTTTTCGGTTGATATTCTTCTGAACTGGAAAGTACGCAACTTGCATGAATGCGGCTCTTCGTTTAATACTTGAGCCGACTTGCACCAACCTAGGTTAACACTAACTCCGTCAGTCGGACACAGAGTAGGTGAGTATTTCCTTCCATTTAGTTTTTAAAAGTTCGTTACAATTGATTAAGTTTTGGAGGAGGAAACAATCGACAACGTAATCTCGATTTTTGAGTTTTTAACTTAGGGTTATTAAATCTATTAATCGGAGCCGCAGTTGTCCTTATCGCACCGATTCTGGTCCCGCCTACGTAAGCGCGACAGAAATATTGATTTACGATTCATAAATCTAAAAGACGGCTCATCTAATGATGCATCTGCAGGGATCATCATCATCATCATCATCATCATGTCAGCCGAAAGACGTCCACTGCTGAACATAGGCGGATGCCTGGGGGATCCCAAGGCTCTCCACTCTGACCGGTCTTGTGCTTTCCGCATCCACCACGGTCCCGCGATCTTTACTAGGTCGTCGCTCCATCTTGTTGGAAGCCTACAGACAGCTCGTCTCCCGGTCCGCGGACGCCATTCGAGAACCTTCTGACCCCATCGGCCATCAGTTCTGCGAGCTATGTGCCGCGCCCACTGCCACTTAAGTTTCGCAATTCTTCGGGCTATTTCGATAACCTTAGTTCTGCAGGGATGTGTGCTTGGTAACAACCACCTCTGTAACTGGCGTCATTGAAAACCAGCGTCCCGAAATCATCCCCAGATTTCTTCGTGGCACACAGCTGAGGGGCGGCCATTTTACCTTCTTTAATTCTATGTAATTTGCATGTATATACTGTATGTGTTTTTTTTCTTCTTCTAATATTACCTCTTAAAGAGAACAAAGAGAAACCCAATAATTTATCACCAAAATTTCAATAACAACAAACCAAAAACGTTATCACACCGTAAGTTTAGTATCGATAAGGCAAGCCATCGGCTAGTGTTCACACAGCAGTCCCTTGTTCGCGACCCTGGGACAGCCTTCACACATTCTACTCATATGAGCTCTATTTGAGTGGTTAGGTAAATATTGGCGTGTTTGACTAGAGTTTTGAGGTTACGTGAGGGTCTATATTGTCTCCTATATGTTTGATAGTACAATCGTTGGCCGAAAATTAAATGATTCCTAAAATACCTGTTCTCTTTTCAGGAAAGTTATAAAATAAACCTTTCAAACAAATATGACAAACAATGATTCGATCAAGTTTAACATTATGACTAATAATTTTAAAGGAGACAATGGGATCCATTACAGGAAGAAGGTTATGCTGTTTGCATGGAAGAGTTCATGCTTGTTTTTAACCGACTTCAAAAAAGCAGGAGGTTCTACGTTCCACTGTATGTATTTTTTGCCTAACGTCATTTTCGAGCTCGCAAACAAGTAATTTCAGGTAATTAATCATTAATCCGTAATCAGCCATTTACTTGCTCAAACATGGTACTGAGAAGATGGTTTACATACAGTTTATTGTGGTACATGTTTCATCACGTAGACATGCAAAGGCCTTAAGTTGTATGTATAACATGCGTAAATCAACTATCGATATTCTAAAGTCACAATGTCATTTCAATAATCTTGAATGAAATAGTAAGCCTTGAATACTAAAAACTTATGCAAGGCATGCTTTTTCTTTCTAGCTTTACACTATTTGTTTGTGTATAGGCAGGCTATAAAACTCCACTGAGATCCGTTTATTTCAGTATGATCACAAGTAAGTGTGATCAAGAATACATAGCAAGTTATTTTTTTAAACCGACTTCACGTAGTCTATACTCTTTGAGTAATGGACTATCAAATGCGACCTTGCGGGATCTCCTTTTAATTCATTAATATTTCAAACAAATGAGCGACTCAGCACAAAAGTGCTCTTTTAATATGTTCATCTGGATACCTCAAGGTATAACTGTACCCATTTACAAAACTACACGAATTACCTAATACCCCCTATACTTCTATACTTCTACCTATTTCCCCTGATTTAATTAATTTTCTCACCCAGATTTTTGCAACGTAACAAGACTTCTAGACTATTACTTGCTTGCTGAAGGTAGTTTATTGAAATAATTAGGTACGCTGCTATCTTCGTTTAATTATTTTCATATTAACATCCATTAAAGTTTTTGCTATCAGTAAGAACACTGTTTCTAAGTCAGCTAAATCAGATAAGCGTGGGTTATGAAAATCGGCAAGTGGAAAGTCGGCGCCGTGTCGTAACCTGCGCCAGCGCACCGCGTGAAAGGGGATCTCGTGTCTCGCCCTATTTCGAAAAAGCCTGTTTATGGCGTAAACTTGAGAATTTAAATAATTCTTTAGTACTTATACTGAGCTGTTGAAGTAGAAACGATTGCAAACCGGAATATTTTGTTTATGGCTCGAATATAGAGTTTGACATTCAATGGAATAATTTCACCTAAGGTAAATGTCCCCCCCCCCCCCCCCCCGCTCCATAAGGGATACCCAATCATTTCGTACAATACAGAAAGGTCAGAAAAATAAATTATTGTACTGGGATTCGAGCCCAGGAAAAGAATATAAAAAGGTTAAAAATTGTCTAAATTGCAGTAATAAGTGACGTCTTTTCAAAATCTTAATTCAGGGATAATGTAAAATGATTTAATTTTAAAATTAGGTAACCACCGAATTAAACATTTAAGACGTCAAGTTATTAAGACAAATGCCAGCATGATTAGACAGACGAAGCAGCTTAACTTTTTGTCGAACATTCAGCCAATTCATCTACATTGATGACATTGTAATCACCCGATAAATACTGGTAACCATTAATCATTGGTGACCTTTCTAACATTATTCTGACATAACAATATCTAGCCGATCGTAAAAATGCAATGAACTTTCGTAACAGCACGGACGAATAATATAAGAAGACCGCCAAATGTCTAAACAATGTCTGGTTCCTTTAAAATATAAGCATGCTACTGCTAGGCGTTTCACTATAGAGACTATAGAGAGATCTTTGTACCATTCCATTCGTATTGCACTTGGAATTCTTGGAAGAACGTCAACTTTCAATTCAATGAAAAAGCGCCTTTAGATGTCCATACTGTGTCGCTACCACCATCTTACTCGCTAATCCTGCCGCTAAGCAGCAGTGATTGCACAGTAGTGTTCCGGTGTGGAGAATACGACAGCCGGTGTAATTACGGGCACAAGAGAATCTTAGCCCACTAGGTTGGCAACGCATCTGCAAGCCCCAGAGGGTTGCGGGTGTCTATGGGCAGTGGTGATCACTTACCATTAGGTGACTCACTTGCTCGTTTGCCTTCCTTGCCGTATAAAAAAATGAGATGTATTTTCTCATTTTGTAAATAAAAAAGATACATAGCCCTCTATAGTGAAACTAGTTAGGTACAGCGGGGTTATTATTTCAACAGAACGCGATATTGTACAGACGTTGACGGACGTCTTATTTTATTCGTCCATGGTAACAGTCAAAAGCTAAACAAATTTCATTCTCACGATTCTGATTCTACTTTCTAAATTGATTTCGATGTGGCTTTCGGTTCTCGGGAGGCGAAGTTTATCGGAAATGGATCAGCGTCTGGCCTTTTTAGGGTTCCTTACCTCAAAAAGAAGAATGGAACCCTTATAGGATCACTTTGTTGTCCGTCTGTCTTTCTGTCTGTCAAGACCCTTTTTCTCTGGAACGCGTGGAGGTAGCATTATTTTTTATTTTTAATACTCAAGCCTGCCGTCCCTTGAAGCTGTGAAAAAATCAAACTTCCAAGTCAACGCAATCAAAAGATTACATTCATTAAAAAGGTTGTTTTCATACAAATTGCCGTACCCTAAAAATCCAAAGTTGTCCTTGAAACTTGAAATTTGGTATGAAGGCAGCTCAAATCTCAAAATCTAAATTTTTATATCTGTCTGTAGATTTCACAGACCAATATAAGATGACCCTACATTACGTACATTTTGCTTAGGAGCCGGGGGGGCTCTGCTAACACTGGGGAAAAACGTTAAAACCTTTCTACGGAACCCTCGTGCGCGAGTCTGACTCGCACTTGTCCGGTTTTTTTCATTGGCTACACTTTTGTCGATTTTCGTTTGGAGATAAACGCTTGGAGCAATAAAGTTGTCCGTAAAAGTGTGGTTGAACTCGAATTTGTGAGATTACGTTGAAACAAGTAAGTAATGTGATCTTTATGATCTCAAAAATATCACGAAGCATCAGCAATGACCATGGAAATATGCAATGGAACATGTGCGTAGTTCCAAGATTGAGATATTATTTCTTTTGGCTGGAAATTTTGAACTTCGAAATTAACGGATTTTGAAGTAGGTGAATGTATAATTATGAATTGATACCTATTTTCGTTTCCACAAATAGAGCACTCTGTACATTAAAGCATGCATCCATGACCGTGAAACCTACCAAAAGCACAGCAAACCTGCCTAAATTTACATAAATCAGCTTATTCTTCAAAAAGTTCCGTCTTATCTGTTTCTTATCACTTTTCATTATTGCTATAATTTACTAAAGCAATATAAGGACCTAGAAGACGTGCGGTGATTCACACCATTCGTAATCTCTATAATCAAAGTTGGTGCTGTGACCCAAATCCACGCAACCGCCGCGAGTACTTTCATTGTGAATGCTCACAGCACACAAGCACACCTCACTAACACATCCAAAAAGCTAGCATAAACATAAACACCAACAGAGGTGTATGAACGTTTCACGCACACAAATGTAAAGTTCTAAGATGAATTTATGAAAGGCATTTGCATGGAGCACAATATCACATTAAAGCTAAGGAATTTCAGCTTGCATCTAAGGCGTGTACAGGGTTTAATCAGCCAATTTGGAAATATTACATTCATATTTAAGTGCAAAAACGAGGTGAATGTTTACGTTCGAACGCACACTGACGCGGGCCGGTTTGCCAGTGTGCGTTAGTGCTGTGTTGTGCTGTGTCATTAGAGCAAGACGCGTATATCATTCGGGAATTAGGACATTCCCGTCTGTTCCTAATTAAACCATGGAATGTAGAAAGGAGATTATGAGAACTACTAGATAAGACAACGTGAATGGATAAAAGGTTTCAATTTGAGAGCTACGTTCCTATTCGCATAATATACATACATATGTACATGTATTATTTACTTTGATGGTAACCGATCACTGCTGCCCAAGCCGTCGCTGAGCAAAAAGTAAGAAACGGAAGAAATACGAACTAAAATTACAAATTGTTGCCTTGTACAAATATTTTACGTCAATAATGTGACAGATGCCCACTTTTCATTTTTGTACCATAATAATAGTTTAAGCCCTGCTACTACGTTTTGGTATAAAAACAAAAAAATAATTTCTAAGAAACATTTTTAAAAGCCCGATGTGAAACCATAGTCTATACAACCAAAGATTTAAGATGCAATTGAAAATACACGCAAAGTATTGCATTACAAAAGCACACTTAAAAAATTAACCAACCTTTTCCCATTACGACACAAAAGCATAATAATCGTGAAAAGCATTTCCCTACAGCGCGTATCATAGTGAAAGCAAAATACCGTGTAATTACATGCAAATTGTATGTATAACATAACAGACAAACGGTGGCCATACATAATTACATACAACAATGACGGTGGCATCAAAAGACGGTTAGAGAATAATCGTCATGCGTAACCGTTTGTGTAACGCTTGGCAACAATTTCCCTAGTATAGTAAGTTTAAGAGTAATGACGATAATAATGGGATTTGAGATATGAGATATCGTAATGGTAGCCGTCCGTTTAACTCACCCCATAGCCCGGTAATTCTGTCCACAGCAGCATCCCAACCAAATAGCCCATTCCAAGTCGCTTCCCCCTGGCAATAGTTCGGCAAGTGTGGAGGACTGTCCGCGAGCGCACCCCATCCTCATCTGGTGGACAGACCTCCATATCATACAATACAAATATTCTTTATTGAAAACCACAAAACAGTACAAGGAGATCACAGAAAAACAGGTATGGTAAACAATAGGCAGTCTTATCTATTAAAAGCGATCTCTTACAGACATCCAAAATACAGAAACCAAGATGAAGAGGCTAATTTAGGTGGCAGATATTAACAGAAAGAAGAAACGTAAAATTGACATAACAATCTTAATTAAATTATTAACTGCAAATAAATATACTACATAAATAAACATAATCATACATTTACAATAACTCATATTTATAGACATATGTACAGTAACCTCTAATTGAATAACTAAAAATTATACGGAATCCTTGTCCAAGGTTGTAGGTAACTTACTACAGTAATTTTCGACCATCATCTACGAAGTATCGTTAATCTATTTAATAGCACACAGGAAACGTATAAAACTAACCGATGACTTCCAGCGATCATTCAAAACACTCATAATCTTCACAAGCCGTTGCGCAAGCGCTGTCGTAACGGAAACCAGTTCAGCGAAAGTTGCTTTAACAATTTCACTCTCACTATTCCCGTCTCTATCTCGCGGGCCACTTTCAACGGGGCCTCCTACTTTAGTGTTACAAAGTGCATTGACGGAAGTATAGTCGTCTCTTTCGTTAGCATCTTCAGGTGGACCACTTTTTTCGGTTTCGCGCGCTAAGGCTGCGTAATCAATTGTTTTCTCGCTTGTTTACTGACTGGATGAAATGTTGTCGTTTTTGGAATTACATAGGAATAAGGACTTTTGAGCACCTGTTTATGAATTAAGATAAATTTAAGAAATCTTAAGAGCGTGGAGGCTGGCGCACATATTGAACCGCTTAGCTTTCTGTGAATGCTCCAATATTTATACTAGGTGTTGCTCCAGATTTTCTACTGCATAGAATTTGTTTATCGCTATTCCGCTGGAATTATGCAATTTTCCGGGTTAAAAAGAAGCATATGCTTTAATTTTGGGTGTAAGCCATCTATCTCCATTTGAAATTTCATTCAAATCCAAACAAGCATACCTAAGTGGGATCATATCATATAATTATCGTATGTCATAACTTGCATGTCAATTTAATAAGTTGGTACCATCGATAATTGCTTCAATTAACTTTTTTCGTATAAATGCGTCATTGTCGAGACGCGGTGCGCGGTTTGGTCGTGGGTGAGCAAAGTAATTGTTTTTAGTTCATAAATATGGACCTCCGCAAAGTAACGCCTGATTCAATAAATTATTTTCATTTCAACGACTAATATATCTAAAACGACTCAACCTATTTCGACGAACCTTAGTTAAAAACATTCTCGATTTTAAACTAGCTTTAGATTAAAAAAAAACACTTCTGAATCGGTTAGACTGAATGGGGATAAAAACACAATGGCATCATCTTATTTAATTAATTCTATTAAAATTAATTAGGAATTAGCGACAACATGCATGTTTCTAATTTTAATGGAAATAAATAAACCATATTTCTGTCTACACTTCCTTCCTCAATTTGAAAAGTAGGTTCGTTAAGTGGCGTGTTTAATTTATTTAATTGGTACCTACACAATAGTTAACAGTTAATAATTTAGACCACTTTAGGCGGTTAGTGTACCTATTGTTAAAGTCCAATGTAATATTTTAATTTGTATTGATATGAAAAAGGTCTCTGAATCCAAAATAGATACACATCGTTGTGTGTGTTACTATACCTTACTGTTATTCGATATTAATTTCTAATTCAAAGACGAAACTTGTCATTGACATCAATACATTAACACCCTACGAATTATTCTAATTGAATACCTAAAAAGATACGTCTACCTTTATTTACGGACTAGTTTATGACCGTTTTAATTATAATAGCATAATGTTCTCGTTAATTGACACCAATTTACCTAGTCCCAAACTAGGCAAAACCTCCCAATGGTACTAGATAACGGATAAGCTTACATAACAGATAAACACATACTTATACATAATTATATACACATAAAACATCCAAGACTATATAACAAACATTAGTATTATTTATAAAAAAAAAACTCTGTACATCTGCCTTGACCGGGGATCGAACTCGGTACCTCAAGCTTTATAACCAGGTTCTCTGACCACTAGACCATACGGTCGTCTAGGCTATATTGTTGAGATGACATTAAACATACAACTTTATTTACTTGCATTTTTTTTATTTAAATACGAACACAAACACTATATAAGAGACAGTAAACAACAAATCCTAGAGTAGGTACTCAATCCAATGACCATTTCTTGGCAATTACGTGACGGTTATAACATAACTGACATTAAAATAAATGGTGACTATTTAATGACTCATTTATATTTATATAAAGAAGGCCCCGTGATGTATGGGATCCCATAACCAACACAGCACAGAGTGATTGCTGTGTTTATCGAAAGTATACTTTTATTAATGATTAGCATGCTATATTAAACCATGTTCGAATGATCGTAGAGACTAAATTTTGACAAAGTTGAACTGAATTCTGCACGCATAATTGATTAAGATTATGTTTTATTGAAGTCGTGATGATTATGTTTACAGAAAATTATCATAAAAACCATAGGCTAGCTTTCATTTCGTTTGTGCCTTGAAAGGACATAACCAAAGCGTAGTGTAATCAACGGCCAAAAATACGCCTCGATCGCGTTTGAGCTACGGGTTGCAAATAGTAAGTATGAGAATTGTTTGTTATCGATACGTGCCACTAGTGAGCTGCTAATTTGCCCATAGTAATTCAGACGTACACGCGAATGCGATCAAGACTTTTTTTTTGGTCGTTGACTTACATTACAGACTGTGAGCGTCTGTTATATTGTAAAGGTGCTTTCATAGACTCTACATAAACGAGACATATTTAATACTGTATATTGACCGGTCTATCCGTGGTCGTGATGCATATAACTGCAAAGAAATATCGGGCGCTCATCAAAGCTAGTAAGCTAATCGCGGTTATTTATATGTCTAATGCGGGTAATTTATTTATTTATTAATTAACCGCGAATAATTTAAAACTGCATTAGACATAACATAATGAAAACGGGATATTAAACGCGATTACCTTATAGGTTTGATGAGCTCCCGATATTTCGATGCAGTTGCATGCATCATGATCAATAATGCATGCATGATTATGTCTAATGCAATTAACCGCGAATCATTTAAAACTGTTAATTTAAAACTGCTACCTAAAATAACTAACTTGATTGAATTCGAGATTTCAGAACTTTTTGCGGCAGAAGGACTGCGTTGTACGACTTGGCGTTTTTTACATTTTATGTTTTGAGGGGATACCTATAGTCCGAACAAGTCTCAGAGTCACCTTAAAAGAGTGACTAATTCTGACCTTTCCTTTTGTCAGTCGCCGGAAGTACCCAATCAGGATTCCTGCCAACCTTTTTTTAACAATTTCGGTTTAATGTAATATATAACTTTAGAACGTTTCGGCATTTAGGAATAACACCAAAGCCCAAGGTTATTCGGCTTATTTAGAAATACAGTGCGTTTAAAATGGACTTTCGTTGTTTAAAATACAGTTTTGATCACTATTGGATGATGACTAGAGGGCGAACCGCTAAGTAGGTAAATTGATATCGGATCTTGATCTATAGACAAAATATAAACGTATTGAGAAGCTAAGGGTTGTTGACGCAAACACGTTTATATTTCACAGACAACCATAACTTTTAATGGTATACTTATATCCCGATTTAAATAAAACTCGTCACTTTAGTTACAACTTCTGATTCTTCCTATAAACTACACTAATTTTCTGTAGAAAGGATACCTATGAACAAAATTTACTAACAAAAAATTCCTTTTAACAAATCTTCTAAAAAAATCCTTATTTAATTTTGGAATAATCGTTTCACTTCTGAGAAATTCAGGTCCACGCTTAGTTAAAACCGCATACGCTTTCCTTGTCTTTTACCAGGAATTGTACAGGCATTTTAGAACACAACATAATTTCTGAACTTTTTTATAAGCAATCAGTGGTGTTTTTACCAACATGTAGGCTCAGTCGGGAAGATAAGAAACGCTAATTAAAATAGTAACACTTGTACAGGAAATTACGCCATTAACAATTGCAAGGGTCCGATAACATATCCAATTAAACAAAAACAAAAACAACATCGCATGTCGTGTAAAATTTAGCACTTAATAATAATATATCGCCTTTACAAACCCACAACGGCTTAAGTCGCGAAACAAAACTACACAATTGCATCCTTTGCTCGTAGAAGATTGGCGTCAAATGCATTGGTTCGGTCTTCGAGTTGAGTCGTACTGGTGTGTGTGCAGTAAAATATTGTACATTTTAAATAATTGAGCTTTATAAAGGACCTTACCTCACGCAATAGGCAGGTAGGGTCAGAGTTCACAGCGCAGCCTTCGGTCCAATCCTCTCTCAAATAAGCTGCCAACATTGAATTGCATATTGTGAGCTTCGAAATTATGCATTTACAATCTGATAGAGATGCACGTAAATAAAGGGACTTACGAAGTTTGTTGCAACGAAATCTGCGGTAAGTGAATGAAGTGGATATAATAAGACAAATATTGAACTAGGCAGAATATTCTTCGAAATTGTCGGCAGTTAAAAGCCCCTAGTTCGTCAGAACGGTACTTAGCTAGGTAAAGGCTTAGTATTTTTTTGTAGGACTTAGGTTTGGAATAAAGGAAAACCATCTGGCAATCATAACATTTAATAGAAACACTAACTAGATTGCGTCAGGTAATCACGTGCCAAAGACAGTTACATTCAAGATAACTGTTTTCACCAGAACCAAAACACAGTACCTACCTACTTATTATGTCAATAAAATGTCTCTCTCTTATTCCATTTTCACACACTGGCTGACCATAATCAGCTCAAAATTAAAAAAAAATGCAAAATAAAGATATAATAAATGTAAAACAAAATAACAGTCAAACACATTTCCTGTTCCGCGGCTGACCTATGGTTTCGCAAAGCCATGGGCCCAGCCCCATGCTGTTGTAACCGCGACGGTGTCGTAACTAAGTATATATCCCAGTAGTGGGCAGTTTGTCGGGACATATTGTATGTTTAGACACCGTCACTCTGTAAAAAATCGGACACTTAATTTTTTTAACAATACCAGGCCCCTATTTCGTCAACTTTACAATTGTCAGTTTTCAATGACAATTCGGTGTCAACTGCTGACTGGAAGAGCGTTTGTTTTGGAGCGCGCATCCTATTGTCAAACAAATGTAGTTCGAATTGTCTCATAAAACTGACAATTGTAAAGATGGTAAAATAGAGCCCAGGTCCGAATTTAAAGAACTGCGGATGTAAGTAAACAAAATTACCTTAAAGTCGTTTCTAAGTAAGTGTGTGTCTATGGGCAGTGATGATCACTTACCATCAGGTGACCCACTTGCTCGCTTGCCTTCCACGTTGTATATTTAAAAAAAAAAGTGTACTTACTGCAATTCAAAATCAAAATCAAAAAAAATCAAAAATAATTTTATTGGTAAAAGCCTTTTACATGCTAGAGAAGGTTGGGACCTCCCATTAAGTACAAAATACCTGTGTTAGGAGATCCCGCTCTTCCGCAATTAATACATTAGATTATGTGTAGGTACAACCAATACTTAATCAAATTATTGATTAATTATACTAAATATAAGTAAACAAAATAACAACAATATTTATTTTGATTAAGGTATAAAATAAAATAGTGTGTGTGTGTGTGTGTGTGTATGTGTGTATGTGTGTGAGTGGTGTGTGAGTGTGTGTGTGTCTGTGTGTGCAGTTTTGTGTATGTAGTAATGAGTAATAAAAAGTAAATGGTTATAATATTAGAGAAGCATTGCTTCAATTTCCTCATATTTTAGAGTTTCTAACCAAGCTCGTAATGTTTTTTTACATTCATGAACTTGCAGAGGATAGATGTTTAGTTTTTTATTTATGACATTATACATTTTTGCAGATTGGTGTGCAAATTGTCTCTTAGCAAATTTAGATTTGGTAGAAGGCGTTGGTGCAACATGGCCTATTCTCCTTTTATTGCGGATAGCCGGTACATATATCAATGATTTGTGTAGCTTCACAATACAACATTATATGTACAGTTTTCTTATTGACAAGAGATTGCATTCCCTATATAGGTCAACAGTAGGATATCTAAGGGGTTTGGAGAACATCACCTTGAGTAAAAATCTTTGAGCTCTTTCCACTTCCAACAGTTTGGTTTTGCCAGCCCCACCACATATCGGCAATTATTCTTTTGCAACCATGAATATCTGGCGGCGTCTCTGGTTGTCTAACTTCAGATGTAGGTATGTATATCCGTTAATATTGGGCCTGAAAATCTGGTTTACCAACGAATTTTAATGCTTTTCAACTTCGTCATGTAATGTGGTACTTTCCATGCAAAAAGTTCATAACTGCTGGACTATTATAGAAACGGACAGCAAATTAGTAAATTAATATACAAATCATTTATTACATCCTGATGTAAATTATAGCTAATAATAATAATACAATACAACAAAGAACTCTTTACTGGAGACCACATAACAAGCAAAGCATGAAAACGTACCTTATAATAATTGATTAATTAGAAAAATAATAATTGTTTATTTCGAGACATTTTAAAGTCCATAGCTTGGTAATACTTTTTGACACTTGATTCAACCAGTTTCAGGAAAATATAAAATAGCATCTGTGTTCAAATCACCAATAATAATGGATCATTCGTGGAAAAGTTAAACTAGATGAGTCCTCCGTAACCGTGACACATATCTTCCATAAAATTTCTCTGACACATCAATTGTGGCCTTGGAGTTTAATTTATCCTATTTATTGCTGCACATTGCACTATGTTTTGTTATGTATTGTATGGGCTTAGGTACAGTAGGGTAATTGAGTAAACATTTTGACACTCGTCATCGGATTGAAATATCAGTTTTTGTGCGATTGTGACAGCCAGCTGTTTCCTATACGGATGAGTATCGCGAGTCAAAGATCCGCTTGGATTGCTAGCTAGTGTCCATATTAAGGTCTGTCTGTCATTCTCTACCAACGAGAGACAAGCTGCTGGGGTATGATTGGTGGAAATTGACAGATAGACCTCACTCGTCACTAGCGATCCTGACGGATTTTTGACTCGCGATAATCCGGGTCTACTGGAATAAAAATATCTCGTAAAACGTCATCTGAGATTTGATAAATTTTAGAGTAAATCAGGTAAATGGAATTGAATTCATTTTTAATTAATTAAATAGGCAATAAATATATACATATTTTTTATTTCAAGATTCGCGCAAAATTTGCGAAAATTCGCGAAAGCAACCTGCCACTTGAGGGTATGAAAAATAAATGGCCGCCGCCACTTATGGCCTATATGACAATCAGGACATGCCAATCGAAGGGTTATTGAACTTTGTTATATGTAATATCATTGGATACATACGCATCACACACGGAACCCTTCGGAGCGGCCGTGAGCGTCCACAAGGAATCAGGAAGCGATGAATCTAAATGTGCGGCGCAAAAACGTGCGCGCAGGCAGTTTTCGGCGGCGACGTGAGGTAATCTGCCTTCCTTGTTGAGTTTGGGGCACACTGGCGTTACAGTAGGAAGTTTATGGCATGTAAGTAAATAATAATAATAAAGAATAGTAGTAAATAGATCAGATAATCGCCTGTAGAAATTAATTACAAATGTAGAAGATACAGAGAAGAGATAATGGTGATATAAAATGGTAAGTCGAACTGTAATTTAGTTTTATTTTAGTTACATTATTTTTATACTTAAGCCTATTTTTTTTTATCGAAATGTTAGAGTTCCCAGAAAAACTGTCGATAAGTATGTCGTAGTTTCATCTACATAATACACTACATCTGTTGAATTTAATTTTTTGAAATAAAAAATCTAGGAGAATGTTCAAAATTATTTTAAACTTCTGATTCACTTCTTTTTTTTACTCAGCTAATAAAGAAACAGCTTTCGAAGCACAAAAGAGATGTACATATTAGAGCCACGTGCATTCTTAAGCAAACTGATAGTTGTGTGTCACTTCAAAGACTTGAAAATCTTAACAGTGCCATCTCTTTCCATGTTTGAATGTGTTATGTTTTCAGTAAGTAATCCGGACCAGGCAGGACCGGGCAGAGGGTCGTGGGTTCAAACCCCGGCTCGTACCTCTGAGTTTTTTGGAATGTGCGAATTTACATTTCTAATTTATCATGAGCTTTCCGGTGAAGGAAAACATCGTGAGGAAACCTGCACACTCCTGCAAACTGATTCAATGGTATGTGTGAACTTTCCAATCCGCACTGGGGCCGCGTGGAAACTGTAATAGCCCAAGCCCTCTTATTCTGAGAGGAAGCTTGTGCCCAGCAGTGGGACATAAATAGGCTGATGATGATGATGAATCCGGACCTGTTTAAATAAATAAATAAATAAATATCATGGGACAAATTGACACCAATTGACCTAGTCCCAAACTAGGCAAAGCCTGTACTATGGGTACTAAACAACGGATAAACATACTTATATAGATAAATACATACTTATATACGTATGAAACATCCAAGACCCGAGAACAAACATTCGTATTCATCATACAAACATCTGCCCCGACCGGGATTCGAACCCGGGACCTCAAGCTTCATAGTCAGGGTCGCTAACCACTAGGCCATCCGGTCGTTTAAAAACAATGTTTAAAAACACGGTGCTTAAAAACAGTGTGATGTTAAACCACCTACGATCTCCCAGTGTACTCCCGAAGAAAATCCTCGAGCTGCGCGTCCTGCGCGTGCGCCCCCGTCGTCCGACGAATGACAAATTTCATCCGGCCTTGGATTGGACAATTTTCCTCGTGTGTGATTCAAATGCTGCAGAGGTAATTTCGAACCATTTGGATTCGAACGTGATTGTCTTGGAAAGTGGCTTTGCTTTTTTTTTATAGGTAACGCGTACTTACTATTAACTAGCTGTTGCCCGCGACTTCGTCCAAGTAGATTTCGGTTATCGCTATCCCACGGGAACTATATAATTTTCCCCAATAAAAAGTTGCCCATGTTATTCCTCAATAGTCATACTATCTTCTTACCAAATTTCATCTAGATTGGTGCAGCGGTTTTCCCGTAAAGAGATAACAAACAGACAGACAGAGAGACAGAAAGATAGAGATACAGATTAACTTTCGCATTTATAGTTATTATGATTATGAAGTTCGTATTTTATTTTATTTGTTTTTGGTTAATTACATTTAGACAGTTTTTAGACAACGACATTTCATACGTAATACCTACTAATACTTATTGAAACACCCAGTTATGGAAATCACCATTATCATCATTTGAATGAAAAATAAGAGTTCTTGGCGGGCCCAGTGCGGACTGGGAACTTCACACACACCTTCACTGAAAACCTCGTGATAAATTACAAATGTATCTAATATAACCGCTTTTCGGTGAAGGAAAGCATCGTGAGGATACCTTCACACTCCTGCGAAGTAATTGAATGATATGTGTCAAGTTCCCAATCAGAACTGGGCCCGCGTGGAAACTATAGCCAAAGCCCTCTCATTCTGAGAGGAGGCCTGTGCCCAGCAGGACGTAAAAAAGGCTGGTGATGATGATGATGAATAGTCTAATACACCTCTCAGCATTAAGGCTGGTTCATCGGCCAGTACTGTATACATCTTCACATAATCGTCCTATTGTGAGTGCTTACAAAACTAAACAGCTAATTAAGGCTACAGGCATCTATTCATCATACAGTGCCCACGCGCATTCAGCGAACCGTTATCCTACGAGTTTTGTTGGGGTGACAATAAAATTTATCAGTTGGGTAAAATCTTTACACATTTATCCCCTATGATGCGTTCAGAAACCATATAATAGCAATACAACAATTAGTGTTCGTCTTCAAAAACAAATACAATTTAAAAAATAATAGGCCTTAATAAAAAAAACCGGCCAAGTGCGAGTCGGACTCGCGCACGAGGGTTCCGTAGAAAGATTTTAACGCTTTTCCCCAGTGTTTTAAAGAGTCCAATGTTAGCAGAGCCCTGCTCCTAAGCAAAGTGTACGCAGTGTGGGGTCAACTTATATTGGTCTGCGAAATCTACAGACAGACAAAAATTTTAAGTTTTAAGCTGTCCAGTGTTAGTAGAGCCCTGAGGGCCGAGCACGACTTTTCGAATATTGCGTCACGTAAAATCGAATAGTAAAAAAATCGAGTTTGTATGAAGTTTGGAACAGCGCCCGCCCGTAAACGTATTTGGAACTAAAATTTAGTATGAGGTTTCTCGTTCTCGATACGATAACCGTAACGTTACGCAGGATTCGAAAACTCGTGCTCGACCCTCTGCTCCTAAGCAAAATGTACTCGTACGCAGAGTAGGGTCATTTTATATCAATCTACGACATTACAGGGACACTAAAATTTCAGATTTTCAGACTTATTTCATGGTTGTGCTGAGCTACCTTCATACTTTGGGACTAGGTAAATTGTTGTCAATTGTCCCGCGATATATTTACATTTATAGTCACCCTACAAAGAACAAGTCCTCACACTAGGTGTTCGCGCATTGTTTTTGCATCAACTGCCATTAATTACTTGTATTGAGGTGGGCACAGATGTTTGCACACTCTGTAATTGTCCGCCCACCGCCGCAATCATGGTTACTTTGTCGTAGAAGATGGGTTTGAAGGCAGATGTATGTATGACCTTTTAGTGTGTAAGTTTAGAGGATAAGATGCTGTGGCTATTTATGACCTGAGCCGTTAGTGTCATTATTGACACAAGAAATAACTGTAACATTTAATCGTAGTACGTATAGTATGAGTATATTAATTAATTAAAGTAATCGCCTTAATAACACCTTAACAATTAATGTACTGAATATAATAAGTCACTAACTTGATCACACATTTGATTGACATGACCCGCACGAAGTGTTTATTTTATTGCTATCTATTTCTTATCTTTAACCAAATATGGTTTTAAGTGTAGCTTTGTAACTCAGGAATGTATAAATATTAAATTTTACTTAACTAAGTGTTGATTTCAACGCGTTTAAATTATTGGATTTAGGGTCAGACGTCAGGGTTTAGTTAACAATTAAAATCAGTGACCTTAACTATACTTGATTGAATGCGTATTGAAGACTACTAGTAGTACCAGAAGTACCACCCAAAAATAAATAATTTATATGTCAAAGTCGAATTTCATAATGTTAATCTTGATACAGTGAATTCGTTTAAGTTTCATCGATTATATTAACTCGATTCTGACTTGTGTCTCGTGGTAATTAAAAACAAAAAACAAATAAGTACATCTCATTTTTACACTGTGTGCCTCCGTGGTGCTTATTAGCAGAGATCTTATCAATCACTTACAATTCACACGGAAAGTTCACACAGCCAGTTCTTTGCAAAATTTACATACGACCAACTCAAAATGTCTTCGGGTAGGTACCTACCTAAGTGTTTAAATCTAAGTAACAAACAAGCAGCCCAGTAGCTAGCCCATGAATTTCCTCCCCATAGTCCATTACACTTTAGGTCCCATCGATTTACAATAGTCCCTACACCTGGCGGGTGCTGTCTCTGAGTATGTCCCTATGGCGCGGTCAGGGACAGCGTCCGCTCGATGTATCCCTCACTCTTCATTAAAATGTCAAAAGAGCCTCTACGTGTTGGCTTCGGCTCCGCGCACGCCTCCCAAAGGTCCGGGACACTATTGTCCCGTGAATGGGAGCGACATACAAATAATAATAATAATATGTTATGTTACCCCTTATTTAAGATGACTGAATAGCCTTAGTTGTTAGAGGACCTGACTATGAAGCTCGGGGTGCCGGGTTCGATCCCCTGTTGGACCTTTGTTCTCCGGTCTTGCATGTTTATATAAGTATGTTTATCCGTTGTCCAGTACCCATAAAACAGCCCTGCCTAGTTTGGGACTAGGTCAATGAAATTAGTGCAATTTGTCCCATGATAATACCCAATAGGTATCTATGAAATTTTATTAGCAATTCGAAGTAAATCGCGTAGGACAAGTTTACGAGCGACGGTAGCTTAAGTGCCTATATAGATATTATATCTGACATGATCACAATGGTTTATTGTGACTGACAAATACGATTATATGCAGATCGCACTTTGATTTGCGCCCGCCCAATAAACGGCGAATTAATAATAAGTCAATTAATGATGCAGTCAATGATTTATTTTGGTTATCTTAATCTACAATACAATACATAAAGTCTTTAATGAACACCACATAGGTAACAAACAAAACAGAACAAGGCCTTCATTAAATGACATAACCTAACCAACTAAGAAAAGTTGAAAAAACCCCGACATTGTCATTTCAAAGTTCAAAAGAAAAAAAAACGGGTGAATGGATGTTATTAATAAAACTTAGCTAAGAACCATCTCGATTAAACTAACTTTTCCATCCGTTTGGGAGCTATTACACATCAGATACACAGATACACAGACACACAGATACACAGGGTAAAAAGGAGTTGCTTTTCTTGATCTGCTTATTAAACAAATCGATACTCACTTGTTATTATTTCTTATAATATTAAAATCCATACCTCTATAGTATGTTAGTCACAAGACATTTACTTAATTTTGTGTCAATCAGTAATAATTTGACTTCATAATCGCCTAGTAGTCGCGCGAGCGAAGCCTTTGCGAGCAATGTGCGTTTAGCTGCCGCTAAGTCGCGCGCTCACAGAGGAAGAACTAAAAATTAGTCCCATACATGTCGGGCTAAACTCGACTTACTCGTATGTAAGTGAGTAATCCGTTTATTTCACTGGGCACAACACGCAAATTTCATAGTTTGGTTTAATTTATTTAACACCTTTTAGTTCCTTTAACATTAGTGAAATAAAACGGATCGCTCACGTATATAAGTCGAGTTTATCCCCTATCGTCTTCCTCCCTATAGTTTAGTTCACCTGTGATTGAGTCTCACGGTAGTTACATGTTAAAAGTTCTTTAACCTCAATGAAATGCTACAGTAATTTCTTGGCCAATTGATCGTCAAAGTCAAACACACAACGCTAGACAAAGTAGGAGAAATAATGCAGATACATCTAGTAAAAAAGTTTTTCCACAAGTCAGGCAAAAATCAATCTTATGTCAATGTCATAACACTTTGACATGTAAAAACATTTCTCAATTCAAGTATACTTATCTTGTGTAACAGCAGGTCTTGTTACATTGTAAGACCCATTAAACGCAACTACTTATTCACAATTTTCATGATAGTTCCTCAGCTACTTAAGTGAACTAAGTAGCCAATTAATTTTACTACCTACTGTTTATTGCGAGAAAATAAGATCTAATGATGACTTTGAAAGGCCACGGTTGAGACGGGTTAGAGTTCTTACAGAAGTGGGAAATTACTAAATAATTTAATGTATTTATGGTTTTTTCCCTAATAGATACCAAACTGGAAATAGGCTGGATATGTCTGTCATTAGCATCCAGAACAATGAGCCCAAATTACTAATCAATGTATCCCAAGGGTTGGCCAATGGAGCAGCGGTCCTCAAAATTTTAAGGATGACCTGAACACATTCATTTCAGTCTCATGGGCAAGAAGATGCCCACAACAGAGAAGAACAGAGAGCAAGCTTTGCACAGCAGTGGGACGCTATATAAAAAAAGTGTAATAGGTCCAGACAATTACTAAATTAGCGTATGTTCCTGTTACAATGTGTACAAGTTTTTACAACAATTTAGCAAATAAAGCCGGACAGTGTAGCTTTTAGGCTTCTT
Organism: Clepsis dumicolana; assembly: GCA_963691665.1. Taxonomy (NCBI): domain Eukaryota; kingdom Metazoa; phylum Arthropoda; class Insecta; order Lepidoptera; family Tortricidae; genus Clepsis; species Clepsis dumicolana. The sequence goes on from OY829508.1 coordinate 15,213,209, forward strand.
GTCCGGCGAAATTTGACTGCGTCCAGCCCATCCGGGTTTTGTTAGGCTTTTACAACCTATCACATAGTCGTATTATCGACGTTATAAATCAATTAGGATTTTTAGGGTGTAAGAACATTTTAATCACGCGCCAACCCAAATGTTCTTAAAAATATGTGTCCTATTCGGTAATTTTTGCCAAAAATCCAGTTTTTTCTTAGCGTCCGGCGTTGGGACCCAAAAGTCCGGTTTTTCCTACAATACTGCTTCAAAAATAGCTATTTACACCAATATCAACGAAATTTAGTTAAAAACCATCGCGATTAAACTAGCTTTTCACCAAAAAAACCGCGTCTAAATCGATCTACCCGGCTAGAAGACAGACACACATATACAAAGACATTCTTTTTTTGTGAGGGTCACAAACTGTTGCTGTCCAATGAGGGCTAAATCCGCTAGGATTGCTAGTTTCGAGTGAGGTCTATCTGTCGTTCTCCACCAATGAGCGCCAAAGCTACTGACATGATTGTATTGATTTAAACTTTCGCGATTTTCACACATTATCATGATACTCGGGACTTAATCGCGTAAAAAACATATATTTAAATTTGAATTTAAATACCTCGGCGTTTCGGACGCGACGTTGCGTCTATGGTCTCGAAAACATCGCAATTTCAACCGGGAGAATGGTTTCAAGCTTCCATCTTCGTGGAATCAGGTAATCGGTATGTGTAAGCGTCATCAAATATCGTCTCATAAATCGCCTGATGTTGTGAGTGTTGTGTGTCGGACTAGTGGCAACCCTAGTAAAAAAAAACTAATAAAAAAGACCAAGTGTGGGTAGTTCGAGGAACCCGTGCAGCTAGGAGATGTTGATACCCGCCGCTTCAGTCCCTTCGAGACCATGGACGCAACGTCGCGTCCGAAACGTCGAGGTATTTAAATTCAAATTTAAATATATGTTTTTTACGCAATTAAGTCCCGAGTATCATGATAATGTACTGACATCATTGGTGAAAATTGGCATTTATTTAGACCTCACTCGACACTAGCGCTCCTGGTGGATTTACGACTCGCGGTAAAGAAAGAAAGAAAGAAATGTTTATTTGTTAGAATACAGTTTGTTGTACAGATGTGAGATGTAACAGCATTTCGTCCAGTGTATTCAGCCTGCATGCAGACGTGCAAATGATTGAAATAATATTACAATTATTACCAAAATATCCATATGTCAAAAACAAAAAAATAAGTAAAAAAAATTATATAAAATGTCAAATAATTATTCCTAATTCTGTAAAATAAGGACAGTACAATAAATAATGAAAGCGGTACAATTTACATTAATGTCAATGTCAATATGTCAATAGTGCTCGAGGTACATTTTAACACTATAGAAACATCTATTTAAGAGCCAGTCTGTGAGGGAGCGTTTAAAAATATTTTCATTTAGCCCTTATTGCAGTTCGCGTCACCTCGTACACAGCTGCTACCTCATCATCATTATCATCATCATCATCATTAAGAGTTACACTCTTTTCGGTGGACTTTCTTCCAATCAGCAGCTACCTAATATACCTAAATAATTATTACCCACCCTAAGCTTGATCGTCACCTCCTAAATAGTGTCATAAGAATAAATAATAACATAGTAGAACGGGAACTCCCGCTCCGGACGGGCTCAAGGTCACGATATTAGAGTATTCGTTAAACAGACCACTCCAGTCAGGCTGTCACGGCCGGCGTCGCCGCACGCGCGTTTGGTTGTTTATAATTTGGTTGTAATGGTTTTACGTGAGCCTGTATGAATTTATTTTATATTTGTAGGTAAGTAATACTTACTTAAATCACTTTAAATGGCTTCATTTGGTATGGCACTTATAACAACTTCTTATTTAGAAGTGTCTATAATTATGTAGGTACGTAATGATTTATAGATCTCATATTTTGTAAAACTGGAATAAAATAATGATTTCAAAGTAAAGAAAAACTTATATCTTAGTGATTTTATCTTTAGACGTAAAGTACCTAATATATAACAGCAAGCAACGCTAGCAACACGCATGGACGACAGAGGGGTGTAACGACGTGAAAGGGGAAGTAGGTATATAAATGACGGCGTTTTGGACTCGGTCAAAAGAGATTCCGTTCTACTATGTCATTATTTATTCTTATGATAGTGTGTTATTACCTACTATACCTATCCACTTACTATTGTTACCACCTAAAAGGAAAACTAACACCATAGCCTGTCCTTGACTAGGATATATCGTATGCAGCCATCGTGCAGAAGACTACCAAGGTGGAAGAAAGGGCGTGGAATGTTAGTGAACAAGGTCGACGGGTATCGCACGCGACTGTAGGTACTACTTATGTGTGTATTATGATACTGGGTTTGGTAGGCTACCTTGTTGAAGTGGATGACGGAAAATGCCGGGTTTCCACCAGCAAATCTGCTCAGAACAAGTCATGAAAATATAGTGGTATCATCACTTGCTGAGCTTGTCAACTTAATAAGTCTTCAATGACATTAAGACTATGAATTTTTGCTACAATTCATCATCATCATCATGTCACCCGTAAGACGTACTCTGCTGCGCATAGGCCTCCCCCAAGGCTCTCCACTCAGACCGGTCTTGTGCTTTCCGCATAAGTTTTGGAGGAGGAAACAATCGACAACGTAATCTCGATTTTTGAGTTTTTAACTTAGGGTTATTAAATTTATTAATCGGAGCCGCAGTTGTCCTTATCGCACCGATTCTGGTCCCGCCTACGTAAGCGCGACAGAAATATTGATTTACGAATCATAAATCTAAAAGACGGCTCATCTAATGATGCATCTGCAGGGATCATCATCATCATCATCATCATGTCAGCCGAAAGACGTCCACTGCTGAACATAGGCGAATGCCTGGGGGATCCCAAGGCTCTCCACTCTGACCGGTCTTGTGCTTTCCGCATCCACCGCGGTCCCGCGATCTTTACCAGGTTGTCGCTCCATCTTGTTGGAGGCTTACCGACAGCTCGCCTCCCGGTCCGTGGACGCCATTGCCATTAATTATTGTAGAATCTGAAAGTTTCTCGAGACTCCACAATTTATTTTATAACACAAAAGCGTCTAAGTGAAGGCTGACTACATGCCAATTTACAAAAATGTCTGGTTTTTCACATGCAACCAGCACAACGTTTTTACCGAAAAAATATTTTAGTATATACTTAAAAGAAAAACACTTCTCTGGTGGTACACATCCTTGTTGGTGTAACAGTGCAAATAGGTTCTCTCCAACTTGGTCGGGTATCATGACTACTCACTTACTATGCACAACGCTAGTCGCACATAAAACAAATATCGAGCTAGCATGTGTTAGGTACAGACTGCGCCCATGTGGTGGATCTTTATGACGTCGGTAACGTGCTATCGAAAAAGTTGAATCCTGGCCCACAATAGACCGTTCTCACGGTAAACGTTGTAACTATTTTCTTTAACAAACAAAAAAAATCTCAGAAAAAAAAACGTAAAATAATATCCAAAAAGCCATGAATTTTATGGCCTAGCAGAAATATGAAGTCGGTGCGGTGCTAGCTGAATATTCTTTTAATGAAGCACCGACTTCATATTTCTGCTAGGCCTTAAAACTCATAGCTTTTTGGGGATTATTTTATGTTTTTTTCTGAGGTTTACTTTGAAGGCGGTTTTACTTGTTGTTAAAAGATTTTTTATTTCACAATAAGAATTTTTGAAATCGGTTTAGCCGTCTTCGAGTAATCGGGAAAAATACATTTTAAAAAAAACATTCCGACGAATTGAGAACCTCCTCCTTTTTTTGAAGTCGGTTAATAAATGAGATGTCACTATGACGTTTACTGCAAAAAGGTACCACGGTGGTCACCCGCCACTAACAACCATGGAACGAACGGACGGAATCAATTTGTTCGAAAGTTTAACGAAGTTTTTTAACGTCATCGTTTTGGTTATCGAAATAGTTTTATATTGTATTCAGTTAGTTGGTAAGCGCCCACCTTAATTTCAATAGTTCATAACTTCAATGGCTATGAATCAAGATCGGGGCAGTGTCGGGCAGTGGGACTTTTGTCTGTCTCATACTGCGAAAACATTCTTGGTATCAAGCAACGAACTCATCGTTGCTTGAGACCAGACAATTATATGCATAATTGTTTTAGACTTGATTTGTGAAGAAGTCTACTCCGCGTTTGATTTCAGTACCTACATGTTAAAGTTAAAACGAGTATAAGAATTAGGTACAGAAAGAATTCAAGAAGACTACACTAACAAGAACTGAAGAAGAGGACAAAGCACTAACAAGAATGAAATAAACAATGAAGAAAAAACTTAGTTAGCCATGTGGAAATAAAAAATTGAATTCATAAAATTTACCGTATCGTACAGTTTCCTCCATACCTCAAAACTCGTTTAATTCTTGTTAATTTTAATTAATGCCCTCTTAGTCCTATCTGTTTTCTCGTTAACAGCTTTTAATTAACAAAAGAAACAATGGCATTACATTAATTTGTTATTGCACCACTTAAAATTAGAGGAAGGAAAATAATACTTTTATCACAAGGCATTGTTACAAGCTTAGTTTCTCCGCAACTTGCTTATTGTTCGTAGGTACATGACACATGACGCAAGCGCGCTATGGTCAACTTGCTTATAATTTTTCCTTATTTACGTATTGGTCGTTAAGTGTATTAGGTAATAGTTACAGGCTTATAACTCCATCGGTTTACATTCTTTTATGCTGCTGAGAATTAAGACAGTGGCGATTTCAATCCATCTTTTGTTGACATAAAACATTCATATCAAATGTGTAAATAAGGATACAATTATAAAACCCGAAAAAAAAAAAATTCTGTGCTTTTTTAATCAGTAATATTCAATTACTAAGCGCAATATTTATGTCATACAGGATGTTACAAAAATACCCGTAAAGCGGAAAGGGGGTTAAACGAACTCTTATAAAAAGTCCATTCCACGACCACGACCGGATGGCCTAGTGGTTAGCGACCCTGACTATGAAGCTTGAGGTCCCGGGTTCGAATCCCGGTCGGGGCAGATGTTTGTATGATGAATACGAATGTTTGTTCTCGGGTCTTGGATGTTTAATATGTATATAAGTATGTATTTATCTATATAGATAGATAGATAGATAGATACAAACTTTATTCTTCAAAACAATACATGACTTTATGAGATATTTATATTATATGAGATTATTATATAAGTATGTTTATCCGTTGTCTAGTACCCATAGTACAGGCTTTGTCTAGTTTGGGACTAGGTCAATTGGTGTCAATTTGTCCCATGATATTTGATATATTTGATTTGATTTACAATTTGAATCACTGCATGACATACAAATTTTTTTTTCATTGATATGATATCCCTAACCCTATATTTTTACAGGTTATATTGTAACAAGTTGTAAAAATACTAAACGAGAGTAGCAATCGCACTCCAACTTTCAATAAAATCTATCGTTTTATTCTTTACGATTATAGCCTTTTTAAACCAGCAAAGATGTTTCATTTCGTTGTTCAGAACAAAAACCTGTTAACTTTTCAAAAAATTAAGAACAATTTTCTTCAATTTCAAGTACCTAGAGGAAAAAAATACACAATAATTAATTAAGTATTACAACAAGTAAGAAATATTTTCCCAGGGCCCCAGAATCAAGTCCACGTTTCGCTCATTGCTCAAAGCCAAGCTACTGTTAACCTCACTTCAACATGTACAGAAATGTTTACAAAACCCTTTGATCTTGGCATGAGGTAATTAACTCATAATAATTACAAAGTACAATGTCGGTGCATATTACGGTTTCATTAGGAACAAGTAACTTCCCACTCCTACAGATTTATGACGCCGACGTTACATAATTGTATCTGTCTTTGGAACAGATTAGGTATATATTAAGTTGTTGGACAAGTAAAGGAACAATTTTAAGTTTTAACCTTTTTTTGCTAACTGTGCTTGCATTGTCGTCCAATTTACGTTTCGGTATATTTTCAAGTAAATCCGACCGCTAAACAGCCGGATAGACATACGAAACCGTTTTTGCGAAACTGAAATGGAGACGCTGCGCTCACGCTTCGGGCTCGATCAGTCAATTAAGATGCAACGCGGTTTGTCCAATCAGCGACCTCCGCTGTAAGGAACATAACTGTAGGCCGCGAGCACGAGTTTCCGAATCCTGCGTAACGTTACGTTATCGTATCGAAATCGAGAAACCCCATACTAAATTTTAGTTCCAAATAGTTCCAAACGTCACACAAAATTTTCGATAACGTTACTACTCGATTGCGTTACGCAGGATTCGAATGTTCATACTCGGGCCTCTAACTGTTTTAATTTAAACTACGTGTACATAATACGACTCTAGTATGCGTGTTCGGTGTGCTAGGCACATTCGCTTGCACTGGCGCATGCTAGGCACGCCGCCGGGAATCTAATTAATTGCCTCAAGGTCCCCTGTCTTGGACGATTTGTTGTCACCTACTATATGGGTAGCGAGGTGGTGGTACAAGGCAGGAGAGAATGCATTGCCGTGATAAGTACACACTGTTGTGCTAAAATAGTTGTTTATGCAACTGCTACATAATGAGGGTCCTTAAAACACGAGTGTGTTTTTATGAAACGAAGCGAAGCTGAGTTTCATAATAAATAAATAAATATCATGGGACAAGTGACACCAATTGACCTAGTCCCAAATTAAGCAGAGCTTGTGTTATGGGTACTAGACAACGGATAAACATACTTATATAGATAAATACATACTTAAATACATATTAAACATCCAAGACCCAAGAACAAACATTCGTATTCATCATACAAACATCTGCCCCGACCGGGATTCGAACCCGGGACCTCAAGCTTCGTAGTCAGGGTCTCTAACCACTAGGCTATCCGGCCGTCAAGTATAATAGGATCACACGAGTGTTTTAAGGCCTAATTATGTGGAGTTGCATACATTACTTTATCTACACACATAGTATAAGTACTCTAAGATGGGTTCAGAAGCCGAAGGCATATCATACCCATACCTGTCACGAATTTGACTGTTTTTTTTAATCATAGACAAACATCGGGCTGACGTTTTGTAAACTGTTTTTTTATTGTAAATTATCGCATTATTATTTATACATGTCGGACTGAACTCGCCTTATATTCAAAGAATATTCCGCTAGCGCCGCACCGACATCATATTCCTGCTAGGCCGTAAAACTCATGGCTTTATAGGATTATTTTATGTTTTTTTTTCTAAAGTTTTCTTTGGAGGCGGTTTTACTCATTGTTAAAAGATTTTACTATAAATTTTGCTGTTATCTAAAAATAACTAGTTAAATTAATAAGGCAATCACAAGTTGTCACTGCAAGCAGTTTAAGACTTGTACCAATTCTTGTTTATTAATGAATTCTGTCTTTAACAACACTTTGCATAATAATTGAATTTGTTGTGGATTAATAAAAATATTGACAGGTACTAATCAGCGGAAGAATGAAACAATGTTTAACGTTGTTGTTGGACCTGTTATTATGGATTATGATAATAGTGAGCAGATCAGGGTAAGAGGAGAGCTTCGTCCAGTTGTAGCAGGTACAATTCTTCATCCACCCGCTTCGACTTCAGAGGGTCGAGCACGACTTTACGAATGCTGCGTAACGTTACGGTTATCGTATCGAGATCGAGAAACCTCATACTGAGTTTTAGTTCCAAATACGCTCACGGGCGGGCGCTGTTCCAAACGTCATACAAACTCGACAACGTTTACTATTCGATTTTACGTTATGCAGCATGCGTAAAGTCGTGCATTACCCTCTGGCGGAGGGTGTGGTGTTCCGTCGCTTTAGGGAAGCGAAAATGACATTAAAACCCCGTAAATAGTTGTAAGTGTGTAAGTTTATGTGTATTTTTTTATATTATTGTGTTTCTTATGTATTTTTCTGCAGCTTTACTTTGAATTTTCCAGCGCTTTGGTTTTGTTACTAAATTGGATTTGGGGTTATTTATTTGGTTTGTAAATTTTGGTAAAACAAATGAATTAAATAAGTTACGTGGACAATGTGTTGTGTTTCCAAAATGGGAAAATGTCTCTTGCAAAATAGGAATCCTTTATAAATATAAAAATTGAGGTTTCTAGCCTTATAGACTGGGCGTTGTTGAGTCATCAATCAAGGCTTTTATTTTTATGCATAGCTGATCCGTTTATTTCGCCTGTAAAAATAGGATGATAGTCGTTTTCCGACTTCTTGAAACTTCAAACTTGGCAGTGCAATATAAGCAGTCAAGACTCAATGTGATTCAATTTTAGGGTTTCGTAGCCAAAATGGTAAAAATGGGACCCTATTAAGACTCCGCTGTCCGTCCGTCCGTCCGTTTCTCACCAGGTTGTATCTCATGAACCGTGATAGTTGAAATTTTCACAGATGGAGTATTTCTGTTACCGCTATAACAAACAAATACTAAAAACAGAATAAAATAAATATTTAAGAGGGGCGTTGCCGTTTTTATAGACCCTTCGTGTGCGAGTCCGACTCGCACTTGTGCGGTTTTCATTTATTTCTTCTTCTTCAAATGTCCTCCATTAATGAAGGTCGGCAGTCAGTTTTCTGTATCTAGACGGTTCCACAGTCTTGATACCGGTTATGTAGCTCCTCTCGAAACCCGTTACTTCGACTCCACGGAAACCTAAAACAAAGCCCACAGTCGCCGCCGTACATAGGGTCGAGCACGAGTTTTCGAATCCTGCGTAACGTTACGGTTATAGTATCGAGATCGAGAAACCTCGTACTAAATTTTAGTCCAAATACGCTCACGGGCGGGCGCTGTTCCAAACGTCATACAAACTCGATAACGTTTACTATTCGATTTTACGTGACGCAGGTTTCGAAAATTCGTGCTCGGGCCTCAGTACAGCACGATTGATTGTTGCATTCCTACACTCATTCTACAATTACTGGTCATTACGACGCTCCATATCCGCAAGGCCGACGCGTGTGAACTCCTTCGCATTCAACATAGAATACTGGCTAGATGAGACTTTTAAAAAAAACTTACTTCGGTGTTTAAAATTGTAGATGGCTGGAACCTCTTTTCTGGTATTGGCTGGCTGTTTGGCCAAAGTAGTTTAAAAAAAAAAAATATAGATGGAATTGGTAGGTAAGGTATTGTGAGATAAATACAAGGTTCAAAATATTTGACCAAGTGCTAAGAATAAGTAAGACCGCGTTACTAAAAATTTGGTTATGACCAGAGGTCTACGTAAAATGTACCCCAAATATTAAATAATTTGATAAATTAAAGTACTGACCAAGATCCCCACCTCTGTGTTGAAAGATGACCCTCAGATAAGCGTACTTTCCAGTTCAAGATATTAATAAATAATAAAATAATGTTATTCATAACCTTACCTCAGCAAGTGTTACGACAAAAACACTTTCTCACCTCGCGCATGCGTGTGATAGATCAAAATCTTAATGAATGCCTCGCCAAAATCCTGTTGTTGATTCCGCCTTTGATAATTCGGGGTGTTGACATAACTATGGACCAGTAGGTGTTGGTATTTCAGACTATCTGCATAAGTCATACATAACTCGATTAAGAAGACTAAAATAAGTTTTCTGTGAAAAACGTAATTTCTAATAAAAAAAAAATTGCCGGCTGTACTTTTTGTTATCTATACTTGTATTGTCATCCTACTTACACATTAATAACAAATTTCAAGTCGATTCCATTAACCGTTGAAGAGTTCTCTCCTCTGGAGACGATCCTGGGCGCACCACCAGAATTTCACTGGCAGATTATTGCATAATCATCAAACTTACATGAGTATGCAAAATTTCAGCTACATCGAACATCGGAAAATGGGTCAAATTCAACTTATAAACTATGTAAGTACTTAAGTTAAACTTACCCGAACATACATACAATACCTACATTGCAAGTTAAATAAAAGCTTGTAATGCAAAGACCCTGAAAAGTTTATAGCTCCAGCAAAAAACAGGACAGGAAAGTTCAGTTTTCAGTATTGAGATCCCCACATCCTTAGCTAGAAATTAGGTAAGTATTTCATTCGTTTTTACGCATATAAGTTTTGAACATTTCATGCAAGGTGGTAAAATAAAACAAACAAAGAAAACTTATTTAATTAATATGCTTTGCAGCAAACTTTTGCGAATAATGGCATTAACGACCATGTACTTATCATGAAATTTTGACAGTTCATACTATTACCAAACGAACTCGAGGAGAGATGCTGCGTGGGAGCGCTGCTGGGGCAGTAAGTGTCGGCTCCAAGCAACGGGGAACTGGGCTGAATGAACGCACAACACGATCGGCAGCCCGCCTGATCCAGCCAGGCGTCCCCACACGTCATCATCATTATTATCAATAGAAGCATTTTTTTCCTAGCCTAATACCCAAAGTATCCCACTGCTGAGCAAAGGCCTCCCCCTCCCCCGCCACTCACCTCTGTCAACGGCAAATCGAAGCATATTAAGGTGAAATTGGTAGTGCGTGACAAGTTTCGTCTTCGATTTTGTATGAGGTGATAGATACTTCTGTTTAGAATGTTATGATATGCCTGCTTATATTTATACTTTTACATATTTGCGATATAGGTATGTTCTTTTTTAACCGCTTCACAGCGTACAACAAAAATACAATGCACGGCTGACCTTGGTCGCTAAGTCAAATTCTTCCGATGCCCCGTCGCGTGGGTGAGCGCAAAAACTGTCCTATGACATTGCCGCGACTTATACGATGACAAGGTCCTAACCTGTACGTCGGTTAGTGCCGTTAGAACCCTGTCGGCGTAAGTGGGAGCTCGAATGTCGGCAGGACAATTGCTGCTGCCCACACTTTTCTGGAGGCGCGGTGGAGCCTCAGTGATAGCGGAGTTTTGAATAAAAATTAAGGAAAAAAAAATCTAAAAACAACTACTTTTTTGGTAGCAGGAGCTCCTGCTATGTGCATGTTCGTTGAACAGTGGTATTGGTGTTTGAAAATGAGCTCGTATAGAGTTCCCGAAACGCGTCGGCTTATGGATAAACTGTTGGCTGTGTGACATATGTTGATTCGTGCGGCAGTGGAGGGGAAGGTGTTGAATGAAAACATACATTACCAATTATCTACCTACTTCATGAAACATCGCTTCTTCGCTTGGTCTAAGTTTACACCGAATAAGAGACCAACGAAGACCTTTAGTGTTCTCTTGGTCTCACTACGTGACTAGCTGTGTATACTGCCGAATTGTATTTTATTGTTGACGCAACACAAAATATTTATCACGCATCCTTAACAATTTGAATGTAAAATCACACTGCACGTACATTATGCAGCTAAATAAGCTCCATTCATAAATGTGTATGAGATGATAATTCGGATGCTACGGATGGCCATCACGATTATTTTATTACTTGCAGTCATACAGATAAATATTAATGAAGGCTGTTTAAGCCCCGTCCATATTTTAATTTGTATACTATCACCAAAATACCAACAAATAATATTGATACAATAGTGCAAGATTATTGAACAAAGTCTAGGTCAATAAAATCAAATGACAAAATTAATGTAGGAATGGCACCTGGCTTCAAAAGATTTTATGAAAGGTTTGTTGATGAGATCAGTAGCTTTCTAATACAATCATCATTTTATCTTGGCATCAATGTCAGTGACGTGTAAATGATATTTGGTCGTTTACCTATGCAAACACAAGCGCTTGATTTAACAAAAGTGACACCTACGTGCTATTATTCAAGTTAGTGTGCAATAAAGAAGATACAACAAAAACCTAAGAGACACATGTCACGTCATTAAATTCAATCCTCATCTTGACCACTGATTTGAGTAGGACTCGAGTAAGGGTGTGGTTTATACCGCGCTGTTCCATCTCCCTGGGCGCCAGAGTACGAAGTACAAGATACCACGTTTCTAAATGCAATCCAAGAATTAAAACGGGGTGCCATAGTAGTCTTGCCCAGAATGCCAATGTTACAACCGCCACTGCAATCGAGTATTTTACCCGCTGTCACTGGTGACCCAAAGAATTCACAGCGTAGGCGAGGAAATTTCGGCAGGTAGACTTATGTTAATTAGGAACACTGATCGTTGATGGCATCACATTGTTCGGGTCTGCTGCATCTGAATTCGCTCATTCCGGGTTGAAATATCACACTGAAGGTTGAGAAGATTGAGAACATTTTGAGAGTGTGTTCTCTTTGTTCAGTAAAAGTGGCTGAACATTGTACGAATGAACACACCTTCGTTGAATATGAACGTGGTGCCTATGCTGCTCATGTGCTACTGGTGGTAGAAGAAAACTGGAGAAGAACATGATCGTATTCATGAAATTCATTAATTAAAAAAAAACAAAGGATGCACGACTGGTTCATAAATAAAGAATGTTTGATTTAAATAAATTTATTTAGATTAAACTGTGTTTGTTTCTGAACGCATAATTCAGAGTGAGGACGATCTCAAAAGACATTTGGAGTTGTAGTCAGCTTTTATTGGTCATTCGCGTTTATGGTTATTTGACCGTTTTTACAATTTATCCCAAATTTGAATACGAGACGCTGTAAAGGATGTATCTTTGGTGTTATTGCTTGAAGATGTCACGATAAATCCTGTTTTGAGCAGATTTTACGTATCTTTGTTTTAAGGAAACCCATCACCCACCTTCGTCCTTTCTGCTGCTTGCCGACAATATCACTTACGTTCGAGATATATTCTAACTCCGCTGAGTCCTACAACAAAGGATACAATGACTATAATATTCTATATGAGAGTTTCACTCTCTCTGTCTGCTATCGTACCATTATGTATTGCCAGGTCATCACTAACATTTAAAGTTTAAATAGCTACCTCTCTTACTATTCCAAAAATCCCAGCGTCACGCTGTTTGTCATCATCATGGTCTTATACTTTTCATGGATAAGTAGACATTTGTGCTACTTACTGTGTATTCTAATAAAGAGTTAACACTCATACATACTTACACACAAGTTTAGGCCTCCCCCACCGATCTTCAATACGGGCGATATTGAGCCGCTTGCATCCATCAGCTCCCTGCGACCTTGATCAAGCCGTCTGGCCACCTAGTAGGGGAGGGAACCATACAAAACTTACGCCACTCTAGAACCTTTATAAACAAGAAAATATAGCAAAATTGAACATGCAAGGACGAGTGTAAGTGAACTAACGCTTGATTTAATTTGTCACTACTTGAATGTCTATCGTTGAACACGTAAATATCACAGTCAATTTAGTACTAGCTAAGTTAGGAAACAAATGTACCTACCTACTGTCGTTACTGACATTCTTATTTGTGATAGGTATGAGCAGGAGTAGCTAAGCAACCAAAGCAGGCACAATGATCTCCACAAACTTATGTCTATAACAATAGAACCGTGCTTTGGATGCTTAGCTACTTCTATTGCCGACTGTAACATCTAGACTGATAACATCGTGCGTTCGATTCGAAAGGCCTGTGAATCTTCATTTATTTAACACTCACAAATAGGTACGAATGCTTTTTTCAAGTTTACATAATCGTTACGTGTTGAGAATAATTCATGTTTTTGTCTAGACACTACTCACGATATACACTTCAAATATAATAATTAGAGTGGAAGTTGGTTTTTGCTTGCATGTAAGGTTGTTTTTTGTTGCATTGCTACATTAGCCGTTGCAATCTCATGATTTAGGGTTCCCTGCGGTAAAAGAACCAATTTTTAATTTTTTTACATTATGGCAAAAGGCGTAGTAGGTAAAATCCTAAAGGAAGGACTACGGATACTCGACTAACGTAAGTGACTGATTTCACTATTATTAACAGATTATAATTCAAAGATTTTTAAAATTGTAAACGTATGGTATATCACATTAAAATAATTTGTATCATCAATAAAATTTCACCAGTACTACTTAAGCAGTGTAACTTTCTACCAGTTAAATCATTTTTACAATCGTTTCTTTAATTACCGAGGTGACCTTCAACATAAAAAGTCAACAGTAGTCTACAGAGTATAGCGGAATGCACCAGTAGTTGACATCTGGGCATGTTCTATGAAATAAACAACACACAACAACAGCCAAGTCTGTGAACATTATACATATGCAATGGTAGTGGTATATTTTTATAAACTGCATTTGATCAAAACTCGTGAGGCGACATTGCAACGTTCTCAGTATAAAAACATTAAATAATTTAATTAATAACGTGTCATATAACCAAATACCTATCTCAAACCTTCGATCATCATAAAGTTTTTTTTTCCCATTTAGTTGGTATCTACAAGGAAATTTAAGACTGTCAGACAGCGAGACGTACTAAAAGCAATCAAACGGCGAGTTTCGCCACAAACTAGACACGAAGTGAGAAAAAAACTAAAATATTAAAATGCTTACTTCGATAAGTTGCACTGACCTTCGCAAGGAGATTCATAACTTTTTTGCCGAATCCAAAGTCACCTTCAGTATATAAACGGGAAACAAAAAAGATAATAAGACGGTAAGGTTTTCTAAATGTACGTGCAGAATGTATTTATGTTGCGTTACTTCGTTTTATTACGTTTTATGATGAAATGTCCTTTAGTGTAGGTTTTTTGTAGGTTCTAGAAAGAAAGGAAAATAATTCAACGTACACAATTCACAAAATATAAAGGGCATTTGTTTTATTACAAAAAACACTTGGGTCTATATTCTCTCTTATACAGTTGAAAGTTGAAAGTCACAATTTATCACTAGTCATTGCTCTTTTTTTCTCTGAAACTATTAATTGTTCAGGATTATAATAATATAAAGTTCACCTAACCTAACCTATAGAGTTCCACAGGACGACCATTACAAAATTCTTGAAATTTTTACAGTTTCAAAGAAAAAAAGAATTGTGGTTATGAAGACACACAGACAGACAGACATTATGACTAAAAAAATTCGGCGAAACAAAAGGACCCCCCATACGGATTACGTAACTAAGAAATAAAAAAGAAATTACAAGTAAAATACATACAATCCAAATTACATAATTCTATTAGATATGGTTCCCAGGGGGCAGGCAGCGTTACCGCGCAGGATGGCCAGGCCCAGGCGCTGGCCATAAAAGCTGCCTGCCTTCTGGTCCACCTGTCGTTTGGACCAGGTGCGAAGAGATCTCTCATCATCATCATCATCCATCATCATCGTGTCAGCCGAAAGACGTCCACTGCTGGACATAGGCCTCCCCCAAGGCTCTCAACTCAGACCGGTTTTGTGCTTTCCGCATCCACCGCGGTCCTGCGATCTTTACCAGGTCGTCGCTCCATCTTGTTGGAGGCCTACCGACAGCTCGTCTCCCGGTCCGTGGAGAGATCTTTTAATAGTAATAAAACCATTATAAGAAGAGAACATCAGACGTTGAACAGGATCCCTCTCAGCATTGTGCCGCGGGTGAAACACGGCGCTGGTTTCCAGAGGGACCCAGTTGGGAGGGGTTCTACAAGTCGTGGGTTCTGGTTTCTGGGTTGCGGAACTTACTAGTAGGTTACTGACGAACAAGACGGGTAGAGATCCCTTTAAGGGATAAGCTCGCCTATGTGCATTTGGTTTTGTTCTGTTATCTGTTATTTTCTGTTTTATGTGCACTAAAGAGATATATAAAACACTTCAGACTAGAAATGTTTAACCACAGATTAAATACTTTCTGAACAAATCGCTGCTGAAGTACTGGAAGAACTGGATGCTAACAGCCCAGAACAGAGCGACATGGAGACAGTTGAAGGAAGCCTACACCAAATTGGTTGAGGAAGGCTTAAGATGATGATGATGATGATGGTAAAGAATCCAGAGTTAAAAGAAATGTCAAGAAAACATCACACCAATTCCATAGCTTCCATCAGAAGAAGATAAACGTCCTTTTGTGTTGTGTATTACCTTATATTGCTTACGCAATACAAAAAATTCTTCAAGTGTGGTTAACCATCTAAAGATGATCCATACATTGACTCGTGTTGTCAAACTTTCACCTCTGATTGCGGGTGCATAATTTTCTAATACATAGCACTACAAAACCGATACGTTCATTGTTGCTCTTGTCACACAAGCCATAATAGTACATTAATCAATCAAAACTTGTACTGTTCGTTAGTGTAAACATGACCAGAGAAAAAGAAAAACTAGCGCTGCTAGGAAGCAACTGTCGCGGGATGACAAACTGATTGCTTCTTCTGTTAACAAATCAAACCAGACGGATTGTAGACGTGTTGCCAACCTAGAAAGCTTGGTTGGAATGCCTTTTTAACTTTTCATGCTCTTAAAGCTGAAATTTAAGCTGGGTGTACTCGTATGCTGCATAAAATTGGTTTTTATCCTCTGTGCATGAACTAAAATCTTCGTGTAAGACCAAAGGCAATCAGGAGAACAGCCACTCACACTGTGTCAATTTCTTATTAAGCTCGGACTTAATGTTATTTTTCGAATTCATGATGGCGGATGACTGTTTGACATTTTTGACGCAAAAAATTTGGCTGTTGTTTAATTACCTCGTAATCGAAGTGAAAACTAGGGTGTATAAGTAATTAAGTAAACACTTTATTATTCAGACAATAAAGAAATAAATACAAGCTACAAGCAATTACATAACTCGGTCTTAAAAACCATTTTACCCTCGACTTAACTGTTACTGCGGCTTTTGTGAATATTAAACTTCTCGGGTAAAAATACTACAACTACTTAGCAGCAAGAGCTAGTTGCAACAATCCGATCTCCAAGATCATTGTCATAACTTTAATCCTTTGGAATCGTTATCCTTTTAACGAACAAAAATCCAAACAAAGCCAATTTTCGCTGTCAAATCCAGCCAGTGAGCGGTATTTTTTGTGGCCCCCTAAAGGCTTATACCTACCTCAGTTTTTTGTGAATGAAAATGATATCTTGCAACTCTTTGTGCAGAATACGCCGTCTGGAGATTAGATGATTCATGAATGACGACGTGTTTACGTTGGCGCGGGTGTATTCCGTCTACTGTAGACATCAAAAAAATATTAGTAGGTATATGAGTGATAAAAGAGTTAGTAGGCAAATATTATGTGTAATGTTTTCAATTCAAATATGAATCATGCTCAAAGTCTTTCCGAAGTGAGAGTAGGGGAATGGGTGGGAACCGCTCGACCGATGCAGAGAACAGTCAGAGAAAGCCGCTTGCTGTATTGGTGATAGATTTGGAAAAACGGAATTTAACAGTACAATGTTGCATTCCTTTGCAATACTAAACCTACCATCACTCTCAGAATATAGAACAAACCAGATCCCACGAGCGCGCCTAAGACTAAGGCAACTAAAACTACTCTTAAATAAAGTAGTTTCGCATCGTCATCTCCGTGTACGCAGCGTATTGTGACGTGTTGTACGATGACAATACTAATTAATCCCTTCTCGTGTCGTTCTTAAATGCAGAAATGAAGTTGGGCTTATAAAAAACAGAATATGATCATATTTTAAGTGTAAACTGGAAGCAAAATCAACAAAAAATTGTTGTGACTGAACGCGCCTTCTGGTTTGTACTGTATTCTGAGGTTTCACTATAGAAAGGTCTCTGTACTAAGTATTCATTAAGTATGACATTTAGATCTGTGCTTAGCACAATACCGCCTTCTATGTTACTTTTTTCTTTGGTTTCATTAGAAATATAAATAACATAGCCCGTTCGGTAACTCTTTGGGTGACTTGGAGTTTGTATAGCTCCTGCGTTGACAGCGTCCATAACTCACCTCCGTGAGCCATGACTGGAATGGAAGGCCTCATTGCTCAAATCAGTACTATATTAGCTTGTACCAACGCGATCTCATTTCAAGATGGCTACTTCGAATAGCGCGTCGACGTTGGGATGCGCAGGCACAGGTTTACGCTAATAGCATGTACTGCGCAACAGTAGGAGGTAAAGTAAGAGTGACTCAATCTGAATAATAACGTCAACGCTCCCTTTAGACGTAATTAGTTTGAGAGCAAAGTGCACATTTTTAGTGCAGTTTTTGCCTGCAGATAGTGTGGGTTACGACGTAAATAGTTTGCTGACAGCTTGAGTTTCATACAATTATTGTGGTATATGTATGACACACGTCTGTTGTGGTTAACTTACCATGGTAACCTACCTACTATAATAAACTAATGAATCGTCATTTCCACAATATCGCTGGGCAAAAGCATTATTTTCAAAACTTTGACATTTTGTAGGTACTGAAATCGCAAAATAATAGTTTGATTTGCTCTAATACGTACTTTTATAAATTTAATATGGCTAGATTCAATTCGTATGTATGTCTAAAGTTAACAGTTCAGTAAAAAAAACAGTTTGAGAAATAAAACAGTTGCTAAACGATGCGATGCGAACAAAAAAATGCTTTATAAAATTTGTCAGGATTTCCTATGAAGGTATAGGTCTGTACTTAAAATAGTCTGTCATCACCAGCAACAACTACTACACTATTCGTTTACTGAAGTTCCTCGAACCACCTACAATTTCTTGAGAACGCCTTTAGACATTTTACTGACGTTTTATTTTAATCAGAAAGATCCCAGTCCTACCACTATACGGTACAAATAGAAATAGTGCCGTATGAAAGAAAGAAAGATATAAATGTTTATTTGCTAGAATACAGTTTGTTGTACAGATGTGAGATGTTACAGCATTTTGTGCAGTGTATTCAGCCTGCATGCAGACGTGCAAATGATTGAAATAATATTACGATTATTACCATACCATGTCATTATCTTTATCAAGAAATATCTACCAGATTTATACAACTAGATGTCGGCCATGCCCCTATTTCACAAACTTTAAGAATGTCAATTTACAAGAACAATTGAATGAAGAGTCAATTGCTGACTTACAGAGCTTTTGCTTAAGTTTTAGTGTAATTGTAAACTGTCATTTATAAAGTTGGTGAAATAGACCAGGTCCCTGTTTCACCAACTTTACAGTTATCAGTGACAATTCGAACTACATTTCTTTTTCAATATGAAGCGCGCTAAAACAAAAGCTTTTCAAGTCAGCAATTGACATCGAATTATCATTGACAACTGACATTTGTAAAGTTGGTGAATAGGGGCCTGGGGCTAGAGCGTTGAAAACGGCACGGTGAATAACGCCTCACTTGCAGTGTTATTTTTTGCACGTTATGGATCATAATCATCACACAAAAATGAACAATACTAAACTGACATTACAGCGATGCCATATTTATATCCCGCTAGCTAATTACCGCGAATCAAATCAACATTGATTGCACTTGATTGTTGATCTTGATTCAGTACTGATCGCAGCGTAGTTATAGTGTTTAGTAGTTCCAATGACAAGTAATGATTAGCTATAATTTGCTTCATAACGTTCTTGGCAGAAAGTCTTACTTTGTAACGACTGCACAAGCGACAAAATGGCGCAAGTGCTAGCCCCCTCAGCACAGTCATGTAGCACGGTGCGCCATTTTGTCGCTTGTCGCGCAGTGCGTCCCTTTCATAGTGATGGAATCAGTGAAGGACGCACTGAGCGACAAGCGACAAAATGGCAGCTACATGTGCTGGTGTTAAAAGGGAAGATAATTTAAACTTACAAACAAAACAACAACTTATAAACAAAAGAGAAGTAAATAGAACTTGACGACCGGAAAGCCTAGTGGCTTAGAGACCCTGACTATGAAGCTTGAGGTCCCGGGTTCGATCCCCGGCCGGAGCAGACGTTTGTGTGATGAATGCGAAGGTTTATTCTCGGGTCTTGAATGTTTAATATGTATATACGTATGTATTTATCTATATAAGTATTTTTATCCGTTGTCTAGTACCCATAGTACAAGGCTTTGCTTAGTTTGGAACTAGGTCAACTAGTGTCAATTGTCCAGTCAAAGACAAAGACAAGGATCCGCGCAAAGTTGCAAAAATATGTATAGTCTACCAACCTTACCATCGCAGTAATGAGGTCTGTATACATATTTTTGGGACTCTGTGGTGTATACATATTGGTGACCTTGACTGTCCCATGATGTTTATTTAGTTAAGTTGTGTTTTCTAAGTTAAATGTCCCTGTGCTCGACACTGTCCCAATAGTTGGCACCTTCAATCTTAATACGTAGCAATAAAAGTGGCAAGCAGGGTGTCAATTATTGGAACTACCTTGTCAAACATTGGGTCGTTTACCTTACTAACTTAATTACATCAACCTACTATAAACCTAAATACAATGCAGACAAAAGATAAGTTACGTTCTAAGTAAATTGCGTTTGAAAATAATCGCATCGGTGGAGACGGTTTGCTTCATCCTCCATAATGCGAACTGCTAAGGAGAATGGAATTCGCTCCCATCGTCTGCATTTCTGGACGGGTACAATCTAGGGCTCTTCAAGGCTAGAGTGAATAGGCTGTTACTGAACCAATGAGTTACACCTTAGGCCTCATCTGCACCTTCCATCAAGTGAGATAGGGGTCAATCACTGGTCAGTTTATATTTAAGAAAAATCGCAGTTGCATAGTGGTCGCACGTCACTATCGTAGAGTTGTTTGAAGTGAAGTATATATATATACATATTTTTATACGACGAGGAAGGCAAACGAGCAAGTGGGTCACCTGATGGTAAGTGATCACCACTGCCCATTGACACCCGCAACCCCGGTATCAGAAAGAGTGATAAATTTGGTCTTTTATGAATGTTCAACTCGGGCGCGGTAGTAACACATAGATGTACTTCCTGTTTATTTACGTTATATCATATTTTCAATATTGACATGTCATACTCTCTGGACTCTTGACTTTTTGCTGTGACATCGACTTAAAGGCGCTGACCAATTGACAATTTGCTCAGCAAAATCAGCAAAATGTGTGTCAAAAACGTGACACGATGTAGTCGGTCCTTAAAATATCAGCTCATCCTTAAATTCAAGTTTGACTTATAACTCGTTCAAAAAATTATTTCCGGCATCCACAAGCACCTTCTCTATAAAATATAATTGAGCATAGAGGACTCGTGTATTCCCAAGGATATCCCATGGCACACCATGTTCACCATTACGCCACTGAACACCTTCTGTTCTGCACTTAAACCCCGTGTGGTAATAGCTCATCCCAGTTCAGTCAAGGTTCTCAGTCCAATAGCACCATAAAGAACCCAACCGACATTCAATAAACGCGCAAATGAACACCTTAATACGAAGTTACGAAGGTCAGTTTCTCTTTGGTGGGTTTAAACTGATGATACTTTTCCACGTCCCTGCCAAGGTCCTACCGTGAGGTAGCGCACGCAATTCTGCGATGATTAGGACTAGCGTATGTGAAGCTAGAAGCTCATTTAAATTTAGACGTTGGTTGTAGATGTTACGGTTGATTGTCGGTTGACGGTTTAGGGAGACTTAAAAGTTTTGATAATGGCTGTGGCACAAAGGAGTAGATAGTATTGAAATACGTTGCTGTACGTGTGCCCGTGAATGTCACGTAGTTTTGAACGTACTCTTGATTTTTTATCAATTGCGGGCAACTGTTACACCCACTCGCGTGAACATAAAAGAATACAGATTTTTATAAATAAAACTAGGTTTATAATTAAATACATACATGGAATTGTGGTTGATGTTTATTTTTCCTTACTGATTCAGTGCATTATTTCCTTTGATACAATCAAATAATAAAATTTGTGATACTTTATTTACATAATAAAAGCAATTTACAATGACATTAAATCTAAGCTTAAACTAAATAAACTGCAACTTAAAAACTCTAAATAAGGCCCCCGTGGCATAGTGCCCAAAAGGCTGGCAGCGTTGCCTCGCTGAATAGCGATGCTGATTCTTTGAGAGAGAAAACTGCCAGCCCTTTGGTCACAAGTTGCATCAACTAAGCGCTTTTGTAACTCAGAAATAAGCTTGTAAGCGCTGGGACCCCATGGACCCAAAGTTTCAAACCCGACAGCAACAAACTATATATTTGTGTTAAAAATAAATAAAAGACTCTCTGCAACTCGTACTAAAAGAGCCCCTGCACACTTATTCATTGCATGGCGCTCTCAGAGTCTTTATTATAATGATCTTACAAGCCAATAGTGTATTACAATCTTTAATTGCCGACCGCAGGGCAAGTACAACATGCCATCAACTTAATTCAATGTCGTACTGAACATTAAGTACTAAATTACTTTAGAAATGCCAGCGAAAGTGCAATTAAGTATCTCGTATCACTTTCAACTAATTACTCAACAGTGATCGGTGGACTTTCTTAAGTATTTCCTCGATAAACAATTAACTGTCTCAGCTTGAACAAAAATTCTGTTCTCCTCCAACACAGGTAGCATTTCCCAACCGATTCCTGCAAATTTTTTTGTTCGTTTTTTTTAAGAACGAAAAATGTTCAATAATGATGTTGCGAGGCGAGGCCTACAAAAGGTCCACATCAGCCAAGCCATTTTAAAAATTTCAAAATGAACTTTGACATTTTGTCAATTTTGACAATTTAGCTATAGGATAGCTATCATGAATTAAGCGATTATTTAATACTAGCTGTTGCCCGCGACTTCGTCCGCGAAGATTTCGGTTATCGCTATCCCGCGGGAACTATGTAATTTTCCCGGATAAAAAGTAGCCTATGTTATTCCTCAGTATTCAAACTATCTTCTTACCGAATTTCATCTAGATTGGTGTAGAGGTTTTCCCGTGAAGAGGTAACAGACAGACAGAGAGACAGAAAGACAGAGAGACAGAGTTACTTTCGCATTTATAATATTAGTTAGATTAGATTATTAGGATTTGGTTCCCCATGAGAACAACACATGTCTAGCACCGTCATGAGATCTATGACGGAACTCATCAGGCGCGAGGCGCGACCTTTCGGCGTGTAATTGGACAATAGGCCGCGTTTCGCCGTTCACTTGTGCACAGCTTTTTTTGCTTCGAAACGTCCTCGGCCGCATCCGCGTGGCGGATAATCTGATATCTGTCACTTTTGTTTAGAAAAACTTGGCGTTTCGACATAATTGGAAGTTTTTGTCTGATTTATGTAATTGGCGGTGTAACGCCGACGTGTAATTAAGGGAGGTTGTTGTTTTGTATAAAAGTCATTTTCGTCTGGTTTTTGGAAAGTAGTGACCATTAGGTGTCTTGCTTACACTTTTCCTCTCGTTTATAGGGTTGAAAATATTAAAAAGAAAAAAAAACATAACAATTACAGTATCAATCTGTTAATTACACGTACCTAAATCAAAATCAACAGTACATTTTTTTGTAAGCATTCATTATCAATAGTGTTGTACTCGGACACTGCTTCCGGCAATATACCTATTGAAGATTAATGATGAAACTAAACTCTAGGTTTTTGGCAAAAACTTTCAATAGATCAATCATTTGTGTATTTTTTTTCTATATTTCCTGGAAAGAGTAAATAGCAATAAAATTATGATATCATGTAGCTTTTATGTCTAGACTAGCTGGAGTAAAAAAATTACAAAAAACACCGTTTAATTTTCAAATTATTTAAATACCAACTATAAATGGTTGAAATAAAAACTTTTTATCATAACATAGATAAGTAGGTACGCCAAGTATTTAAAAGTCTTTTGTATTTTATACTGTAGGCTTTTTACGACTTCGGTGAAAGGACAAGTGACACAGACCTAAATTACACAAAACAAATCAAAAACCGTATATAAAACAAGTCCGCAGTTTAAAAAAGTCTACTACAAAAAGTGAGTCCGACCATAAACCGCATTTCACAGAAACCCTAAAACCTCGTTTGACACATCGCTTATTGCAAAATTTAGAACCAATAAATCGCCATTCGAATTTTAAAACTCTTCAATTGTTAGAAGAAAAAGAAAAAACCAACTGGCCAGCTACACATGCGTAGGACTTTTGGGACGCGAGTTCAACGTAACCTATTTGCATTCAAAAAGGCAGTGACGCCGCGACTTTGTCGGTCTTTGCCTTCACTTTCGTTGTTAAAAAAAACAATAGTGTTAACCTCATAAACAAACCTACCCAGAACTGTTTTTGCTCTAATAAAGTTGTAATAAAATTTTGTTTAGTTGTCTTTTTTGTTGTATGATCCAATTTTTTCTCGAACTATTGTCGAAAGGCAATGACAATGCAAGATAATGTCGTAATGGCCTGACAATGGTTTGTTTGTGCTATGCACGATGGGACCTTTAAAGGGTGCCGATGTCCCTTGGGCAAAAAAGACTCTAAATGACGCAATTTAAAAATCTCACTTTTAGTTGTCCTCAAACGAAACTAAAAGCGATCGCTGGTACAGTGTTTTGAATACAAATTTGGGTACTTTCGGCTCTAAATATCCGACATACAATGACAATGCAAAGAAAAATATATATAAATATATACCAACGGTGGTACGGATTACCGAGGTTGCTGGTTCAAGTCCAGCTGCTTAACGGATTTTTCTTCGCATTGTCATTGTATGTTGAATTTCATTCTATGAATGTTTCATAAAAATAAAAACAAAAATAATTAATAAATCGATTATTTTAATTTTTTTCTAAATATCCGTCTTCTGACTTGTGTAACCAACCTTGCTTGCATTTGTTTAAGATTGATTCAGGTAGTTAGGCTCTTAGGTTGTAAATTACACAACTGCTAACCTGATTTAAAATATTTCCCCTTGTTATAAAAACACATTCATAATTTTTACTAAACACAAATAATAATTAAGTATTTTTCAATAAATAAAACACCTAAATGTCAATTAAATGACACCAGGCTTAAAGTCAACGCCCTTTGAAGATTAAAAAGAGCTGCATCTGTGTGCAATGCCCTCACATTTCCCAAGTCAGAAATTGAGTACTATAGAAAATATTTGATTTAATCTGATGTATAACCAACTTACAAAAGTTGAAAAACCCCCGACATTGTCATTTCAAAGTTCGATATTTCAAAAACGGGTGAACCAATTTTAATAAAACTTGGCTTAAGAACCAACCAGATTAAACTAGCTTACGATTGAAAAAAACCGCATCCAAATCGGACCATCTGTTTTGGAGCTATGATGTCACAGACAGATACACAGATACACAGATACACAGGTCAAACTTATAGCACCCCTCTTTTTCGTCGGGGGTTAAAAATACGAATTATTGCGTAGTTGTGAAAAAAGTTATTTATAGGTAACTACTACTGTACTAATCAACTGTAGTACGGTGTACTAATCAAAGTTCAATATTTCAAAAATGGGTAAACCGATTTTAATAAAACTTAGCTAAGAACCATCTCGATTAAACTAGCTTTCGAACAAAAAAAACCGCACCAAAATCGGTTCATCCGCTTGCGAGCTACAATGCCATAAACAGCTACACAGATACACAGGTCAAACTTATAACACCCCTCTTTTTCGTCGGGGGTTAAAAACCGGCCAAATGCGAGTCGAACTCGCGCACCAAGGGTTTCATACCAAACTTTATCAGATTTTTTGCTTAACTTATGTTGCGAGACCTCGCTTTCTTTTGATTTACTTTTCGATTAACAGGCAGACTGGCCACGAAGTGACCCTATACGAGTTATATTTTTCCTCTTGAGATACGGAATCCTAAAAAAAATATCATACAAAAACATGGTATTCTGAAGTCTGATGGATTTGTATTTCTAAAGTCCATTTCCTTGTAGAGTCTATAACAAGCGGAAAACAGGAAAATTGTTCTATGTCGCAAAGTTATTTTAAGTCATACTATTTCCCGATCACGGGAACTCAAAGACTCAAGAAACTCAAGAACTCAAAGAATTTAATACTGATAAAAACAATTCCTTCCTTAATTCTGAATAACAAGGCAATGGTACATTTATCTAAACATATCTCCGGTTTGACACAGCGTACCTAATAAAATAACAATCCTAACTTCCTAACTAATATTATAACTAAATTCACTGAAACGCCTCCAGAATTTCCTTCCATTTGCTACCAAGGTTGCGCTGATCTTTTAGAAGAGCACCTGAATAAACTTGAGCGAATTCAAATTCTATGCATTCCATGCATGCGGTTCATATTTGGTTTACGTAAATATGATCACGTTTCTCATTTCCGATCACAGCTCAAGTGGCTTCCAATCCGTCTCCGTCGAAATTCTCACATTCTTATACTTCTTTGCGGCATCCTCTTTAATCCTGCAACTCCTCACTACCTCAAACAACGATTTAGTTACGTCACTTCTTTGAGATGCTCTCAGAACTTTCTCCTTACTGTACCTGTTTCTAATTCTAAATTCTATGTTTATTCCTCACTGTTCAAGCTATACGGTTGTGGAACTCCTTACCTATAAGCCTAAGGCGCGCTAAATCTTTGACTATTTTTAAAACTATGCTGAAGGAACACTATCTGTCAATCTGTACATGAGTTTTCTGGCTAACTTTTTAAAGTTTTCTATGGTTAGTATTTTTCTATTATTATGTATCTGTTATTATCGAGTTTCATTGAAATTATGTGGTTTTTTTATGCTTTTTATGTATTTTTTGCTAGTAACCTGCTATAAATTCGTGACCTAAAACTTTTTAATTAGCACCACCTGCTTTATTATGTTCTTGCCTTTATTCCATTATGGTTGCCTGGTAGAGATCGCTCTGTAGCGATAAGGCCGCCCATTGCTACCTTGTATTTTCTTTGTGCCTTATTTCTTGTTTTGACTGTTATGTGATGTTCAATAAAGAGTTATTGTTGTATTGTTGTTGTTGTTGTATAAATGCGAAAGTAACTCTGTCTCTCTGTCTCTCTGTCTCTCTGTTTGTTACCTCTTCACAGAAAAACCGCTGCACCAATCTAGATGATATTTGGTGAGAAGATAGTTTTAATATTGAGGAATAACATAGACTACTTATCATTCGGGAAAATTTTATAGTTCCCGCGGGATAGCGATAACCGAAATCTACGAAGTCGCGGGCAACAGCTAGTAATAAATAAAACTGTGGCCGAATATAGGCAGCTGTTGACAGTTCTTCTGAAAGAACAGAAAAAAACATAACATTAGAAAAGTTGAAAAACCCCCAACATTGTCATATCAAAGTTCAATATTTCAATGAAACTTAGCTAAGAACCATCTCCATTAAACTAGAATTCGATCAAAACAAAACCGCATCGAAATCGGTCCATCCCTTTGGGAGCTATGATGCCACAGACAGATACACAGATACACAGACACGCAGATACACAGGTCAAACTTGTAATACCCCTCTTTTTCGTCGGAAGTTAAAAATTAGTGCTGGCCGTTAATAACTTGTATCATCATTTAGTTACGATTCGCTTTCGATACAATTTAAATGCCAAAGGCCGTTTAAAAATGTCTTAAACCAAGTTTCTATTCTTTAGAAAGACAATGGCCGTTTCTTCAGAAGGGCCTTACTTTGTTCGTTCTATTGCATAATTGCCCCAATCCTCATTTTTTAAATAGTTCTATGGTTCTATGCTTCCGACGAACTATTTGAAAGAAATGTGAAAGTAAGTTGATTCTGTACCCTAATAAAACTTAATATTCGCGCTACTATGTTCTTTTGTTTCGAGTCGTTTTAAAGGAAAACTTTCGCTTTCGCTAGGAATTTGTTAAATAAAAGACAATCTGGGTTTTATGTCGCTACTTCGCTTTTTGTACAAAAAATGCATTTGTTTTGTTTACGTTTTCAAAGCGGCATGGCCTTTATGTCTAGGTATGAATGCACCCACAATATTTAAATTTGTCTGAATATTAATAAAAGCGGTACGTTTGAAGGAGTTAAATTGCTTGAATATGACATTTAATTTATGAGCTAAAATTAATTGAATTATTTTTCATTTAGCATCTAATAGTTGCACTATCTAACGTCCGAACTGAACAATTACAAGCGCGTTAAATGCATCAAGATACATTATTAACTTAATTTTTGTAGCTAACTCAATCGTAATTGATTTTAAAGTTCACAACAAAATTAATTCGATAACCGAACTCGAATCGCAATAAAAACTATCGTTGTGGACTATAAAATATGTATACGACTGCATTTATATCGATTTATGGTCCAGAGTGGACATGGCTGAGTGTTAATAGTAAATTAATCGAATGGCTAAGTTAAATGGATTGCACGAACTGTTTTGGACATAAAACGGAATGAGCGTTTATGGAAGACACATTTTAGTACCTAGTTATGGACTTATGTCTTTTTGTGAATGAAGTATATTTTGACATGTCAAATACATGTGTAATTTTCAAATCGAAATAAATGAATCTAATCTAATCTAATCTATGAATACAGTAGTAATTCGTACAGACAAACAGAATAAGTTAGGTTTTGGATTCAAAAGTTAAATAACACTTGGCAGCTGTTTTTAACCCTCGACGAAAAAGAGGGGTGTTATAAGTTTAACATGTGTATCTGTGTATCTGTCTGTGGCATTGTAGCTCGTAAACGGATGGACGGATTTGGACACGGCTTTTTTTAATCGAAAACTAGTTTAATCGAGATGGTTCTTAGCTAAGTTTCATAAAAATCGGTTGGGCCGTTTTTTGAGATATTAAACTTTTAAATGTCTCAAGTTCAGATCCCAGATGTGAGAGCCCGTTGATGTCTTCAGTGTGGCTAAGTTCGGAAATTCGTAATGAGCTCGTTGATGTCTTGGATTTTTTGCTGGTTTAAGTCAAATAATAAAATACATATTGTGAAGTTAATGTAAAAAACATGAAATAATAAACTTAAATTAAAAAATTTAAAAACCCCCGACAAAAAAAAGCAGACAAAAAGAAAACTAAAAAAATTAAAAAATAATGCCTAACGTATTTTGTTAGTATGGATTAGTATGGATGGAAGTATGGATTGGCCCTTTCAGTTCAATATACGTACGTAGCATTTTTTTTATCTAAGCGTCGTCGGTGTCGGGGGATCGCTAAAGTCAACAGCAAACTAAAGTATGTTGTTTTATAGAATGAATAACTGTGGTTGACTTTAGCGATCCCCGACACCGACGACGCTGAGATAAAAATTTTGCTAGGTATTTTGAACTGAAAGGGCCAATTCATACTTCCATCCATACTAATCCATACTAACAAAATACGTTAGGCATTATTTTTTATTTTTTTTAGTTTTCTCTTTGTCGGCTTTTTTTGTAATTATTACTTATTTAAAGTTTAAAATTGCCTCGGCCTATTGTAATTACGATTGAACGAAAAGAAAAGTGAAATACAACGCATCACTCACGTACGTAAGTCGTTCGGACTAATTCGTAGTCCCTCCTCTGGGAGCGCACGACCCAGAGGCAGCGAGACGCACACACCTACGCTACGCAATTACGCAGGACTACGAATTAGTCCGAAACATGTCAGGCTAAACTCGACTTATACGTATACGTGAGTGATCCGTTTTATTTCACTATGATTGAGTCTCACGGTAGTTTCATGTGAAAATAAAAGTAATATTGGTTCTTCCTTTTAGTTAGACAAAAATCAAATGAATACTTTCGTTTTTTCTCAAAGCAATTTTAAGCGTTTTGGCGCTTCCGTCATGTGTTTTGAGCGCATTTTTAACCCCCGATGAAAAAGAGGGGTGTTATAAGTTTGACCTGTGTATCTGTGTGTCTTTGTATCTGTGTATCTGTGTATCTGTGTATCTATGTATCTGGCTGTGGCATCATAGCTCTCAAACGGACGGACCGATTTCGATGCGGTATTTTTCAATCGAAAGCTAGTTTAATCGAGATGGTTTTAGCTAAGTTTCATTAAAATCTTTTCTAAGTTAGGTTAGGTTATGACTATCCTCTTTCTATTGACACGCGTTACCGGATAGCGTTGTCCTCGAGTGAATTCACTCCGCCCCCGAAAGTATCGCCTTAAAACCTGTGTCACGCTAAGCTACAAAGCGTCTTATCAACTTTCGCAATCTCCAAAGCGCCACAGATTACTCTCAATCCCTTAACCAACTTATCTTTAACAGATTAAACAGGTACATTAATTTACATTGCCCATTTATGCCACGCAGCTTCCTCCTCACTTGTCACGATGGATAAACATTTGTGCCAGTTAATCTCATCTTCCTGGCGGCACCGATGCGGTCAGCACTGCGTCATCAAGGCGAAGAAGTTAGTACGAATTATTTACTAAGATGACTACTAGAACGTGTTTTTGACGAATCTACTAGCAGCCGTGTTTGCTTTGTGCAATTATTATTATTCAAAATTCAAAATTTTATTCAGCAAATAGGCAGTTGAATGCTCTTTTACACGTCATCTTTTTTTAGTCTACCAGCGCTTTTCGAAAGACCATGATTGCCAAGAAGAATGCGCCGCAAGAATCTTGGCACAAAGTATTTTTTTTCTAAAAACAAGTTATACATTAGCTCTTACAATACGTAACCACAGATAAATTACACAAAGAAACCTCACTCAATTATTAAAAAATAAAGAGAGAAAAAAAATACCGTATTTTAGAAACAAGTGTAAATAGTACATTACTGCAGAGGCCGGGAAGAAGTGTAATTCGATTATTCGTGAACAAATAAAGTAGGTAAAGATAAAAACATACGTGCCTATAATTACAAGTAATTATAATTTCCAAAACATGATCATTATTAATATTATTTTTTCTTTGTTCGTGACATGAATCAATACTGAAATGAAACTTAAACATAACGTTAAGTTAATCCTTCAGTAGACTGTGCTTAGTACGGCTGCTGAATTGAGACTGAATTTTGAAGGAAAATACAAAGCTAGATAGAAGAAGGAATATTCGAAATTTGAAATTGAGAAACTGTCTTTGAAGAACGGGGATACATATTTGTTACAACAAAACAAACAAAAACAAAAAGAATAATAATACCAATAATAAAATTTAGAAAAAAAAATGTTTTTTAATAAACTCACCGAAACATGAATACACAGAAAAAAAACAGAAAAATACCAACCCCGGGAATCGAACCGGAGTGTCGAGGTTCCGGGTTCGATTCCCGGAGTTGGTATTTTTCTGGTTTTTTTCTGTGTATTCATGTTTCGGTGAGTTTATTAAAAAATATAATTGATACTCACGGGAAGACCGTAAAAATTAAAAAAACATGGAAAAAATAAATAAAAAAATACAAAAAGATTTTCCAATTGAGATCATAAAATTTAGAACCTCAAAATGGAAAACGTCCCCGAGGCCGCTACCTCGGGGCAAGGTGCCAAGAAGGCTGGCGGCGTTGCCTCTTTGTACAGCAATGCCTATACGTTGGCCGAGGAACGCGCCAGCCCTTTGAGCACCTGTAATTTTGAATATTTTTTTTTTTAAGAATAAACATGTAATTTAGAATGAGATCGAAAATCAGCATTGTCACGTCTTCAAGTCAGCCCTACCTACAAGCATGTTTAATCTTAATCTTCTTCTATTTTTGGCGTTGGTTTGTGATCAAAGTAATACGTTCTCCAGATAAAAAGAACTTGGGTACTGACTACACGCAGAAAGCGCACGACTGTTAGGTACCTGTGGAAACAAAACGCACAATTGTTACTTGTGGAAACGTCTGGGGAAGACCTAGGTTCAGCAGTTGACACTCAAGGTTTGAAACATGCTCAGTACGAACCACTTCATGGATCGCGATATAGTAAATATACAACGGGGCACTATAGGTAATAGCATAGGTTAATAGCTACATAGGTTTGAGTAATACCACTTTCAGCATTGTTTGGCCTTGGGACGTTCTGATGGTTGTCTTAATCGCCGTTGAGAATCTAAGTACCTTGTGGTTATGTACCTATGTGTTATGTATTTTGAGCATGACTCACAGATGATTCTAACTGAATCACTTTTCACGTGTAGGAGGTAAGTATGGACCACATCCGTGTTTTCATTTCTAAAGTAACTAAGGCTAATTGACTACCCACACATATAAGTAAGTAAGTAAGTAAACACTTTATTGTACAAAAAACAGGATAAAACACAAGTTACAACAATAACATTTGAGTACAAAGCAAAGCTTAAACAGAGAACTTATAAAAAAAAATAGTCAAAACTTATTAATGAATTTCAGCTCGTATTAAACTTAAATGCGCCTGGAGTGTAGTCTATTACTTGAAGGAAAAGCGAGACGCACAGAGACTAACGAAAATGTGGGAGAGGGACCGCTATACCTTGGTCTGAACAAATTCAGCAAGAAGCCTATCTACTGTACTAAGTATTAACTCATAGTCATCATCATCATCATCGTCAGCCTTTTTTACGTCCCACTGCTGGACACAGGCCTCCTCTCAGTATTAACTATTGAGTAAAATAACTTGCTTCGATTCAGGCAAAAGTACTAAATATGGGTACAGTCAGCAGCAAAAGTAGATAAGCAACCGAAGCGGTCACAATGATCTAAGCACGGCTCTATTGTTATAGACATAAGAGCTTGTGGAGATCATTGTGACCGCTTCGGTTGCTCAGCTAAGCACGGCTCTATTGTTATAGACATAAGAGCTTGTGGAGATCATTGTGACCGCTTCGGTTGCTCAGCTAAGCACGGCTCTATTGTTATAGACATAAGAGCTTGTGGAGATCATTGTGACCGCTTCGGTTGCTCAGCTAAGCACGGCTCTATTGTTATAGACATAAGAGCTTGTGGAGATCATTGTGACCGCTTCGGTTGCTCAGCTAAGCACGGCTCTATTGTTATAGACATAAGAGCTTGTGGAGATCATTGTGACCGCTTCGGTTGCTCAGCTAAGCACGGCTCTATTGTTATAGACATAAGAGCTTGTGGAGATCATTGTGACCGCTTCGGTTGCTCAGCTAAGCACGGCTCTATTGTTATAGACATAAGAGCTTGTGGAGATCATTGTGACCGCTTCGGTTGCTCAGCTAAGCACGGCTCTATTGTTATAGACATAAGAGCTTGTGGAGATCATTGTGACCGCTTCGGTTGCTCAGCTAAGCACGGCTCTATTGTTATAGACATAAGAGCTTGTGGAGATCATTGTGACCGCTTCGGTTGCTCAGCTAAGCACGGCTCTATTGTTATAGACATAAGAGCTTGTGGAGATCATTGTGACCGCTTCGGTTGCTCAGCTAAGCACGTCTCTATTGTTATAGACATAAGAGCTTGTGGAGATCATTGTGACCGCTTCGGTTGCTCAGCTAAGCACGGCTCTATTGTTATAGACATAAGAGCTTGTGGAGATCATTGTGACCGCTTCGGTTGCTCAGCTAAGCACGGCTCTATTGTTATAGACATAAGAGCTTGTGGAGATCATTGTGACCGCTTCGGTTGCTCAGCTAAGCACGGCTCTATTGTTATAGACATAAGAGTTTGTGGAGATCATTGTGACCGCTTCGGTTGCTCAGCTAAGCACGGCTCTATTGTTATAGACATAAGAGCTTGTGGAGATCATTGTGACCGCTTCGGTTGCTTAGCTACTTCTATTGCTTACTGTACAGTAACCTTTTCCGTTTAAAACCGACCACAAATTGAGTAAGTCTTTTAGGGTTTTCTTATGACCCTATCCTTAGATTTTAACGAAGTTACAAGGTTTTTGCTGACTATTACAGCCATGCATCCAATTTGAAGTCAAAAGAAAGTGAACCTGAAAGCTAGATTTTAATCAAACAACGAAATAAACAAACAAACATAGTGAAGCAAAATAAAATATTGTGATATTTATATAATCCAAAAAAATCGCACTCACGGACTTGGCGTCATGGACCGATGCATCGTAATCTCCTAGTTAATGCGACAGCTTCAGCGAGAGCCACATTAGTTACTGCACAATTATGTCTCCTCATGTTAACCTCCACATCCCAATCGCGAAGGCCAATGGCATTGAAGTAGCATCATAAACCACCTCAGGCCACTTTCAAAATAAATCATTATCGTGCTTAGCGGTGTCACGACTCGTGTGGGTGGATATAATTTGCGTTCTGATAGATCCTAATTGCTTTGGTATAGTCTTGCCAATATTGCTATGGAGAGAGATAATTTTAAACTAGTTATTAGCAATTTCCTGAGCGAATATGGTATGAACGAAAAGTTAAAGTAGGGTTGTGATATTACTTGATTCCTAGAGTCCGAAAGCATTTACATAATACACTGTAATGTTTCTTTCGTCTCCCTTCACTGGGTAATGGCATCCGCTTGAAATTTAGTACGGATATGTAAATGTGTGAAGGCTTGTATTACCTACTTAAAATAACATAGTAACACATGTCGTGTGGTCGCCGATGAGCAAATTAACTGTATTAGTTCACCATTCCTGTTTATAACAATAATAAATATTAGGCACAACTGATATTTACCTCATACTGTCCACTGTCCAATAACTAAAACCCTTTACTGCCAATATCACTTGCAATTTCCTACTGTCAAACTTACTTGCTCGAAAATTATCTGTCAATAAAATTGCCTGGTTTATGATTGCTAGGCTAATCGATAAATAATGATGTGGGTTCTAATTTAGTATCTAATTTAATCTATAACGTGTACGAGATATTCGCTTAATTGTTTGAAATTTTCTGATTATAATGTCAGGTGACTAATTCTAGGTCAATTTCGACATGAACTAGAGGCCTACTTGCTTATTTCTTCAAATTCAATATGAAAATTACATTATTATTTATAAATACATGCATGTCAAAATCGTAAATCTGATTACTGTTGAGATCGTCAATATTAATAACAAACATAATAAGAAATAAAAACATACAAATGTCAAAAATTGTTTCGTCCCCAGTAGGGAGTTTATCAAAGAAACATAATTAGTTAAGTATGTCAAGTTTATAAACCTATAACACTATAAATACAATATATCTCCAATAGTGATCGTCACAGCAAAATAAATTACATTAGATAAATATTAAACAATGTCAAGAATAAACATCTAAAAATGCTTACATTAAATTACCATAATGAGTGGCGGAGTCTACCTACAAGAAGTCAATATTGAAGTTGTATTCTAGTAATATTGGCTCAACCTGCCCAGCTTGTGTCGAAATGTATGCTGACTGTCGCAGTTAGTTTTACTGATGTTGCTACCTTACTATTCAGTCGCTTGATCTTCTTTAATGCTTAAAGCAAGAATAATTTGAATAATAGAATTGAGTTTTCAGTGTAGAAGCGTAGGCATTTCTTGTAACTATCGGCAATGAAAAAAATTGCTGAAAGAATTGCACTCGCTTTTTTATTACACCCTATATAGTGCCCCGCTGCTATGAAGTCAATTATGACATGCACATTGCACAGCTATAAATTTTCTGATTATTGACAATGTTACACAGGAGAAAAATGCTAGACTTGCTTGTTGCGTGGCAAAGAAGCAAGTCCAGCATTTCTCTCCTATGGCTAACAGGTTAATCAGAAACTTTATAGCTGTGCAATGTGTCAGGACTGACTTCATAGCGGCGGGGCACTATAGTCAATAAACGCGATAATTAACAAAATGAAATAATGACATGACTGTGCTCCAAATTCAAGTAATTTTCATCAGAGCACTGAGCTTCAAATGCGGTCTATCGCAACGGCGCACTATTTAGTAACAATTTAGGGCCATAAGATTTAATGAAGCATGTTTTCAAAGTACAACGGTTTAATTTCTCGATAGGTTCCCATCAAGATTACGTAATACAGCCTTAACCTTTGCGTCGTGATAATGGAGTAATGATGTAGCTGCATTTACTTGCTCGCTCGAGTTGATAGTCAATACCTTAGTAACGCCTGACAGATGATTGAGGAAGGAAAAATTGTTTAGATTGTGCGCTACACCGATGATTTCTTCTTCTTGATGCTGTTGAAATTTTTAGTCGTAATTATCGTAGAGTATAAAATTATGAAGGTCACAAAGGCATAATTAAAAAAAATATGCGTATTATGAACAAAACCCGTTTCTTTACTGCTAAAATGGTGGTGAAACAATGATACGTTTCTATGGAGAATTTTTCACTGCCACCTCCTGTGACGTGACTTTAGGAAATCTTTACTCCCTGTGTGAGATAATAATGTTGGCGTGAGAACGAAAAACATAGGTACTTACTTACTATGATTTGTGATAGTTAACACACCCACAAGAAATTATAAAAAGATATGGCACATCTTACGACGAAAATATGGTACCGACATTGTTGTTCTGGGAAGAAATCTTTATACGATTTCACCACTTTTCTTCTTTAGAAGCCGTACTTTAGTTTCCAAACCGATACACTTTGTGACAGAACACTACGCAGATACTACTACTTATTTCTCATTTCCATCAATTCTCGCGCCGCCCGTACTTTCGTGTGCTCACATTTTTATTATACAAAAACCCTCCAAACAGTTGTGATATCTTTGAACCTTACTTCAAACTTCGCACATCTGAATGCCGTGAACCGAGTACTGGGAAGCAAAGATAAAATTACTATTATTTACCGTATGATTACACTTAGTCCTCTACCATAAAGACCAAAGTTCAATGCAATGCAGTGATCGACACCTGTAATTTACTATTTTATTGCGCAAACCTATCCCTGACTATTGTTTTTGACGAAGATGGACAGTGCAAGTTCAGCACAGTCATGATGTTCAAAACTAAAAAACATCGCAATATTACTTAATCTCTGCAACTTTTAAAATGAGTGAGTGAGTGACATCACGTTTCGCTTCTCAATTAAAGTGAATGCCATTGATTATAAAGAAGTTTGATTAAATGATGGGTCTGCGCCTACAGATATTGCTGTCGAGGTAATACTGATGGTCGTTATTAATCATGCATCGTAAACTTTATTTACCGAATAAAGCTACAACTAGTCATTAACTACAGGATTGATGCCGCCATTTAAATAAGCCTGGGTTTTATTGTAAATAATCAATCCTTCCGATCCTTTGCCTTGTAAGTTACTGCGCAATATGTCTCGAGAGGCAATAGATATGCATATTTAGGGCTATATCCGTTATTTGCTATTCTTTAGCCGTGTTCACGTATCGGCCTCGAAAACTGACTAAATCATTAATCATTGTTCGACTAACAATGTACTGTCACTTTCTACGTCAATCAGCGAGCGAACGCAAATTGTTTTTGCCAATAAGTTTAGATGTCCATTGCTTGGTTATTCTGGGAACGTTGAAATGAAACTATTTTAACAAGTTTTTAAATAACTTTACACGAGTAAGTTGTTATGGTAGTTCTCCAAGTTATAACTTATCTTGCAGGTTGACCTATTAGTATTGTGAATTCAGATTAAGTATGTACGTTATTTTTTGTTCGAACGGAGAAAATATCATATTGTTTTTGTGCAATGTAGTCAAATTTTGATTGTGAAATGCACAGTATTACTACAGCAACCAAAATAAAAAGCACTAGTACAGAAAACAGAACTTTCCGCATGATACGTAGCTACAAAAAATACCACTTTTTTAGCAACTGTATTAAAAAATATTTTTTTAGGATTTCTATCGGGTAACTTCGTTAGTATATTTGAAAATATACTGATTCACCATTAATGATCTTTAATGATAGAGGTACAGCAATTAACCAAAGCATTTTCAATTCAATTTCTTGCACTGCTGCTGTGGATAACCCATGATGGATAATAATAACAGACCAGGTAAAGGCTGAAATCGTCGAAACATAAATCATTATACCTTCTTACAACATTTGCGATGGTTCGGTGTTAAATGTCAAAAACATTTGAGAAGTTATTGACTAAAACGTATTGAATTGAATTGGCTTCAAACCTTAATTTGGTAGAATGGTGTCAAAATTATTTATTATGCACCTATTTATTACTTTGAATTTTAATTGTGAAAGATATTAACTTAGCCGAGGAAATCACGGGTACTAGAGGCATTTCATCTTAGCTCACAAGGTTGAATCCCTCCGGGGTTGAGGGTGTATGGGCAGTAAGTGATCAGCCCCCATACTACGAAATTCGAAAATCGAAGTTCGTATCGTATCGTCCCGCTCACTCTCGTGTTAAAAAATATTAGCTATACGAAGTTCGAATTTTGCACTTCG
The DNA here is from genome assembly GCA_963691665.1 of Clepsis dumicolana. NCBI lineage: Eukaryota > Metazoa > Arthropoda > Insecta > Lepidoptera > Tortricidae > Clepsis > Clepsis dumicolana. The sequence goes on from OY829508.1 coordinate 15,251,102, forward strand.
TAGACCCACTTGCTTATATTATTATATTCTTCTTATCGTATAAAAAAAACTTCAACAGTAAGAAATCTTTTATTTAACTTAACCCCTAGTATGCTTAAGTCACGGATCCGTGCCAAATAAGGCCATGTTTTTCTATATTATATCTCTCTGTAGATTTCGCAGACCAATATTTATAAGTTGACCCCACACTGCGTACATTTTGCTTAGGAGCATGGCTCTGCTAACACTGGACTCCTTAAAACACTTGGGAAAAGCGTTAAAATCTTTCTACGGAATCCTCGTGCGCGAGTCCGACTCGAACTTGACCGGTTTTTTATTCCCGCATACGATGGGTTAATAGGTATTTTAAGCCTATGATAAAAGCAAAATTCAATATTTCAAAGACTAAACTCACTGCCTGTTACAATCTGTCATAGTATTAGATATTATTATGATGAAGCGGACAATTATAGACATGAGACAGAATGCTTCAGCAGATTCCTAGCAGCAAAGGCAATCGATCTCAGTGTATGCAAATCAAGAGCGATTAAATAGTTGAATAGGAAACGATTAGTATATAATGTAATGTATTACTAAGGGTTCTTATACACGAGCGGCACGTCGCCAATGAATATACTAACGTAACAAGAAACAGCACTGGCGCATGTATGCAGTGAACGACCTCGCGGCTGTGTGCGTGTCGGGACGCGAGCGGGGGTGAGCGCGGGGCGTGCGGGGCGTGCGGGGCGGGGAAAGGCGATCCGCGGTCGCCACGGCACACGTTGCCACTAGAGGCAAAACTGCAGCCGTCGGCGAAAACGACTGCCGTCCCCTTTGTGTCGTATAAAATTGTTTTGTCCTAATGCAATGTTTAGGCGAATCATCGTTTCGCATAATTTTTTACCTGACTGTCCAAGGAGTATGTATGTATGTATGTTGTATGTGCGGTACGGATTTCAACGTATGAGCTGTTATTAAAATCTTCTCAGTTGTGGGAGTGACATAGGATATATGTTTCTTAGAATTGCAGTCGGGTTTTCTGTTTTTAATTTTAAGTTGTTCCAACTGAAACTAAAAATACTTCGGGAAATCTTTTACATGACCTGCGTAAAGGTCAGGTTAGGTTAAGTTTATTTTAAGACTTTTCGAAAAGTCGATGTTTTATATAATTCCAATTACGCGAAACAATTATTCAACCAAGCAGTGCATTAAATCAATCAATATGCATGTGTCTCAACCGGCAGCCGTCAACGCGTCAGTGATATGCCACCGTCGAAGTAGATCTTAGTAGCTTAGATCTAAACTTAGCGGCCAAAAAATAAAACAGTCGACATGTGACTGTCAACGCACGCCTGTACTTAGATAGCTTCTAAACACACCTGGGCCGTGTTTCATAAAGCTACAAGTTACACTTGACGAAAGAGACTTCCGCTTGTAGATTGTAACTTGTTGCTTTATAAAACACAGCGCAGGGGATCGATTTTTGAATCTCACCGGTGACTAAAATTCTCATGCCTATGACATCAAATACAAATGCCCCCACCCACTCGCAAACGAGATCACTGAGTGACTTCTTGACCACTGGCAGTGACAGTTAACCTCAATCCACTATGTTTACTCGCTTGTCCATGACAGAAGCGCAAATTAGCTGCATGTTAGTAGACAGGTATGACATTCAAAAATAAGGCTTTTAACAAATAGTGACATCAATGTCATGGGTGAGAATTTAGTCACCAAGTGAGATTCAAAAATCCCCTGGTATTGTCTCGCTGACAGCGATGAGATGCGATGTCCTTGTGCATGGAAAGTCATAGCGTGTATAAAAACCCTAAGCGCTATGCTAATACTGGTTACTTTCCGTGGGGCGGTCACGTCGCTGCAACACGATTCGTTCTTGATATTGAAAATTATACGGCTTATGATACTAATGGACTGATGGGATTGATAGATGAGAGAATACTAAGTGATGTTACACTGGTTTTATACTGTAATTACTATTTACATGCAGATACTTGTTTAATAACAGGCTCACTGCATGCATGTATGTTACCGCACTATAAGTTAAGATTTTCCTTACAATTCAGAAAACATCGCTATTTTCACATTATCATGATACTTGAGACTTAATCACGTAAAAATATCCCTTCGAGACCATGGACGCAATGTCGCGTCCGAAACGTCGAGGTATTTAAATATTTTTACGTGATTAAGTGTTGAGTATCGTGATAGCATTTCAGTTAAAATAGGTTTATGAATAACAGGGTATGCCTTTACCCCTGTTTTACTTTTAATTCTTGTCTCTCTTGCCTATGCTCTCTACTCTGTGACATCCAAACTCAATTATACTGTTTTCAACTAAATAAATAATAGTTTATTTACATTGAATGCATTACATCTAGGTACGAGTGTTTAGGAAAAATTGGCTTTAGGAAATAAACATTTATTTTCCTAGTAAAGCAACAAAAAACCCCGTAAAACCCCACGAATATACCCAAAGTTTTAGACAAAACCACAAACGTCACGGCATGATGTTCGCGGCACTGTAATAATAAATTTTGGCCTAACAATTAGGTAACCTTGTATGGTGGCCACATGTCCAAATTACTACATGTTTCATATGACATTGCTGATAATGTGGGAACTAGGCGGGTAATACTTTTCTTGAGGCGAGACAAGGGAAGTCATGCATCACGGACGGAGGTCACACTATGCGGTTACGAGCTAGGTTACGTACTAGTTGCTATGGTTTAATTTGCGTTCGAAGGCCGGGTTTGAGGTTATTATTAGACAGCTAAGATTAAGGTAACTTTTTATTTGTGTGTTATTTCTACGCAGTCACAATTAGTTTGGGTACGGAAGAGCAGAAGAGTAAAAAAATACAAAAAAATACTGGACTCTCACAAAATGTTTTTTTTTAAAGTTAGTTACCTATTTCAATCTCTCGGTGCGCCTTATAGTGGCCTCCCGAGACCAACGGCCGGCAAATACTTTGAAAGTAAACGTCATAGTGACATCGCATAGCTTGACAAGGAAAATCGTTATGACGTTTACTATGAAAATGTTCTATGTTGGGTCAGGAATTAATTTCCTCGACTGTTCTACAGCCAGCCTTCTGGGCAACCTTCCCATTGGTGGTGATCTGGAAGTTTTTTTTTTACCTTTAGTTTAGTTTTAGTTAGTATTTAGTCTTATTTATTTTGACGACCGGATAACCTAATGGTAGAAACCCTGATTATGAAGCTTGAGGGTCCCGGGTTCGATCCCCAGTCGGGGCAGATATTTGTGTGATTAATACGATGTTTTTTTCGGGTCTTGGATGTTTGAATATGTATGTATTTATCTATATAAGTATGTTTATCCGTTGTCTAGTACCCATAGTACAGGCTTCGCCTAGTTTGCGACTAGGTCAATTGGTGTCAATAAAATTGTCCCATGATATTTATTTATTTTAAATATTAGATTTAAGTTTCACGTATTTCATTTCTGAACTTACTGCACTAAAACATAGTCTAATAAAAACGGATCACTCACGTATATAAGTCGAGTTTATTTCACTATGATTGAGTCTCACGTTAGTTCCATGTTAAAAGTTACTGCACTAAAGTTCAGCGATGTATTTAAATAAGCAATTTGTGAATGATTAATCCCTAGAGAATATCATGAAAAATGACACCCCTCGTGCTGTCGTGATCGAAACAGGGCAGTTACTTTTTGCGGTAAATTAAATTTGGAACAAGAGTCCATTTAAAGAGGTTACCTAGTAATACACTTGCAACGAGGCGCTACGCCAAACCCTAGTAGGTACTCTACTTCAATTCAAGAAAAACTCTCCATAAAGTTGAGTAGGTACCTAACTAAAAGATACGCTACCATATTCTACATTAATGTGGCCTTTGAACGTTTCGGTTAGCGGTTATCTCGTTTTTCTGAAAACGAATTTTCCGGGGGTCTGTTTGTTTGCCGTTTTAAGTTAGTAGGTACTTATAACTTTTTTAATCACAAATTGTTCAATTAGTTCATGCAATTTGAGGGAATAAACAATTAAGTAAAAAATTTGGTGCTTTGCTCTAGACAATATCGGAGACGAGGTACCTACACTCGTAGGTACAGCACACGTTGGTTACTGCCCTACTATAACTCATACCAAAACAAAACTCTCACACAAATGCCAAAAACAAGCACAGTATAACTTTGCAGTCTTTCTTTCATCATGTCAGCCTAAATACGTCCACTGTTGGACGGCGGCCTCCCCCGCGGCTCTCCGCTCAGACCGGTCTTGTGCTTTCCGCATCCACCGCGATCCCGGGATCTTACCAGGTCGTCGCTCCATCTAGTTGGAGGTCTGTTGGACTAGTCTACAAGGCGTCTGAAAACCTGAAAGTAGTTTATTCAGAATCGAGAGTAGAATCAATTACATGATATTTTAAAGCAGGTTTTTTCAGTTTTTTTTTATGAAAATCCTTGTGCTCGGGGCTCTGCTCACAATTCGCATTTTCCTAACGCATCGCGTCTGCGAACCGTTGGCCAATGCGATTGCACCACCGTGTGGGTGGCACTGCTGATTTTGATACTAGTTTCCGAACGGTTGCAAGTGTCAAAACTACTAAGTCGGGAAGTATGGGAAAAGAGAGTTAGCAACCAAAGTTACTAGCGGGTATAATTTTCGTGTTATAGGATTAAAATTTAGCTTGACTTTCTTTGATTACTGGTACTATTTTACTAGTTCGTGCGAAACCGTTTCATTGCTTGTAGGTAAGTCATTATAGAATTTGTTGTGTTAATAGTTACAATCTTAATTAGTGAAATAAACGGCCATGTTAAAAGAATCTTAATTCGGGTTAGGGTTCTCCAGGGACTGGAACTGAAAAGCATGTCCGTTGAAGGTACCTACGTATATAAATTATTATCTCGAGTTTAGCCCGATCCGTTTTTGACGAATTCGTAGTCCTTCTGAGAGCGCACTTTAATATTAAATCGTCCAATATTTGACAAGTTAATATCAATAATTATTAACACCCTCTTGTGTCATCACTATTACTATGAATTTAGCCTGATTGAGCCAACCCAATGGTTCCCAATATTTCAACTGGTCTCAATAGGCAGTGTCGGGAACTGGGTTATGCTCACACTGGCTTCCATGGACGTCTAGACATTTGTGAAAATAACGCAAACAGCAATTGGATGATTCAGTCGGAAGAAACTTGCTCCATTTCATTAAGAGTCCTGAGTCAAGCTCAATTTGCTCGAACTGTATTAGAAATTTGCCTAATTCGTATAATTGGAGTCTACCGGCAAAGGAAATTCACGTTTTCGTGCCAAGAATTTCAGATCGCGTCTAGTTAGATGTAGGTTATTCGGTTAAACTTGATATTACAAGAATTAATCTTAATAATTCTGGAGTCGCTTTTTCCTAACGACAACCAAGATCTATATGGCTGATAGTCTGACTGACAGAGAACGCACAGTCTGAATATGAAGTTAGTGACTTGAAATTTGATCTTGAATATCATAAAGGTGCACTAGAAGGGTTTTTCCCTTGGAACTTCCATTGGACATGGAACTAGCCTATTTTTTTCTCTATCACGTAGGCACAGGCACGTAATGACGTGCACGGCGGCAATGACCTTACAGTGGCGACCGCGGATCGCCTTTCCACACCCCGCGCGCCCCGCGCTCACCCTCGCTTGCGTCCCGAAACGCACACAGCCGCGAGGTCGCTTACTGCACACATGCGTCAGTGTCGTTTCTTGTTAGTCAGTGTATTCTTTGACGGAGGACGGACACAAGCTCGTGGAGTCATAAATGTGGAGTGCTAGTTCAGTTTAAGGTTAGAATGGTACCTACGGCAAACTGAAAATTCTATTAACAAAAATCGAGATATTTCAGTTGTCACATTGACATTTCCGTTAGTAAGAAGAAGACAAACCTATTTTAGCTAATGGAGGCTTGAGTGACGTTTATGAATAGACCCTATAGAGTTTATACAGTCAACAGCTACACATCATCAGGTGCTAGCGCTTGCCAAAGGCTCTTTTTCTCGTTAAATTATTTAGAAAAACAACTGCTTAATCAAACTAAATTTCAAAGCTTAAAGCGTAAAGTTTTGTAAATAATTCGGGCGTCCTAAGATTTTATTTATGACACAATGGGCTACCGTAAAAATCGTGATGCGTTACACAAGCTCATAGGTATGCAGGGAGGTATTGTTAATTACAACAGAGGATCTTACACCAGGGCCTTTTCAATTTAAAATGACAATTCAATCTACATTTCCTTGCCATTGTGAAGCGCGCTAAAATGAAAACTGTTCAAGTCAGCAAATTACAGAATTGTCATTGAAAACTGACATTTGTAACGTTGGTGAAATACCCCACACAAGCACAAGTGCAAATTTGTAACGTAACGATTATCATTTTCAGGACGAATAATGTCGAATTGTAGGACCGACAACCGTTGGGGTAAACGTGTACTTGAGTGGAGACCGACTCTGTAAACGTAGTGTAGGACGCCCTCCGGCCAGGTGGGATGACGATCTGCGAAAGGCTGCAGGCAGATGCTGGATACGGCAAGCGGAAGACGGGGCGCTATGACGATCATTATTGGAGCCTATATGTCCAGCAGTCGACTAGAATATGCTGATGATAATGTAGGACTTGTAACTTTCGTGGGAATTAGCCCCCTAAATCAGGGTTTATATTTTGTTGATATAATCTAAAAGCCAGTCTGGAAACATAAATTTTACAAGGCGATAGAGATTTAAGTAGCTCATCTTCGACTTGTTGACTGGTAATGGTAACCCAATTTCGTTCCTCAAAGCACGAGTCAAACGTCTCACCCCCAACCGCACCTGTTGTGAACAATAACATCGTGTTTGTACCAAACGTTATTATGTAATCTATATTGTTTATAATTCTGTATACATCCGACATAGGTCGTACGGCTCAGTTCCCACAGCAGCGTGCGATAAAATGACTTAACAAAATAAATATTCAACAGTTAGTGACGATAAACAAACCGCGCTCTTATTCCTGCCCCGCGTACCGACAGCATCCCATGCGCTGTTATTATTTTGCTACAATATTATGAAACAAGTCTTCACGCTTATTGTGGTTGTTCTTTATACAACCTTCTTAAATATATGTACGCCTAAAACGGCAAAACCCCAAAAGGAGAAAACGGAACCCTTATAGGATCACTTTGTTGTCCGTCTGTCTGTCTGTCAAGACCCTATTTCTCTGGAACGCGTAGAGGTAGCAGGCTGAAATTCACATCGAATATTCAAGCCTGCAGTCCCTTAGGAACAGGACTCTACTAACACTGGACAACTTAAAACACTGGGGAAAAGAGTTAAAATCTTTGTACGGAACCCTCGTGCGCGTCCGACTCGCACTTGTCCGGTTATTTTTTGTTGTGTCACCTATTGTACTACACACTTTTAACGAGATTTCATCGCATATGCACCTAGTTAAAAGAAATGTCATTTCTCAACCTAATCTTGAGCATTATAAATTATAACACTAAATTTATTATTTTCTTAACAAAAATTTGCTAAGGCATTTCGTGCTTACAAACTTAAAAAGCTAAATTGCTATCGTTTGAATGAGCTAAACTTGTACCGTCAAGGAATTTAATTTACTAGCCATTTCGTTGAAATGTTGTTTGAAATTCGGAACACATTAAGGTCGAAAATTGTATTAAGTCGTGCTCTAACTAGGTCTTATGGTGAAAGTTTGCTGTACGATATTGAACCTTAGGTGGGTTGGAAACTGATCGAACTCTCGATTGATGAAATTAGCTATTTGGGGCTTTTGGGAGGCAAAAATCAATCTAGCTAGGTCTTATCCCCGTCCCCCAGGTAATAAAATCTGAAATAACAGTTCTACCCTCGTTTCGTCAGTTTGCCCATGATCATGATGCATGCTGCATCGAAATATCGGGAGCCCATCAAACCTATAAGGTAATCGCGGTCAATATCCCGTTTTCATTATGTCTAATAAAATCTGAAATGTTGTATTTCAAAGATCAAAGGTAACGTTTTTGGACTATACATTCTATAAATGCCGAGAATACAATGTATATATACGAGTATGAATAAAAAATGTTAATAAAAACATTTAAAATAGGCAGTTTGGAAATACGTAGTTAAATATATTAAATGCGCTTTCCGCGTTAGATTAGCAAGCTAAATTTAAATTTAGGTACCTATTGAAATCATGGTAATTGTTTGCTACATTAGTATCAATAAATGATAGGTATTGACTTATTTGGAATAATTTGGCCTTATCAAATTAGGACCATGCAATGAGGAAAATTTTGTGGTCATGGTAATTATTGTACGCGAGTGTTCAATAACAATGATATTCCTCTTTCTGTTATTCCATAATTTTTCCTTTTCTTGTATTTCATCTCAATTTCCTGTTAGTTAGTTAATAATTAATAATTAAAGCAAAAATTACAGTTATAGCGGTGACAGCACAGTGATTGCAGCATACTAATTAATTTCATTAACTGTACTTGTATCTGGTCTTATTTGGCAAACGGAAAGTAATATTAAACTACGGTTAGACTCAATCATAGTGAAACACTCACTCACGTCAACTCACGTATATGAGTCGAGGTGCCTCCAAGTTGGAAACCTGTGTTAAATACGGCATCAATGGTGAGTGTGAACGAGCCTTTACAGAGTTATCACTGTGATCAGTGTGGTGTATTACTCTGCATGTGACAATAATAAAAACTACGATGAAAACGAGGGTAGTTGCGTGCCACTGTTAGCTGCGTCTGATATACACTCAAGAGCAAAAAAAACGGGTCACTTTGTATGGAATTGTTCATACAAATTGACCCGTTTTTATTGCTCTTGAGTATATATATTACTATATATAGATATTGTTCTAAATTTACAGTTGTTTTTGCTATCGCTACAAGCGTCCGTAGCAACATAGCCTGCACTGTGTGGGACGTCACAGGCTGCGTTGACTGTTAACGACTAAAATTAACTATGATTTTTATATCATTTTTAGGGTTCCGTAACTCAAAAGGAAAAACCGGACATGCACCGTGCACGAGGATTCCGTATAAAGATTTTAACGCTTTTCCTCAGTGTTTTAAGAAGTCCAGTGTTAGCAGAGCCCTGCTCCTAAGCAAAATGTACGCAGTACGGGGTCATCTTATATTGGTCTGTGAAATCTACAGACAGACATAAAAATTTAAGATTTTGAGAATTTTTTGAGTAGTTGTAGGGGCTTGCCCGAAGTTTCAGACCTGGGGGCAGCTACATGCTACAGTAGTTTTTACACAAGTTCTAGTTAATTTTATTGCAACTCATTGTTTTCTTTAGAATTTTTCGTAATTTTTAATTTCCACGTAAATTAATCGAAGATAAAATGGAGTTCATCGTCAACTTGTTACTGCCGGAATTTCTCTAGATAAAAAAAATATTTCATATCGTGTCTGATTTTGTTTTTTTTTTCAGCAAATTTATTGCGATTATGTCCCTTATGCGCAAAAGCAAACAAAATATTGTCACTATTTTTTAGAATCGTTATCAGATGAAGGGAATGTTTGATAACAGTGCATTTTATCAGGCGCTACGAAATTGGGCCGGTAGACAATAGCGATAAAATTACGTCTGAACAGATTAAAAAAAATTTTTTTTTTGAAAAATTGGTATTTTTTTAGGATTACCTTTTTACACAAAAAAAAATGTACATGAACGGTTTGAACGTAATTTAAATTACAAATTTTGGTGAAACTCGGACATCTAGAAATGTAAGAACAAATATTTACAATACACTTGCAGAGGAAGTAAGTATCTATTATAAACCAAATACTTAGTAACACAGAGCATCATCATTATGACAAGTTCAAAGACCAACCTGCGACGCATGATCACATTAATTTATAATCCATAATTAAATATAGCGATAACGCATAATTATAAATTAAACGCCGTTTAAGAATGAGTTACCGAACCGTTTACTTTCACAATAACCCTTATCTTATCAGGCCACGATACCGTGTAGTAAACACAATAGTAAGGCTCGAAATAAAATTCTATAAATACTATGAATACTAGCCGAGTGGGCGAACTGACTTCTCTAGCACTAAACACAAACAGTACCATTACTATAGTGAAATAAATGGATCACTCTAGTACATAAGTCGACTAGCTGTTGCCCGCGACTTCGTCCGCGTAGATTTCGGTTATCGCTATCCCGCGGGAACTATATACTTAATTTTCCCGAATAAACAGTAGCCTATGTTATTCCTCATTATTCAAACTATCTTCTTACCAAATTTCATCTAAGTAGATTGGTGCAGCGGTTTTCCCGTGAAGAGGTAACAAACAGACAGACAGAGAGACAGAGTTACTTTCGCATTTATAATATTAGTTAGGATAGTTCAGCCTGACATGTTTTGGACTAATTCGTAGTCCTTCACTAGTAGCGCGCGAGCAGAGCTTTGGCGAGCAGTGCCAAGTCGTGCGCTTCCAAAGGAAGGACTTCGACGAATCAGCCCGAAACGTGTCTGGCTAAGCTCGACTTATGTATGTGAGTGGTCCGTTTATTTTACTATTATTGAGACTTACGGTAGTTTAATGTTATTACTACTGTAATTTCTATGTTAGCTTTTCGGTTGTAACTAGCTTCCCTATATAGTATACCTTCTGAAAGTAATTAGTGACAGTAGAGTCAGGCAGATACTGAAAAACATTTATAATTATTATTACGAGCGAATACATACGAGCATTCACTGAACATGAAACTGAACTGAAAAGCTTTAAAGAGATAATAAATCCTAATAGCTGCCAAAATAATGCACCAAACTTGTGTTGTAGGTAAACACCAAAAGCAAATTCGCCATTGAAAACAGTTACAAACGTAATCAACAAAGCTCACGCCTTCGATCTCACACGCCAGTTCCTCGTAACTAATGTCAACATCAATCTCGACGAGAAAAACCGTCAGTCACATCTAGAGCCATTCATCGCGACAGCTCCCACGGCGAGCGCCCCGTGAAAAATGGCGCCCGAGAAAACGCGACGCCAAAAAACTAACCGCAAAAAACAAACGAATTCAAACATGGCTGGTCACAATAGACGGCATGCGACCATAATACAACCCTACTACATCAAATGTACCCCACTTCCCACAGGCTTAGGCCAACTCCCATAGCATGCGCGCACGCCGCAAAACAGTCGGGTTATACGCAGAAAAAATCGGTGAGATCACCGCAGCGACCTTGACTTAACGCCGCCCACAACGCGCAGATTGAATTGGTCACTGTTATTTTCGATTTCTTTCCATTTGTCTAACCCATTGTTCCTTAAGCGGTTACACATTTTGATTGCATAATTTTTTTATGGAAAAACTTGTGGTCAGTTTTGCGTTAGACGTTATAACTTTTCGTCATTAACTTGCGTCATAATGTTTTACTCTCGCGCACTTGAACAATTGTTTAACCGTTTATTTTCTCGTTTTCCTCCTAAAAAATACTACCTCTCACAAATCATTAACACTAATTATCAAATAACCTGCAGTATCTCCTGAGCTGAAAAATCCCAGAATTTTTCGACATGTTTTTGGAAAAGACTTCAGTGCCCTAAGCACGACTTGTCGAATCCTGCGTCACGTAAACTCGAATAGTAAACTATAACGAGTTTGTATGACGTTTGGAACAGCGCCCGCCCGTGAGCGTATTTAGAACTAAAATTTAGTATGAGATTTCTCGATTTCGATACGATAACCGTAACGTAACGCAGGATTCGACAAGTCGTGCTTAGGGCACTGGATAATTGCACGCACCAATTCGCAACGACGCGACCGGCGCACGCGACGAGAATGAAATTCACGACAGAGAATCGCCTCGCTTCCTGCTCCTCTAGTACAACATGTGGCGGCGCAAAAACCGATTGTAATTAACAATATCATAATATTATAAGTACTGGATTAAATTAGCTCCAATAGGACGGTGTTTGTCTGAGTTAACACGGTAACACGAAGTTACATACGAGATAGGTTTGATCATGTTTACTTTCACTCGTACTAAACCTGATATTCTGAATTTTATGCAAGTTTCATGAGTAGGTACAAACAGCATGGTATTTTTTTGGTATTTACGTACACCTTAAAATATTATTAGGTACACTTAAAGATTAACTCAGGAATAATAATAAATAATAAAGCCTTTCATTTTCCAAATATCCAAATATTAGTGTTACAATATTCTTAACTTTCACTTTGACATATACTTATAGCTTATTTTGGTTTTAGTTTAGTTTCGGTTAGTTTTGTAGTATTAGATTCTATTGATTTGGACTCTCTGGGTGTAGGCCTCCTCCATGCTTCCCTATCTTCCGCCTTTTTTAACCATTCTTTGCCAGCCGTCTCCACTATATCATCTGCCCATCTCGTGTAGGGCCTTCCCACTTTTCTTTTCCCGATGGGACCCTTCCATTTTGTTGTGAGTATTGTCCATCTTTTGTCTTTGTACCGAGCTAAGTGTCCTACCCATCTCCATTTTAGTTTAAGGGTTTGCGTGAGTGCATCTTGTATTTTGGTTTTGTCTCGTATATCTTTGCTTCTAATTTTTTGTTTCCTTTTTATTTTCATCATGCTTCTTTCCATGGCCCTTTGCGTAGTTCTTATCTTTAGTTTAATTTTGTCAGTTAGTGTCCATGTTTGACATCCGTAGAGAAGACTCGGTAAGATGCTTGTGTCCATCACGACTTTTTTTAGGTTCATATTGTAGTGTCCCTTAAGTATTTCCTTGAATGACCAGATTTTTTTCCAGGTTATATTAGATCGCCTTTCTATTTCTTCGTTGTTTGTGTCATTGAACGATATTTGTTTCCCCAGGTAAATGTAGTGATCTACATAGTCTATAGTTTTGCCTTTGATGGTGATTGGGACTTGACGGCTATTTGTCATAATCTTAGTTTTACTGGCGTTCATGTGCAACCCCACTTCCCCGCTGACTTCGTCCAACTGGCTTATCATCTCTTCTAGTTCTTTGGCAGATTCCGCTATAACAGCTATATCATCTGCAAATCTGAGATGGTTGAGGTATTTGCCATCCAATCTTATGCCCTTCTTTACCCATTGCAGCTTCTTAAATATGCATTCCAGGACTGCAATAAAGATCTTCGGTGACAGAGGGTCTCCTTGTCGTACCCCTCGCTCTACTTTTATTTGATCTCCTCTTGACTCTAGTCTGACTCTGCTGGTGCTCTTTGCATGTATATATTTTTATGATGTTGATGTATTTTTGGTTTATGCTAGTCTTTCAAGAGACGAAAGCGTCTTCCAAATTATGAAAACCATATTTGTAGAATACTACAAATAGCGAGATGGAAAAGAGACGTCAAAAGTCGCGTGTTTACAGCACATAAATTAGTGTTCAACAATCGCAATCGTCACAGTCGACGGCTAGACTTTAAACAATGAGTCAGGTCCTCAGATAATCGCATCCTACTCATTGTGTGACAAACCATTTCTAAGTAAGTAGTTTGTCACTTAAATAAAATCACTTTTTAACCCCCAAGGAAAAAGAGGGGTGTTTTAAGTTTGACCTGTTTATCTGTGTGTATGTGTATCTGTGTATCTTTTGATGCTGTTTTTTTTTTAATCGAAAGCTAGTTTAATCGAGATGGTTCTTAGCTAAGCTTAATTAAAATCGGGTACCCGTTTTTGAAATATTGAACTTTGAAATGACAATGTCGGGGTTTTTCAACTTTTCTAAGTTGGTTAGGTTATAATTTACTAGTTGCTCTGTGAGCTTATTACCTCGCGACCTCAGTTTTGAACTTTTTTCGTTTTTTTGCTTCAAAAAAATTGCCGGAAAGCGAATCAACAAACAAACTATATAATTAATGAACCTACTCACAAAATTCCACTAGTATCGGTTGAAAAATGTGAGCTGTAGAGGAGAACAGCGGGACAGGAGCCTGACAAACGTATTCGAAAGAATTTTTGTCCAAGCTGAAATGGAGATGCAAGTATATCGTAGAAACGTTTTTTTCTTTTGTCGTTTACAGCGTCACGATTCTCTACTTGGCAACTTTACTGTAGATACAGTTAGTTAAATTAATAATCGGCAAATTACACATGATTTGCCTGAACATGTTTATGTATTTCGCATACGTTTATCTAACTCCAACCCAGATTTAAATCAGTATATAGACCATATTCAAATTAACTTGAAATATTTATTTTCTAATAAATTTATGCATTCATCGCAAAGTGACACTTTAAATTTTCATAATTTAAATGTTAAAAGTTACGTTTTGCTCGAATTAGCGCCCCTGCAATGGGTAATAAGTAATAATCCGCACTAGGCCCGCGTGGGAACTATAGCCCAAGCTCTCTCATTGTGAGAGGAGGCCTATGCCCAGCAGTGGGACGTAAAAAAGGTTGGTGATGAAATAATCTAGTTTATTTTGAAATACCTACGTTAAGATACTTAGTGACTACCTTGAGTCACTTTGATATCATTTATTAACATAATAAAAGCAATTTACAATGACATTAAATCTAAACTAAAACTAAATAAACTAAAACTTAAAACTAAATTAAATCTAAATAAGGCCCCCGTGGCATAGTGCCCAGAAGGCTGGCAGCGTTGCCTCGCTGAATAGCGATGCTGATTCTTTGAGAGAGAAAACTGCCAGCCCTTTGGTCACAAGTTGCATCGACTAAGCGCTTTTTCAACTCTTGAGTTACGAGTATACTTGGAAGTACTTGGAATAGATGGTCGCTCATGTGTTTTTGTTTCTGTACATTTTACAATATTAGGTACAATAGACACAAGACAAACACAACACCAAGCCAATAGTTTAAAATGTAACAGACGCCGGGTCCATGTTTCCATTTATTCATATCTGTCCTAACACTATTTGAAAGTTTACTTATTTCTTTGCACGTGTAGCGTATTTACGTTAGTTTTATTTTTAGAGCAATTTAAATATTGTAATCCTCCATACGAAATGATGAACAATAACTTGGTTTTCTTGCTTTTTCAAATTTCTTAATAACTTACCTTACGAATTTCTGAAATATTCTTTCCAAATTCCTACCGCTCCCCCATTTTCGTCGATACTGGCTGGACTAAGCGCAAGAAAAGCCTTAAAAGAAATCATCAACAAATAATTTTACTGACTTTTGTTTTGCTAAAGCCAAGCTTTTAAAATCGCATTCCCTATTTTTCCGTGTTTCCCAAACATAAATAAATAAATAAACAAACAAATATCAAGAGACATTTGACACCAATTGACCCAGTCCCAACTAGGCAAAGCCTGTACTATGGGTACTAGACAACGGATAAACATACTTATATAGATAAATACATACTTAAATACATATTAAACATCCAAGAACCGAGAACAAACATTCGTATTCATCATACAAACATCTGCCCCGACCGGGATCGAACCCGGGACCTCAAGCTTCATAGTCAGGGTCTCTAACCACTAGGCTATTCGGTCGTCAACATCTAACTAAGTATGCCTTTGTAAAAAAACTTGGCAGTGAAATAATGATTAATCATCTTTGGTAAGGTACGTGAGTGAGCCAAGACAAAATAAGACTGCCAGGCAGAATTGGGACTAGGCAGGCCACGTCAACCGCAAAACAAACAACAGGTAGGCAAAAATTGCTACAGAGTGGGTACCACAGGCAGTGGCGTGCATCCCTATGAAGCAAAAAAGCACTGCTTGCCTTCTAAATCAATATAATTAACATTATAATATACATAATTATACATGTTTTTCAGATATAATGATACTTTACTTAAATATCATTATTCATTCAAACAAAAATAAAAACAAAATATTACAAATCAGCGCTTAAATCCGTTTCAATCCGCGCGAACGCGACGTGTTTCCTTCTACGAAAAAGCAGCACGCCGAGTGCTTGCCCGACACGCACACTCTTATGACATCGCGCTCCACCGTATGCTATGTACGAATAGGCCCACCGCACCTCACTCACACGTGTACGAAAATCAACCAATCAAATCAAATCTTACGGTCGCGACAAGAAAGCACTGCTTTGGATTACTTGAAATCGTTCACTAATTTCGACCCAAAAATCCAATAGCGTTTGGTCTAACTAGACTCAGTAGGTCTATGACGCACGGGTACCCGGGATCGAATCCGGGAAAGAATGTGAAACTTTTCCTTTTTTCCTGTTTTTTTTTCTTTTTTTTTTAACTTTGGGCATTCAATGGGTATTCACTACTGAATATCATACATAGATCTACTCGAAATTCTCTGCCTACCCTGGCTAAAAACTCTATGCACGCCACTGACCACAGGATGGATAGCGACAGCGGCTTGGCAGGCCTAGACTAGCCTAGAGATTTTAGACGACGGTGACGGGATGATCTGGATGTCTTCTTTCACAACTGGCCTGAGACCGCTAAAGATTGAGATGCGTGGAGGACATGAGGGCCTTTGTCCAGCAGTGGGGCACTTCACCTTGCTAATAATATTAATGTTAACGGTAAGGTATATGAGCAAGCCTACTAAATACATACTGAGGAATTCAAGAGTGACGCGTTTGTGTTGTACAGTCGAGTTCTCCAATATCTGTACAGCCAACGGTTCATAAATATCTAAACACGGACCTTATGTAACTGGCAATAAGGTCTGTGTATAGATATTTTTGAACTGTTGACTGTATAGATATTGGAGAACTCGACTGTAGCTTTAGAAGGGTTTATCTTTACATCGTATTTATTGCATCTCTACACATCGGAAACATCTCAGTTGTTTTATTTTTCTCAGTAACAATAAAATTGTGGGCAATAAAGGACGAGGATCAATTAAAATCACTTGCTTTTATAAAGTTAATTAAAAGTGAGTCTATTAAATGCTGAACGAGGAAATCGTGTAGAAATAATAAGTGTCAAGTATCCGTGTTTTATTGGTAAAGAAATATGATGACTTCATGGAGTCTCAGTACAGTATGGGCCCATAAATTAATTTGTAAAATCACTTTGTTATATTAAGTTAGTCGACCCCAACATTCTTTCGTAAACTATCTCAAGTTCATTTTGCTTTTAACAAGGTTTAAAATATACTTATTCATCTACTTAAAAGTCCTTGACTTCCAATGAAATGAAAACAGTTAAGATAACTTTTTTTAGAAAGGACCTTTATTATTGTTGTTTACACTTACGCACTAGTAATTAATACCTCACTGTTTTCGTTGCAACTGTTTTTTTTTGTATTTTTAATAATAATATTATTATTAATGAATATATTTCATACCTCGTTGAACGAAGGTTCGAAAACAGCTGTTTTCGAGCTTTCGTTTAACGAACCTCGGGACGCCTGACTACATTATACCGGCCCTAGTCGTCATTCGACACGACGATCTGGTACTGAAACTTATAGAAGGAACGAGAGGAAAGGGAAGGCCGAGGATAGAGTATTTAGATCAAATAAAAAAGAAGATGGACGTTGTATCTTATCAGGAGGTAAAAGAACTGGAAACAACTGCATCCGCAAGAGTAGCACTCTTAAATAAGATGATGAGTCTCCATCCGAGGACGCGTCTACTCCACCGCTCATCGGTCCAGTGACATACGTGGTAGATACTGAAAATTATAAAAGGAAAGATAGAAGGAAAGATAGGAAGGGGAAGGCCGAGGATAGAGGATTTAGATCAAACAAAAAAGAAGATAGACGCCGTGTCGTATCAGGAGGTGAAAGAACTCGCATTGGAAAGAACGGACTGGAGACTAATGCATCGGCAAGAGTAACACTCTTAAATAAGATGATGAGCCTTCGTTCGAGAACGCGCCTACTCCACCGCTCATCGGTCCAGTGATATACTTGGTGAACCTGAGCGCCTAGTGTAATCGCCGACCAGGCCAAGAAATACGTCTCGACCGCGTTCGCGTTTAACAATTCTCATACCATATGACACTTTAACGCAAACGCGATCGAGACGTATTTTGTGCTTTTTGATTACACTAAGGGCACTGATTCTTTTCAAAATTCTCAATCAATCCACAATTAGACTATTGCTACTATACCCGATTGCGCAACGGCCAAGTCTCGAGCGATTCAGGGGTTATCACCGTGTTGTAACGCTGAAGGTTGTGGCACACTTTTCTTCACTATCTATGGAGTGTGTCTTCGTGTTATCACATAAGCGTAATTCGGTATCGGTTTGAATGTATATTTCGTATTTAACTGTTAATGGCTAGGTGTCTCGATCGAATACGTCTATCTCGTTCGCTTCACGTATTAATATTACAGACTAGCTGTTGCCCGCGACTTCGTATGCGTAGAATTCGGTTATCGCTATCCCGCGGGAACTGTACAATTTTCCAGGATAAAAGATAGCCTATGTTTTAATCTAGGGTATAAGCTATCCCCATTCCAAATTTCATTCAAATCCGTTTAGCCGTTTCAGCGTGAGGAAGTAATGAACATACTCACAAACTTTCGCATTTATAATATTAGTAGGATTACACAGTCGTTTAGTACACGAAACGTATAATTTCGGTTATTTCTAGCTTGTAACAGTTTACATGATAGTATTGTATTACACGCATCAAATTGGGTTACCTACATTAGAAAGAGAGAGTCGTATGATAAGTTCCAGCAGGGTTATCAATATTGTGTAGTAATTTTAAATTTAATAACGTATGTTTTGTTTATTTTTTACCACGGATGGTCTATTTGTCAGTCTGTCTTATTCAGGTTGGTTCGTAATCTGGCTTCGTTAAAATTTTCTTCACATGTTTCCAAATATGTTTCCTGTAAAAAAAAACTTCTTTAATGCAAGTTTTTTTTGCCGACTGTACTGTAAATGTTGCCTGTACTTGTATTATCATCCAACTTACTCATCTGTACGAAATTTTAAATCGATGCCATTAACCGTTGAACAGGTCCCCCCCTTGGGCAACGATCCTGGCGCACCAGAATTTCACTAGCAGATTACTGCATTGTCACCGAACTTGCATAAGTATGCAAAATCTCAGCTAAATCGAACATCGGGAAGTGGGTCAAATTTAATTTGCAAGATTAGATCCGAACAAACTACATTGCAAGTTAAATAAAAGCTTGTAACATCATCATTATCATCATCATCAGTCTATTCTAGTCCACTGCTGGACATAGGCCTCCCCCAATGAGCGCCATAGCGCCCTGTCTCCAGCTTGCCGCATCCAACATCTGCCTGCAGTCAGATGCTTGTAACATGATTTGATTACATTTGCATTAGAATTTAGTAAATGTAAGTAGGTTCCCTGCGATTAGATTCCTAGATACTTTTAATGTGCTACTACCTACCTACTTTATGCCATTTCCTGGTGCTGTATTTGCGTAATAACTTTTAAACAAAAGCCGTACATGTTTATTGACTAGGCTTAGATATGGCAAATAGCCAGCATTCTATTTACTATTGTAGGCATTCGCCACATAATTTAAATACTGTCATACCATACATCACATTCAATTCCCCGTTCAATAAATCCATAGCCATATTAGGTTTATAGATGTGAAAGGCATAATATAATATGGTCAAAACACCTCAATGTTTGACTTCGTGCATGACACCTGTATTGCTATGAATGAAAATTGAAGTTGCCAATAATTTGGGCAGTGCCAGACACTAGGACAGCTCGTCTCCCGGTCCATGGACGCTATTCGAGAACCATCAGACCTGAGAGCAATGTGCCCCTCCCACTGTCACTTAATTTCCGCAATTCATCGGGCTATGTCACACGTTGGGCGCCACTGTCACAGGCCGTTTTCATGAGGGGAAACAGTCTGTTTTAAGGTAGCCTACCTAGGGTTTTGTGAAGGAAACAAATTACAAGTTTAATACATTTATTTCTACAAAATCGGTAGGCTAAATTGACAATTAAAATAGAGAATCTCAGGGGATTGAGTTCGAAGACACTTTTGAAGATACTGGGTTCGATTACACGCCAATGTGGCCTACACTTCCCTCGGGTGTCTGGATCCTCCGGCGACGGCGGAAATAGAGCGCAGGCGTCGTAGAGCAACCAGGAGTGACCAGGGGGCTCGTGTGATGACGTGGTGTTGAGATGGTGTGAAGGGAACCGTAGCGTGCCAACGGCTAGCCTCTGAGTAGGCTGCGAGAGGTCGGCAGGGGTTCGTTAGGAACCAGTAGTGGGTGGAGAGATTTCCACGGGTAGCGTAGTTGCCCTGTAAATAAGCTGGTGTGAGCCAAACGTCCATGGTATGCTCGCACTGCCATATTCCGCTTTCCAGTCCGACCATTCCCGAGGGAGTGGGAACCAGATTGGCAGTGCATGGCAATACGGAGGGTCATACGGATTTACAATTTAGCTAGAGTCAGAGAGTAAGCTTTTACAGGTTTCTAGTGAGAGTGGATAACAGATTTACACAAAGTGACCGTTGGAACTTTAAATTCCAACCGTTCTAGGAAGACGTTAGGTTTTAAAATAAGCGCTACGTCTATAACCGTAGAGCAGTGAAATAGGGAAAGATTAAATTATAATTAACTGTCCGGAGCGCTATTAAGGTACAGTAATGCTTCGGACAGAGTAACAGAGTGGAAACCCTATAGAATTAAATAAATTACAATAAAAGACACAAGTAGTGTAACACAATGATAAAGTACAGAAACGATCAGTATTCTTACCAAGTTCTGGGCTGGCTGGTTCCACTCAGGAGTTGTAGAGAAATGTGGGGGCTCCCAGCCGTACAAGCGGTTTTATGGTTGAGTAGGACCGGATACGGACAACCAAAAGATTTTGAATTGGGCGACGCCCATGGGCGTGTCCGTGCTTCTCATTTTGAATACCAACGTATTGTTTCTGTGTAGTGTGTAATGTAGTTTTTTATGTGTTTTATGTTGGCTAAGTGCAAGTAGCGGTTGTTAATTAATTTATTTAAAACCGATGCAATTTTAATTCTATTTAAATTAATATTATTCGCCTAAGTGCGGAAAAGCGCCATCTAGCGGATTATGGCGGAACTTTTTAATGTCCAATAGCTTGCGTATTGTGACAGTCGGTAATCTTAGTTCTACTGCGGATATCATAATTTCTAATTCTATCCCGCAGAGAAACCCCGAGCATAGCCCAGCATTGAAAAATATGGCGGATGAAAAATCTTCATTCGTCCAGTCAATACTACTTTCCGCCTTATCCTAAGCTAAAACTTAGTCATATCATAGAAAAAGTGGAAAACTGTACTGACTTATAGGAACCCTCACTCTCGAACCTTGACGGTTATAAGTCCTCTTAAATTCAACCACTTACGCCTGCTTGCAAAGCGTATCGCCGAAAATTTTATGACTCACACAAATTCACAATTAAACACAGATCAGTGCATGTGCTATAAAGTGCGAGAGGCCACGTGCGGCGGTCGACACCTGATCCGCTCCTACGGTCACGTAATGCGATGCGAACTTTCAATGCCGCTCCACCGCCGGCGCAGAGAAATACAAAGGATCTATAAGGATTAATCAACAATCCTTTAGCATCATCATCATAATCGGAAGACGTCCAATGCTGGACATAGACTTTACCTGAGGATCTCTACGACGATCGATTTTATGCTACCCGCAGCCAATGGCTCCCACAATCTTTGCCAGATCTTCCGTCTACCTTGCGAAAGGCTTTCCCACACATCATCTTCCGGTACGCGGTCGCCACTCTAGAACCTTACGGCCCCAAAAGTTCCACGAGCAACGTGCTCCGCCCACTGCCACTTTAGTTCTTCTACGGATCTCCTAATTTCTGATTCGATCTCAGGATACTCCAAACATAACTCTTTCCTTTGCCCTTTGAGCGACCTTGAGCTTTGAGGCGATCCCTAGCAGGGCGGATTATCTACTAAGCACTGTAGGTAAGTTCAACTGCCTAGGGGCCTGCATCGGCTATAGGGGCTCCGTGCCAGAAACGTGTCGTCCTAAGGTCCAGAAGCTCCCGACACTGGGTTGCCTAGGGGCTCCTGCATGGTTGATCTGTAACTGTTCTTAGGTGTCTCCAATGTAAACGAAGCGGGTCCCCTATGAGCTTTATTTGACTCGCAATAGTAAGCCGTGGGAGACGAGCTGTCGATAGGCCTCCAACAAGATAATGCGTCGACCTGGTAAAGATCGCGGGATCGCAGTGGATGCGAAAAGCACATGACTGTGCATTCAGAAGTACTTGGAGTGTTCGCGCTTACTATATAATACATTACAATAACTCTTTATTGAACACCAAATAACAGGCAAAACAAGAAATAGGGCACAAATAAAATACTAGCTTAGTTGAGATTATAAATTTATACTTATAGTTTGGAAAAATGGTATAGCAAGGTAGACCGTCCTACTTTGGTGTCTTACTATAAATTTAGATTACGCTATGAAAGAATGTATTTTAAAGAATAAATCACGATATTCAGGATGATGAGAGATTTTGTTACTCAATGTCTGATCAAGGTTAGGTTGGTAGCAAGCAAAATCGAAATGTGTAAAAAAATGGTCAGGTAAGTAGGTATTTCTAGTTTTTTTCCTTATCGACAAGGACTTGTTTGTACAAGTTTGATGCTCTAACGATTTTTTTGTAAACTAAAACAGGATGTACATTAGCACCCCTGTCATGTACCTACTTTTTTAAAGCGACAAATATAAATGTACCGAAATAGTAAAAATAATATGCATCTACTTCCATAAGTTCACAATTCAAATACCTATCTAGCATTTGATTTAATTTGATATCAATGAAAATGCTGTATTTTGCGATCACGTGTAACAATATCAATTACCACTATAAACACTTTGATCGATAGATATTCAATAAGAGGAGTCGGTTTATTTTCAATCTTCTGTTTCGAGAGGCATCTATAAATGTACAGTTAAGAATAATTACATAAGTATCTACCAGAACGTTTAAAAAACACTGATTTACATATCTTAGAGAAAACAAACTCAAAGAGGGGATTTGATAGGACACCGTTCGTGGTACATAATAGTTTTATTTTTATTATTCTAGCGGTTAAAATAGATAGAAGACAGAGATTAAAAGAAGGAGACCGAGAACAATCTATTTTAATCAGGAAAAAGAAAATATATCAGGAAGCAAATTAAATTACTACCTTTAAAAATAGAACGACTAATTGACGATTACACAGCCCTATAAGTTAAAATATGAGTACGTTTATTAATGAAACTTTTAAAAAGATCGTAAAGCGTTAGTCCTGCAAATCTCACCGGTCAACTCTACGTGAGAGCAGTAACAGGTACCAACATTACCTATCTATTACAGGGGTGGGAATTCCCTTCTATTATTATAGTATCTGTACTTCTAAGAGAACTAAAAGCTGCTGTTCTATAAGCGACTGTAGCTATTCTCCAAGTTAACTTTAATCTTAAACAATAACCATGTGTTAATATTATATAGTATGGATACACCACTATAATTAGTGGGTGTATCATAATATTTTCACTTTTTGATCATCTAATATGCGCATATTCAAGGTTCCTGACTAAAATTACAATCTGCTTAAAAAACCAGTTTTGGATCATGATTTCAAGTTGATCAATTAACGACTTTTCCGGTCCATCGCGTATAGCGTTCATGTATATCTATGTTGCGTTGATGATTACGTCGTCGAAATGTGTGTTAATGTTGACCCAAATCACAGCGCACTTCATAGTACTCGCGCGGCCACATGCAGCGATAATGGACACACTGTGCCTAAATACAGTTGCAGCAATTTAGAATGCTCCAATCATAATGTGTTCTTATGTGGTTTCAAGTTTGAGCAGCGGATTTTTGCACACAGGAATAGTTAGCGCTGTGATTGAAGCCATCTGTCCGTGGGAACGCGTGCCAACACTGAGCGTTACCCCAGCCTCGCCGGGATCGTCTGGTGCGCACGGGAACCGACCTTGGCATCGCGTGAATCACCAGCGAAAGTGGGAGAAATGTGGCGCCGCGCCCCGCGCTGGACACTTTTACTTTCCAGTGTGGCGCAATCTACAGCGACGCCGGAGCGAGCGCCACTCGCCCGGCCCGCGGCCCGCAGTGCCGTCGCGCCGACACCCGCGCACCCGCGCTCGCGCTAATCCGGATTACAGTGCTACAGTGTACTACCCCTGTGCTACCCCTGGATTGTTCTGGATTCAGTGACATACAAGCGGCAG
Source organism: Clepsis dumicolana (assembly GCA_963691665.1). Taxonomy (NCBI): domain Eukaryota; kingdom Metazoa; phylum Arthropoda; class Insecta; order Lepidoptera; family Tortricidae; genus Clepsis; species Clepsis dumicolana. The sequence continues at coordinate 15,275,227 of OY829508.1, forward strand.
TTACGTTGTGCAACGCGACCTCGCGCTCTCCCGCAGGAAGCGTGTCGCAAGCGGGAAGTGGCGCAAGCGAGGAAACGCCGCGCCTGCGCACCCACCCCGGCCCGCCGGGAGTGACCCGTTCCAACCAATAAGTACCTTGGTAAGCTCGAATCACGCCTTGACGGACTTTTGCGCCACTTTCGCTTCATCACTTGTTTCTTTCTCTTTCTCTTAAAAGGTCGCGAGGCCTTTCATTGTCTAATTGGAATCTTGTTAATCGACTTGTCATTATTACAGTAGAAAGTAGCTTAGACATTTGTGTGTTAAGCAGGTGTAGTGATTGATTAGAGACGTGTTTTTATGGTGTGCGTTTTGTGGGTGCTGTCGTTACCTGCTCATGAGAGCGGTGGTTTCAAAGCGTTATTACTGAAGGAGCATTCGCCACATCTCGCGCAACGAAAACTAGATAGTGATTGCAGTGAAGGGGACGCAAGTACCGACATAGGCAAAGCGCACAATTGGCGTCACCCGCGACTGAACTTCGGCTCGGGTGTCAGTAACGCAGTAAATAAAGAAGTGAAATATCCAAGGACAATACAACTTTCAAGTGATTTCGCGCGCAGCCGACAATAAAAACTTCGTAACGCGCCTGCGCAACCTCTCGGTCTCACTTTCGACGTCCGCCGCCGACCGACGAGCGCCGCTTTCAATAACCACTATTACAAAACCTCTGCCATGACGAATTTTCTTTCGAAAGTTTTCATTTTATGAGTGATTTGATATGAAATAACTATTTCGATGGCGTTGAGCAACGTAAGTTCTTCGACTGGTTCGGCTCGCTGTTAATGATTCGGGAGCCGTGACGGAAAATCATGGCTCCATTAGGCGAACGGCTCGCAGGCATTGCCGGCGGAACCTTGCGGCGTGACCACCGCCATACGGTCAATGAGTGGCTGCTTACAAGCAGCACGTTTCAAGCAACTGTCATCATTAAGTAGAACTGAAAGGAACACGGCTCAAGGCCAGTTGGATAACGAATTTTCGTTTAATATTAATAAATGGCAGCCACGGTCGATCGTGACGGATCCAGTGGATGCGGATGCATACGCCGGCGGCGGCACTTTCACGCATGCGTGGTCGAGATGCCCGAAACCAATCGAAATGGTACACGATGCTACCTCGATGACATAACCCCGGCCGATACATCAAATTCAACCAATTAAGATTTAGATAAAGTCGTTATTTAATTATCAACGAATACGGAAGTGATAAAAGCACGATCGACGAAATATCATTTTTTAAATTGCGGCAGCTAATCTCCATCCAAAACATGGCGATATTTAAGTAAATATCTGATGGCAAAACCAGTACGTAACATCTTCAAAATCAAAACGATAAAGCACATTTTCTAGCCATTAGGTACATACATTTCCTGGAAACTGATCTAGTTTTAGGTTATTCGGTTTCAAATTACGCAATACCAGAAATAAGTTTTAACTTTCGAATATCGTAGGCGTGGCAAATGTCAGAATAAAGATTTACGATAAAGATCGTGATTTGGCAGTGACAAAAAAGTACAATGCATATACTTAAAGCGTTAAACTTTCACCCGGAGAAATGGTCGCGAAAGTTTGCAACGCGACCTCGCGGATGACTTCATCCCGATTTCACAGTCTGTTTTTCGGTTCAGAGACTATACGAAGAACAATGAGGATAGGTGTAGCATGAAACGAGGTACGGTTTGATAGGATTTGCATTTGAAAGGGCGCATCAATTCTACGACAACGCAGCAACCTAGGACAAGAGATGAGGTAGACGGGTGCTTGAGTGGAGGCCTAGGGTCGGACACAGAAGCGTAGGCAGGCAACCGATGCGTTGGACCGACGACCTGGTTAGGGTGACCTTGAGGGACTGGATGCGGAAGGCGCAAGACCGGAAGGAATGGCGTGCATTAGAAGAGACCTACACTCAGCATTGGGTGGAAAAGGGTTGAAAAAGAGAGGGAGATATATATACCAAACCTATCCTAAACTAAGTGTACGATTCTAAGTATTACCTATGTTCGCAATAGGCAATTTGTCTGAAGACGCTACAGAACAAAGTATCAGGGACCTTGGCGCTCGTCTCGAGAACATCGTTGAAAAGGCAACAAAAAAGTAAACAGCGCAGGATGCTAATTTGCCGCAACGACGTCCTCACCCGATTAATTTATTCACAAGCTGACAGATTGTTGTGAAATATTTCACTGCAGGTAATCATGCGTTTAGTAACTGCGTAGATACTTTGCAAAACCCTGAATAGACCATTGTTCTGCAACGCATAAGGCCTGTAGTAACGGGGTGATAAATGCATGGCTCTCTATGACAGTCTGCTATTAATATCAAATTGAAATATCTTTGTGACTATCACGTCCGCGTTACAATTTTAGGAACAAATGAGCAAGCTCTCAAACGGACAATCAGTTGATTAAGTTAATGTGGGATCCTCCCACAAAGTTAAGTTTCAATAACACGAGTGAATTAAATAAATGAGTGCAACAATCGGCAATAAAGGTGATTCTCACAGTGACTTTATGTAAGTCGGATAAAATTCACGATTATCCAATCCTCCGTAGACAATGACTGTGGTAACGAAAGTGGAAAGCTGTTACGTTAAGAGTTGGCTTGAGTTCGCATCTTTAGGTACATAAAGTAACTGGTTTCTGTTATTTCAAAAACCGCCAGTAAAATGGATAACTTACTATCCGTTCTACTTAAAATGTTATTTTAAGAGCAAGAAAGTAGAACGGAGTTTTTAGCATGAGCACTGAACAGTACCCCATGTTTCTTTTCTTTCCGCGCAATTTTTGTAAGCAAATTCCTGCTTACAAATCAAAATGTAAATGCAAACTAATTATAATTTGATATCGGTCGTTAAATTAAAATGATGTCAATCGATTTTTGCTAATTGCTAACCATGCAGATCAGGTCTACGATCATTTACAATGAAAAACGAAAGTTGAATAGAAGTTGTCAATGTCTTTATAATTAATTATTCCGATAATACATATTACTTCTGCCACGGCCATTATTGTCATTTTAATTTTATAGTAACTTACATCGTTGAATATATAATTTTCGTTTTCAATCATACCTACTATTATAGGTACTTTATTTATTTTTACAACACCACTATCCTACACAACCTTTATTATTATTTGCAATAATTAGTTAATGAGCTCTCAGTTACTCCTACTCTTTAAAGAAAGTTGTGTGTTTTATAGCACGTTACTTGTTTTTATTTGTGGAACGCCCTTTAAATGATGTTGTTAACCGCAGTGCCTGAAACTGCTTCATTCACTCAAATTGCGCCACTAACTTCCAATTCCTGGCCACCCACACGACGTGTCAAATTGCTAATGCCATTATCAACTTTCATTGCATCATCGACAGCATCAGTAGTAATTATAGTGTTTGTCCAGCGACCACCGGTTGGTAAAACAATAATGCAATCTGCATCGCTCATTAAGAAATAACTAGAACAGCTAATTTTCATATCAATCTGCGGTTTATTGACGCGAGGTAGAGGAGATTTATAGCATCAATTGTGGGATCATGTAAATTGAGATCAATTCATGTGGAAGCATCGTTTGAGGTGGAAGCGTCAGAGTCAAGTAGGTAACAGCGGCGTAGGCGATGGCAGTACACATTGCAACGTGCCGATTTGAATCCAAGGTCTTTCCTAGTGGAAGAGAACGGAGTTTCCTGCGGCCGCCTATCTCTGCGCACACGGACAGGCGCGCGCGAACGCACACACGCCCACGTGTCGTTCTTTGTGTTCAATCTTTCCTAGCTACCGTTGCGAGGCATCTTCTTTTTGTGCTGTCGACTAACGTTTGAAGTTTGAGCTTGCGAGCGATTCATTATATAGGCGACGGGCGATGCGCGCCCGCGCAGTTAGTGTGTCACTAGACCCGACACGAGAGGTGGCCTGCAAGGACTGAGCCGCGCCGCCGACTTTTTTTTGTGCGTGCGATGTTTTCACTTTCGTCATTTTGACCGGGCCAGTTTGATTTGCCGTCGCTCGCGCACGGACGTGCCTTAGGATCGGACGTTGTGTTATCCTGTGACCGGTGCTTGGGATTGTTCGTATTTCACTTATTTTATGTGAGAAATATGGCTGTGATACAGTGCTAATATGTTTGATAGCAACATACTTTTGAATTTCTACAATGAGATTGCGAATAGAAGTGCACTACAGTTGGCAAGGTATAGTAAACACGGTTTTAATTTTGATGTTTTGGTGTGGGTATGTGGTATGCGTCGGGTGGGGTGGGATGGCCGGTACAACCTTGTGTCTAATGAACGCACTATTCGCCGCCTCATCCGCCTCTCGCCTTCGCCTCTGAGCCTCGCGGAGAGGTTAATAGGTTCACATTAGACGGTGGTTTGCGAAACCGCCGCAGCGGCGTGAGCCTGCGCCCGATCCGCTTTTCCACGCTCAGTTTCGCGCGCATTTCAAGCTTCAATTTTCTAATGCACCAGTTGCGGGTGAAACAATCAACAAATACTACGATATATTACATTAGTAGTTTACAACGGCTAAAAGAAATAGTTTTATTTGTTTGCACCTCTGTTACACGTGTAAAAGTTAATGGAAAAGGAATAATTTTTATCCCAAGTAAAATTCTTTAATTAAGTAATTTATGCCTGTGTAATTATTTCGATGAAATTTCTACATTATGTTCCATGAGTTAATATGATATTTATTTAACTGGTACATCTTTGTTGCCGAAGGCAAATGCCTACTATAACTATTATATTCAGAGTATTGATTTGCATGTCAATGACACGTTTGTTTAACTATTTGGCACGTGTATGATAATAATTAGGACGTAATTAATATTAGGGCATAACATACTCGTAGGTACTAAAGTCCATACGAACTATTGACCCCGATGAGGAGTCGCATTGATGAAAAAGGTCCAGCTATTGTGGAAGAAAGTTCCGCAAACATTGAGATAAATATTTATTAATTTATTGAATCAGGCGTTACTTTGCGGAGGTCCATATTTATGAACTAAAAAACAATTACTTTGCTCACCCGCGACCACCGTGACGTTTGTGGTCGCGGGTGAGCAAAGTAATTGTTTTTTAGTTCATAAATATTTATTATCTAAACAATGACTGTATAGATAGTAGTGTTGTAATCGTAGTAGAATTACACAACGTGCATGATACTGTTTTTGAGATAAACGAGAACTGTGTCAATGAAGCTACAGACTCGACTGACAACGCTTAACAACTAAACAACTACTTAACTAGTAGGTATATCTACCTACTATATTTTCGCGTTAGATTTTATCACCGCGAGGCGTCACTTGTTTTTGATGATAATGATTATTTATGTCCGCACTTACATCACATTACTCGAGTAAATAACAATAACGCCTATGTACTTTTGTATTATAATTTCAGATTTTTGACTAAAGCTTATGGGTTACAGATTCCACTTTCGAATCCTTTTGGGGCAGACATTATATAGCAATTTTCTAAAAGCCCAGTTCACAAGTTTTAGCTGCTGAATTTGGGACTAGGTTCAATTGGCGTAAATTGATGCAACTTTTTTTATTAATTTAGTTCTTTAATTCATAGCTTAAGGAACACGCCGTATCTTTACAATCAACATCATTTAGTAATGGTTTTCGATTAGTAATAAAAATTGCTACTAAATGCCGAGCTCTGCTGATCATGAAATTGCTTATAATAATAATACAATTCATTTTATACGGTGGTCCAAAGTTGAGCTTTTTCTCACTTTTCTTAACATAGTACACTGTTACGACGTAGATTTAATTTTTGTACAATCACGGATAGGTGCGTCGTATTTTTCCCAACTTCGCTTCTACAGTATTGGAGTTTTACTTTATTTGTAGCTTCAAAACTTGGACTATAAATTTCTTTAAGTCATGGGTGTAAAGCTTTGAAACAATGCAAAAAATATAATAAGACGAGACATTATTTATTCCTAAAAAAGTTTCAGGCCCCACCACACTGGCTCATTTAGATTAATCAATCCGAACGTGAAATAAAACAATAAGACATTATCACATAAAAACTAAAATAAAAAATGTTAAATTTTATAATTTTACCATTATATTCTAATAATATAAAATTAAAGGATCTTGTTAACGTACATAAATAAAGGGAAATTGCTATAATTTGTCACAATAACCTTCATTGTTGATTATTGAGATACTGTTAATCTGACAATGGTCACGAGTAGTAACAGTTCGATAAGATATACCACTATCACAAATACTATATTTGATACCTTAGAAATAAACCTTGTAGGCAGACTTGCCTAGACTATTGTTGATAAATCCTCAACTTAAAATTTTACTAAAAGTATGAATTTATTTCCCATATGATCAACATTTAGTTTCTGTCTTCATATTTCCTACCCCCCCTTTAAGTGTGATGATGTGAGTGATGATTTAAAGAAAACTTTTTAATTACAAAAAGACATCGAAATTATCAGTTGGGTTATTAAATCCGGTTATTATAAAAACAACATTACTTGAAAGATTAACCTTAATGGGGAAAATAATCTAATTGGAAATGTCATAAGAATTGATTTACCTATTATCGGCTTGTGACTTGTACCATAATTCAATAGAATTCATTGGGCTTTCTTTCTTTTACTTTAATTTAGTGTGTTGTTCTCCAACCTTCACTTGTAATTTTTAGTTCCAGTAAATACCTATCTTTATCAGTTTCAAGATAATTCTTTGGTTACTAACCTATAGAATCAATCTTTATTTTATTTTTCGTATTATTATGGTATCTCTGTAGGTAATTATTTCCATTTGTCTATGGCATGCGTACTATTATTTTGTTGTAAATTATCGATTTTCAGTTATTTATAATTGGTCGTTATTTGTATCGGCTTTAACTTCCGCGTGGTTTTATTGACTACTTCGTCAACGAATTCTTTCGTATTCTTCAAATGTGTTCCTATTATTGTTTTCATGTTCATGCCTTGTTGGATTATTATTTATTACGTCTGTTTTGTGAACAGATTTGTTACTTGTATTATCGCTTACACGTGCGTCGAAACTAGTTCTATTCCTCAAGTTAGCACAAACTAATTAACAATAATCTTAGGGTCCTCTATCTGACCTGGATAAGTGTTATTAGCTAACAAATTTACGTGCTCGTATTTATAATTATTGTCTATTGCAATTAGATCATGTAATGATTCCATCACAACCTGTTTCCAGAGAACTAAGCGTTGTTCCGACGAATTTATCTTACTCATTAAAACGAACCATGTAAAGGAAAAAAACTTTAATATAGGTAATAAACGTATTCGTGTTTATCGTTTTGTGTTATAGCAGTACAGTCAATAGGTACTTTATTGGTGTAATTGTTACATTAATTTTCTTAAAAAAATCTTATAACAAAAAGTAAAACCGGCTTCAAAAAAAAACCTCAGAAAAAAATACATAAAATAATCCTCTAAAGCCATGAGTTTTATGGCCTAGCGGAAATATGAAGTCGGTGCGGTGCTAGCGGAATATTCTTTGAATGAAGCACCGACTTCATATTTCTGCAAATATGAAGTCGGTGCTTTAGAGGATATATTACTTATACTTGAATAGCTTTCGAAAATATTATGAAACACATGATACGTGCCTATAAAATTTGAGGGTTGCTCTCGATTTCCCTGGGATCCCATCATCAGATCCTGAATTGCTGACAATGGGACCAACTAGAAAATATACCCTTTAAAAAAAAAAAAATTTTTTAAATCGGTAAAGCCGTCTTCGAGTAATCGGGGAACATTAATAAAAAATAAATAAAAAAAATATTCCAACAAATTGAGAACCTCCTCCTTTTTTTGAAGTCGGTTAGTAAATAGAATAATGAAAAGGGTTTAATTCGAATTATAACCAGTTTTTAATAATACATACCTTGTGCATAGAAAGCTTTCAAACTAGTGTCGTTTTAATCGAATATAGAATTATTTTCGACAACCGGTAAAACGCAATGAAGTCGGTTAAAAGTTAAGAAAAAAGTACGACTACACCCTAGACTATTGAAGTCAAGTCTTCGTCTCAATTTCTTTATTCGCTTCTAATGTTAAAAATATAAAATTCCTCGATTCCTTACATACCTACGAGTATAACCAATTAAAACGATAGTTCAAACAAATAAAACGACAAACAGCATTGCTGAATTCTCCGCATCCATATTTCCAAACACTAACGTTAGAATCTAGGTTTACAACTTGGAAACACAAACAGTTCTAAAATCCCGAATGCAAAACCAACGGCTCAATGTCGCAATCGGCATTTACTCCTTGCCGGGTCGGCATAAACATTTCTCAGAACTACGAATTTAGTCGGTGGCACTACCAACGTTACCAACAAAATGTCCCAGTAATTATCGCCCAATGGATTTCTTCATAACTCTTTTGATGTGACATTGGACTGAATTAAAAAGCGTTATCAGGCGGAACTCAGCGCTGATTAGAACCATAATTGAGTAACGTCGAACTACCAGGGCGCTGCGTACGGAGATCCAGTAACATCATTTTCGACAACTTTAATCATCAATAAATTACATTTTAATGGTCTCTTACCACACTTGCACGACCGTCACTGTCTATTAACATTAACACACATACTAGTTCGAGAGAACAGAGATCTCTGGTGACAACTAATTAGGAGGGTCGACCCCAAATAAAAACGAGAAAAGCCTTCCAAAAATAAAATTTAATTTCGCCGTAAAACCTTATTACATGTACCGTCCTTCAAAACTAAGTATGTAAAAAAAAGTCATTTATACCTCGAACTTGTGATATAGAATACCCTTACTTATTTAGAAACGACTTCAATAAATTCTCTGAGGTAATATTGTAACCTTAGCTTGTTGTGTGTATTTGAAATTACGTATTACTTTTTTATAATTATATTTAAATATTGTGATCTTACGCGTCTATCGCGTCTATGTCGTTCAACTAGGAGGCTGATTTTTTTTAAATTTACTTACCATTTACTAAGTGAACACCATTTTGTCAATGATTTACACACTTTGTTAACTGTTCATGAACAATTGTATGACTGTGTTCCAATAAATAAATAAAATAAAAATAAAAAAGCGACATCCGATTCGAACAGTTCATATTTACTTAACATTTTTAGTTCTGCCGCACTCTTTCAACGCCATTACTATTTTTTTTCATTACAAATGAATACTATACTCCTGCGGTCTTTTTAGTGCCTCTCTCAACACTGAACTTAATTCAAGGCTGTCTATTTTAGGATTATAAAACTAGAAGTACAACAAAAAGCGGCAGTTAGCTCATCAGTACAAAAAAGCTATTGTGTCTGCGATGTTCCATAAACTTTTGAACGGTCGCTGTCAAAATTTGCTCCCGGCCCTTTCTTGTTCCCGTTCTGGTACAAATTGCTGAAGGACGTTCGAACTGGGTCACTTCGGAAATAGTTTATTGTTATCGGCGTCGGCGCACACGCACGCACCACGTTCGATTTTCAAACGCTCACGCATACAAACGAGCCCCTGGCTCATTTCAGTCATTCCTCGCAGCCGCTTTGAATTCATTCCGTTTTATCTGTAACACTAACTCAACTTTTGGGGCCGATTTAGTTTTACTTTGAAATCAAAAAATCTAAAACCGACTTTCTTAAGGCCGACGTGTCAATAAAATTGAAAAGTCGAATATTATGTGTTTTCATAACATTAATTTAATGTCCTTACGACTTCCAAAGGCCACATGTTTTGGTCTATTAGTTTTATTACGCGGTTACCCTTGCGTTGAATATTTATTATTTACAATCTAATGCTTTCGACAGGCCCTTCCTATTGCGTTGCCTGTCATTACCGCCAGCGGCACAAGGACTTTTGTATTCCTAAACTGAACTAACGTGAACATATTCAGCGTAAGCCCTGTTTTATATCACTACATTAACACGCTGTTTACATATGCCATAAATTAAATAAATGAGGTATTGATCTACTGACAGTTTTTGTAAGTTATTTCAATTGGTTACGCTTAGATAGTTAGCACCAATTTCTAAACAATGCCTGATTACATGGGCGTGCAATGTAAGTAGGCATCAATAAATCTAAATCAATCCCCGGAACCTTGACTAAGGTGATAAATTAATTATCTCCAGTTGTCATAGAGGCCATAAAGTTCCCATCTATGCATAAATTGCGATTGTTCGCAGGTTTATGGGCAATTCGATCGCCAGCAAGTTGTAAAATAACTTAAAAGCCTCAAGGCTTTCGAACAATAACGCACACATGGCCGCTGGCACACTGCCACGCATTGTATAACAGCCTGTACTCAGAGATAACGTAGACTATCAATTTGGTCTAGCTAGTACATTCACAACCGTACAAATCTACGCTCGCATCCGGAGTAGGGCGTGAGTGTGCTAGTGTGGGGCATGCACACCAGTGCGAAGTCTACAATACCCCACTCTGTATGCAAGGCATGAGCACGTGGATACGCGCGACGCTTACAGGCGCAGGCGCTACACAAACTCTTCTGAGTGCCGAAGCCAAGAGATCGTGAACGAAAGCGCACGCTACACTCACTGATATATTTTTAGCAAAATTCCATTCAGCGGGTAGGTCAGTTACTGTTATGACTGAAATTTTGATAAAAGTCGCCTCTGCGTTGATTTCAGGCCGCCTTGCGCACTTTCACTCGTCTTAACTACCTATAGTTTAATAAGTTGCTATGAACGATAATAAAAGTAGGTAATACAGAATATATTTCATGCTCCAAATCAACCATCCAATGCTTTTATTTTTAATTATAATGTACCTAGTTAAAGTCACGAAATGTGTGGCTTTAATTTAAACGGAATCTTTTATTTAAATAGTCGAATGCACAATTATTTTTATACTCAATGTAACAACTACACTTTAGATATTTTTCCAGGTGAAGGCAACGATCAGCACCAAAGTAATTTCATTACCTGAAACGAAACTGTAAATAACTTGGCTCACAAAGAAACCTTACAAAACTAACGACTAAGTAAGGAGAAACACACCCTATCTCGTTTCACACTGTTCGCGGTCTATGGCTAAAAACAGAGTTAAGCTCTACGTGACCGTAGAAAGTCTCTAAACAATGCACTCGATGTGTTAGGAGTATAACTACATGACTCAGTTCGCGGTTGTACCTATCGCTCGCATGATTCAATATAAAGAATAACCATTTTAGAGGAACATTTTGTATTTAGGCCGCAGTTCGGCTGCAGCCTACGACACATTATGCGTAGTTAGGTTTGTTATTTATCCCCGTTCAGCTTTTGCGTTGTTAATTTTCAAACGATGTTTATATTCGTGGGTGAATTTATTGTTGTACAATTCCTCGTTATTTCATTGTTTCGTGGCTCTTACTTTTATGGTAATGTACATTGATGATATATTGCTTTTGCTTAATAACGTTATCGTGACCTTAAGGCAACGTGACCGCTACGAGACATTCCGATTTCCGCCGCACCTTTATGTATTGCGCGCATCTTTACATTAACGCTTTGGTGACAGATGTCAAGCAAAGCTGAGGGGGAAACTAGTCCACGAGATACTCTGCTTATCTACGGCACCCGCACATTTAGCGTAGCTTATATTTGACTTGCCTGATAACTCTGAAATTGGGACAGAGATTGCATTGTGACCGCCCGCTACCCGACACCGAAGTTTGCCTAATCGTTGCTTCGATACAGTTTTTTGCTTTGCAAAGCAAAGATGGCTGTTACAAACAGCAATGGAAGTATGTACACCGACATCATCATTTAAATAATTTAGAAACTAGCTCTTAACTTCTACGAAGAAACACATATTAGTGTAAATCTGAATATTATTTGCAAATTTTCGCACATACGTTTACCGCAGAATCTTTCCTGGCGAACACCTTGAAAATTTCTGTAGAGTAAACAAATTGCTGCTATTTCTCACAAGTCATAGTGCTAAATGGGTTTTCCATAATACGCTTTAAAGTTCATACATTTATTCATCCATTTAGTTGCAAGATCAGAGAGAAAAATGTTTTTCAAAACTTGTATATCCTTGCTACCATTGCTATTTCATGAGTCACCATTCTTGCTTACTTCATTGAGTCAGGTGTTACTTTCCGGAAATCACTTAAGACTCAAGAACCCAAGCATCACGACAACACGAGAGTTAGATAACCTTTCGTGTGAGCTAATAAAAATACTGCCTCTAAATGACTTGAACCATTCGCATATCGATATACGAATGTTTTTGCAGCAAGATCTCGATTCATATCACGCAATGCTATTGTCATGAATACATGAAAATGTACTAAACGATCAAGCTAAAATTAATTTATAATTGGTCGAAAAATACGAAAATCTGGCTACCTTTTTCATATTGACTCGTGCCAATCTGAGTCCGTAATTTGTGTCACTGTGTTCAAATGCTTCATCTATAGCGTCCATTCAAAAAACGACTATAAAATTTATATTGTTTATTATGTTATGTTTGTTTATTGGTTATTGTGTATTTATTTTGTTTTACTTTCTCTTCGTTGTTTCTTATCCTAATCATTACTTGTGTCCTACTTCCAATAGCATACAATAAACTAACGTATATGATTCCGGATTACACACGTTTTTGATATCGGATATTTAGTCCGACAGTTTCGTGTATTCCGATATTTGACTCTCACGTTAGTTTTCTATTTAAAAGAGCTTTACTACAAGTAAGATGACTCCTGAAACCGTAGATAAATTTAAAGCTCTGACCATCAATTATGAAAAAATAGTCTACTTATTTATAGCCTATGACCGAACAGCTTGTTCGTCACACTTTCACTTTCATGCTGAAATCAAACTATTACACCTAAAAGTCATAAGAACCACTTCAAGATGATCTTCTACATCAATTTTATTGACCTATTTATCTACTTTAAGAAGCAGTTAACTTTACATGGGTAATATCAAAAATGGACTGGACTTCACGTAGATAATATTCAAACTGGATCACCAATGAAGACTTAGGAATCCTTAAGCCCAAGATTCTTTACAAAACACTCCAAAACTCACGCAATCTTGATAGATGCAATGTAAAAGCAAGGAAATCAAAACGAAGCCGCGTTACGTGGCGCATTACGTAAAACCTTTCGTATACTTTCTCTGTCAGCAAAATTTAGTGTGGCTGTTACGCAAGACACCGAAATGGCAGTCGTCGAAATTTCATCATTTCGGACGAGGGAAGATCACGGCTCAGCGCATAAGGCGGATGATGAAACGCGGCGTATGGCATTATGTATAACACTTTCACGATGCACGGTAAGGAAAGTACTTAATGCACGTGGTTTTTGTAGTTTCATTGGAGCTGTTAGATTTTTACTATATGGGAAGTACGGAGGTTAGGTAGGCACCTTTGTGGTTGATGTTCTGTTTGAGATCGTCATAGTTGAAAGCTCGGAGAGTAATGATGGAGTTGTTTATAAAGTGAGAATAAATTTCTCAGAACCGATTAAGTCTAAGCAATGAAATGGTCATGATCCTAGAAAACGTACAGGAAATGTCGCAACAAAAGGCCATCAATTAAAAGTACCGAGACCGAGAATTAACGTGACGTCAACAATTTCATCACACGCCGCGTAAACATTAACATATTATAGCCAAGTGTTACGAAACCCAATTTGTGTAAAAGAAATGGTAAAGATTTTTATCCACGATTATGCATGTAAGGTAACTTTCTAAAAACTGCTCGTGTGACCTTGAAATAAAACGCTATTACAAAACCGCGTGCCGCTCGCCGCGCCGGCCCCCTTCCTATGCAGCGCGGATCTACGCACGCACACCAGCGCGCACGCCGTGTGCGTGTACGCACACACCCGCCACCTGCGTGTGCCACCGTAGAAAGGCCTGGTGAAAAATCTAGTCTTACTGCCTTTCAATGCATGATTGATCGGTGCACTGGCTAGATCCAAATAGACACTCACGGCAATAGGTAATTGCGGCTATGAGCCACAAATTACGTTTCACCTAATGCATTGTATTCTCACTTCTTAGTACCTACATGCGTCAATAGAAAAACCAAAGAAAATTCTCAACAATATATAAAGCAAGTACCTACGTTAAGGCCTCCGCCGCCTTCGCCGTCACACGCTAAACGCCTTAAATATTCTGTTTTGAAATCATCGCCTTCCAAATATGGGAAATCCTTGAACGTGGGTATGTGGGTCATGATCAGGTCCCAATACGTTTCTCGTAGATGCTTTATTAGCATAGTTCTGTGCGCGCGCGCGTTGCGCAATACTGTTGACTTTCATCCTGAAGGTCAAGTACCATCCTATTTCAAAACGAACCTTGGTCGCGTCTCGTTTACCTCGGACAGAGCAAGCGACTAACGGAAGCGATCGCCTATAATGGATAGGGATTCAGACGTTTTTCGATTTAAAATCACTTGGAGCTTAATAGTTACGTTCATAGCACACTTATCATATATCTATAAACATAAGAACACAGACAGCGAGCCTGCAGAGCCAAGGTCAAACAATTTCGCGGCGTGAGAACCGCCTCTATGTAGACGACTTAATTCATCATAATTTGTAATAATAACACAGGAGATATTCAAATGACTGCCTACAATCAAATCCGACCTTTTCCTAGACACGTTCTTTATAAAATGTCATCTAACTGCTGCAGTGATCGCAAAATGTCGAACACGAACTCGATTTGTTTCCTCCGGCAGTTACGAAAATGTGGAAACACGCCGGGAGCCCACTCGCGTGATTCTGATCTACCGTTCCTATTGGAAAGGAATCTTCTGACTTAGCGAGTGACGGTTTCACGATCGATTGCTTTGACCGTGACGATGCTTCCGACAAGTCATCGCCAATTAACACGATGATTACGTTATTAACTTAAACTAAAAGTGGAATGACGTATTTAGATTGTGTTTTCTAGATGTCTCGTAAAGTGTGTTTACAGTACAGTTGTTTGCAGTCGCAGTTAGCAAGTATCTGGCACAAGGGATCGATCGTCAATCAAACGCAAGGTGAGAGTATAACTGCAGAGCTATTTTAGCATCATCGAAGGTAAAACTCATTTGCGCTTTCGGACTAAGACTCTCTCGAGGGTACGACGCAGTTTATAAATAAGCACATCTGTCATTTGCCAACGAAGCCGAACTTCTAGTTAATGTTTAGTCTAATGCAACAAAGGTTTTAGTAATTAATGTATGGCTCAACTTATTCTGTACAAACAACAGACTGTTATTAATTTCGAATTTTAATGATTGTTTTTCTCTATGTATAGGTAGTTCTTATTTTTGTTTATGCAGGAAAAACAATGATAGAACAACATGAGTTATTAATAAAATTTTAAATGCACAAATGTTAAAGTTGCCTACTAAAACATTAGGTGACAAAGTCATTGTGGCTCAACACAGTTTTACTGGGGCAGTGACAAGCATGTTACATTAACTAAATCCGACTCCGTTGATTGACAAATATTATCATACGATAATAATCTCGGGCACTCGCATTTGATTAAGTTATTAATTCGGACTGTTCCGCAACATTACAATTACAGCGCAAAAGAAATTATCGCTGATAACCTTATCGACACCCGACGATTTTCTGCCGACGCGATAGTAAACAAGGCGGTCATAACAAGATCTCATACGCACAAAACAATCCGGAAACGTAAGAAGAATTTCGATAGGCTTACATAGCGAGATAAAAATGCCAAGGATGGGCCACGGATCGTTGTGTTGGTCGGCTTTGGCAGTGTGTCTTATGAATGAGCTGGTGTTTGCGGGGCTGGTTACACAACGCTTGTGTGCGATGGCAACGCGGGCGCAGCCGGGGCTGGCTCCACATTTCGTCCGAAGGCCGCAGCACAAAGCGTGCGGCGTATCGCTGCCACGCGCGCCCCGCCGTTTCCTGTTTGACAACTATCCACTTACATCACTATCGCTTTCTGTCATACTTTGCGCGCCTGTTAGAAGCTTGTAAAGGGGTCTGTTGCTAACTACCTCAGCTCCTTTTGGAAGCACTGCTAGGTTATCAGTATTATTAACTTCCCAATCTCGTAACAATCCCTCCCAGTTATTTAATTGCCTCTCGTTTTTGTTGCATCATTATAAAATCATCCAGCGTGGTTAATTGCGGCATTACCATTTCGTTGATAATGAGCGTGAAATAAAGTGTCCATTTTGTCACAAATTGCGGGTTCGGGTTAGGTTGTGTTAGGTTAGTAACTGGCGATTCTATCAATCAAACGTTTCAGTCGGGTAAATGGAGCAGAATACCGTTCAACGAGCATGGAAATACGCCTCTCAAATAGGATTTTCTGCGATTGTGGCCAACGGGGCCGCGGTGTCGCGACGCATCGGAGCATGCTGATCTAACCTGGATACCTAGACAATATAATTGTTAGCAGCATTCTTAGCGCACAGATTTATAGCTCCGAGCGTGAATACATTATTATAATAAGCGAGTTAATAATAATCGCTGTACACATTATTAACGCTGTCGTATAAATATAAATACACACTGGATATATCAAACCAGTTGCATGGATATTACCATTTGAATCTACCAGCATCCTCAAATAGAAGCTGATTTCTCGGAGCTGATTTCTATTTTCGGCAGGACCTGGTGAACTTTCAGAGGATGCATCAGTCACGACCACACAGGCAATGCGATTATTAATAACCACCTCAATGAATGCGATCTAACGCGAACATCGGCCAAACCATTTTAGACGGACTTCTTACCTTGACCTCATTCTTTATTTAAACACGACGATTTAAATAGTTGTCAATATCAATAAAAGGTAATTTAATGTCGTCAATCAGAATACCTGGCCTAAATACTTTGCATACCAATCGAAAAAAAAACTGTTTTATTAAATAAACTATTGAAGAGAGTCAAAACGATATCAACATTCGAAGTACAAACAAATTAAGTACAACCTTTTTCAGATTGTAATTATCCTTGACTACCACATGTGAAACGTAAACATAATTGTATCGAGAATACTTACTACTTTTATAAGTCGAATATTTTCCATTCACCTCACGACAAGAGCCAGTGCAAATAAGGAGTACGTATGTTTGTATGTATGTATAACGTACACGTGCCAGACATTCTACTTGGCTATTAGGTAGGTAACTAGTATATAGATGTGCCTGCAGTTCCTTTTCAATCTAGCCTTTGATCAGAAGTGATTATACCTAAAGCTCGCTGACAAACGCCACTACTGCAAGTTTATTTATACACCAATACAGTTTTTGATAATACCTAAATAATAGTTTTAATAATACAAATACTTAGTCATAAAGGAATATCCCATGACTATAATAATACTATTGTGTATTAGGTATCATATACCTACTAGTAGGCAAAAGTATGTAGGTACCTACTGTTTATTATAAAGAATAAACCAAAAGGTAGATACCTATTTACCTATTGATTGACAAGCTTACTCGTTTCAAGTACCAGTTTACAACAAATTTCTTAATTTTTTTTGGACTTTGTACATTATGGGTACATATTGCTTCTTCTTTATTAAAATACTAGCTGTTGCTGATTTCGGTTATCGCTATCCCGCGGGAACTATACAATTCCCGATTAAAAAGTAGCCTATGTTATTCCTCAATATTCAAACTATCTTCTTACCAAATTTCAGCTAGATTGGTGCAGCGGTTTTTCCGTGAAAGGGTAACAAACAGACGGACAGAGAGACAGAGTTACTTTCGCATTTATAATATTAGTTAGGATTAGGATTGTGTTGATAATATCGGTAATGAACGCTAAGTATCTTTTAATGTAGAGGTACATGCAGTTGATGCCTCACGCTTTCTCCATCGGATTACAGATTTTCACCTGAAAAAGCCGCTTAGGTCACAATATCGTAATATAAATTAGGTTTCCAATACCTTTCTCAGTCTAGACAATTTCGCCACTTTCAATTATTAGGCAACGTTCAGGGAAAGTGAGAACTTTTTTCCCAATCCTACGCTCCAGTAGGCGAGCAGCTTGTCTTGTACAATTTCTCTTGCAACACCGGCATCGCGAAATATTTCGTAAAACACGACTTAATCGCCTTCAAACACTACCTTTATTGTTTCTTTAGTTTCACACAGCTAATTGTCATTTGTGTTAAATATGGCTACATCGTCTACAGCATTAAAAAAATTGGTCTCGTGAAAAACGCGCTTCGATAGATGTTTGTTTACGTCTATAAATAAATTGTTCTCAATAGCTTCTTTAAGCATGATGCGTCCGCTATTTCTGAGATTAAAGCGAACCGATTCGAGACAACCGACTTAAATGTTGATTTCCTAGTAAAGGAGCGGTCAGCTGTCGCGTGCAATTATCACATTACTACTGAGTTGTCAATACAGCACGCTACAATTCACCCTTACTCCTAATACGGTGACATACTCTCATAAAAACGTTAATGGTTATCTAGAATAGCAGTGAATCGAATAAACGATTGTAATGCTGCCTTCTAGGTCGCTACGTGCTTAATTAGTGTGGGCAGCCATTACCTATGGCCGGTGTATTTCTTTTATGAGCCAGCCTTGGAACACACACTTGATTATCGGCCTGATTGATATAATTTAATTACGGTTTGCTCTCTGCAGCTTTGTTTCTTCCTGGTACATTAGGTGCTCAATTATTATTTATCAAACGCCTTACATTTACTTTCATGCTAAGTTGAGTCGGCAAAATCGTGTTCATTTGAGTAGCAGAGGTTAATAATGACATTAATTCGTATTGCGAGGCATGTTTTTCACTGTTACTTTAAAAACAAAACGTTACTTAACCAACTTACCTTCGTATGGCTCCAAATTGGTAAGTGACAGGCGGCCAAAGAGATTGTCTTTTTAAGTTTCCTGAAATTTGTTTGTGTTGTCGGTGAAAGTAATTTAAAATTAAAACGAAGGCCGCTCAATTATTACTGAGGAAAAAGCCAAACAACACAATTCCCTTTACTTTTCATTTAGCTTTCAGTTAAAGGATCGTTAAATGTTAGTGGCATGTGGCGCCACCTGTGATTTGCTAAGGAAGTTGTGAACTATCGCCATCTGCTGCGGTACGGCCGTTTTAGATACTAGTGTGCTAGAGAAAGTCGATAGTTGTTACTCGAGCATTCGCTAGATGGTGCTGTCCTTCAACAAACGTATGAACCGCTCGCTCTTTCTATTGTGTTCTATTTATGTTGACATTGCCCCCATTCGTCTTGTAGTGCGAAGGATAAATTAATCTAAGGGTTAATCATTTTGTCACCTTTATTAACTGTAAGGTCACCTTCGGTCTTGAATTTACTGAATCAGCTTCGGTTACTTCAGACCTTTGTAACTATGAACTGATGCGCTCTGCAAAACCGTCCCAATGAGGGCTATTGCGAGTCAATAATCCGCTAGGATTGCTAGTGACGAGTGAGGTCTGTCTGTGAATTTCCACCAATTTGCTAAAGATGGTTACGATCGGCATCTTCGGGTAGTTCGTACCTAGACGTAAGCAGGCGTTTTAGTTCAACCTGCTTCAGCTTTAGTAGGTAACTTAAATGACTTCAACTATCTTAATAATGCTGTGTCCACTACCATTGTGGCCCACGTGGAAACTACAACCCAAAAGTCAAGCCCTTTCAATCAGAGAGGACGAGCTCCAAAAGTATTACGTAATGAACCTGATTCCTGCCTAAATTTAAGTACTACAGATTCTAACATAGGTATTTAGGGTTTAGGAACGAGGATTAGACGTGGAATTAAATAGTCCATCCTTTACCTTTTGGCTTCCTCAAATATTTTAGCGCATACAGCATATAGAGATCTGTTTCCGGGCAGATGTTACGCCTGGGTACCGTAGTCCGAAGGAAGGTAAGACATAATGAGAACGGGATATTGACCGCGATTACGGGAGCCTCCCGTGATCACGGTGCATGCAAAGTGTAACTGCGTCGAAATATCGGGAGCTCGTCGTCGAATCGTCGGGAGGTAATCGCAGTAAATATCCCGTTCTCATTATGTCTTATGTACTTAATTATAACCGCGAATCATTTAAAACTGCGAAGGAAGATAGTTGGAAGTTGTATTACGCATCCGACTTGAGAAACTTCGTCAGCGCGATGCAGAACAGAGGGTCGAGCACGACTTTACGAATGCTGCGTGACGTAAAATCGAATAGTAATCGTTGTCGAGTTTGTATGACGTTTGGAACAGCGCCCGCCCGTGAGCGTATTTGGAACTAAATTTTAGTATGAGGTTTCTCGATCTCGATACGATAACCGTAACGTTACGCAGCATTCGTAAAGTCGTGCTCGACCCTCTGGGGACCGTAGTCCTAAAACAGATAAGATATAATGAAAACGGGATATTGACCATGATTGCGGGAGCCTCCCGTGATCATGGTGCATGCAAGGTGTAACTGAGTCGAAATATCGGGAGCTCGTCGTCGAATCGTCGGGAGGTAATCGCAGTAAATACCCCGTTCTCATTATGTCTTATGTACTTAATTATAACCGCGAATCATTTAAAACTGCGAAGGAAGATACTTGGAAGTTGTATTACGCATCGGACTTGAGAAACTTCGATAGCGCGATGTAGAACAGTGATTCCTCCTTGTTGCACTAGGGTCGCTACACATGATTCACAATGAGTTGAGGATTTAGCAATAAAATTGCATTTTTATCACTGTCAACTCAATAGTCCTTTGTGTCGAAGTAGCAAAAGCCACCAGCCGCCTAAGGTCATGCAGGGTGCAACCCTGGCTTGATCTGATGCATGCATAGTGCAGCGCCGCATGGCTTCACTCGCACAATAGCGGGCGAGCCTGCGCGCTTCGGTGCGCACGCGCCGGCCTGAAATACAGCGGTTGGTATATGAAATACACCTGGGTAGTATGATACTGTGTGGTATAGTGCCTACAAGTTGGATAAAGTGGTCTTGTACATGAATGAAATATAGGTAGTCTTATTATGTGCTAGAGTGTATTGAGTTGGCTTTTTGTAATGTTTTGACATAATACGGAATGAAACAGATTCGAAGTAAATGTGCAAACTAAAATTGTATCTTTAAGACAAGCTTTACTTTGATTGGCCATCAACCAGTTCAGTACCTGGGCGATCGAACTTCGCTTGCTAAAGATGTGTGTGTAGATCGATTTTTAGCCCCCAAAACCCCGATATAGCAAATAGAGTAATGTCCGATTTATAAAATATACTTATAAATAATTAATCAAATAAAAAAAAAACAAAAGAAAAAAAATTACAGATGACCAAACTTGTATCTCACTGTTTGAAACCTGTATTTATTTCTGTATTTACTGTACAATAAAGCGTTTACTTACTTATTTAAAAGTCTCCCGTGCTATAAATATGAAAATTTTAGCTTCAATTCTACGTCTAGGTTAAGCACTCGGTACTCATAAAAAACTAGAATAATTAAAATAAACGTTTATGCTCTGTACCCTTGGAGGCGGTTCATCTCGAGCCTGTGAAGTTTAAAAGCAAGGCTAACCAACCAACAGACATTAAAAGATTATCACGTAATCTTTATTATAAATTTTATGCTTCAAACCACATGCCGCTGGCATAACTTAAGAATTAACGTATTAATTATAAAACACAACAATAATTCATCTCGTTAAATTTGTGTGGCAGCTATTAATAAGAGCATAGCCTTCAATTAGAGCCTTATTAAGCCCAATTCGGCCCACATTCATCGCCTCGGGAAAACTCAACTTCACGCTCGCACCGAGATTATCTCGCAGTACCTACTGTTTATTTGTAATTTGAATGACTTCACGTTTCCCTCGCTCAAGGAAATGTTAAGTCGTTTTTCTTCTTTGTTCTGGCTTCATTTTTTCACAAAGGCTCATTAGAATTCCAGCGTTTATTTAAAGCTAGACACGTTTTTATGTCCGATATCCTAGTTGTTTGCATAATATTATCCATTTTGCACGATTGTGGGATTTTCCATGTAATTGTGCGACAGGCGTAAAAGGTCTCGAGCGTCCATGTCGTGGACGGCCTCGCTTGCTTTTACCGACTTAACGTTCAAAAACTATATTCTCCTTTCCATTTAAGCTAACGCAAAAAATAAATTGCTGCCAAGACAGCCACGGTCGAAAGAACTCCGCGAATAACTCGACGAAGACCATCTTTATTGCCCACTGAAATCTTCCCATTTGATTTACGTGTGAATTTATTCAATGCTTTATTAATCGGTCAATATTAGTCGACCTTGTCAGTAAAATGATTACAAAATCGTGACACGGCATGCACTTGAGATCATTACCATGCGCGAGAACATTCCGAGGACCGTCTAGTTGCGGTGTTTATGTTCCAATCCCCGCAATTAAATGTGACTTTTGAGAGAATCGGCGGAATAACGCAACAGTTGCTAACAATGAGCGTCGCTCTTGTGACCCCACGCTCGCTAAACGCCGACACAATGCTAGAAGCGCTGTTGATCGTCTTTTAAGCGATCTTGCGCTATTGTTGCTAATAGCACGTTGCGTTTTATTGAGCCAAGGTCGGTTGCGACAGGCTTTCTAACTGGGACTTCTGTTTGACGCTCCAAGAACACATGAAATCTGTCCACTTCATTTAAATTCTCGACACCTCTAACCTTTGTAATTTGGTTAGGAAACTTCAATTGTCCAGACGCTTCGAAGCGATCGTAGGCATCTCAAAGCAGAATTGAAAAACTATTTAGAGTCGGTGATATTGAAACGCTCGTTTTAACAGTCGATTGGCTGCAACCTTGTTTTCCTTTACACGATTTTCAGTCTGGCATCGAACAAGATCAATGAACCGCAGTCGTTACGAGCATCGGCGTTGGCATGATTTCACTTATTCGCGCTGCGAATTACACAACTTGAAGGATCACGAAGATTCGTATTTCTACTGTTAATTTTAATCAGAACTTACAAGTTTAATATAAGGAGATAATAGCCATTATGTTTTAAATATTTAGTTCTTTTCTCACGCACTTACAATAGCTGTAATTGTCGCAATATTTTCACACCATTTTGATAAGTGTGTCAGCGCGACGAAATGCTTCTTATCTCTCGCTGGTAATACAATCTGTGCGTCAAGCTTTAATCTTTGATCTTTCTAATGATAACTTGTTTCAAAACCAGTCGCTTGTAACCACGTCATAAGGCCTAAGTATAGAGATAAAATCTAAAAGCAGCTTCTATGTGCAGGTAGTCAACATAAAACAGAGACATTAACAGTGCATATTTATATTTTTCACTTTACCAATGAAAGCTTTTGTGCTTCATTCTCAATTTCACAACAATCAGCAAACTATTGTTCTCTGGTAAACTTCATCACAAAGTTATAAATCCCACCTTTGTAAGATTTTACAAAGGTCGGCAATTATATATAATTATATATTAATTATATATATATTAATTATATTATTTAGCTTCTTCATCTTGGTTTCTGTATTTTGGTTGTCTGTAAGAGATCGCTTTTAAGCGATAAGACCGCCTATTGTCTACCATACCTGTTTTCTGTAATCTCTTTGTACTATTTTGTGGTTTTCAATAAAGAATATTTGTATTGTATTGTATTGTATTACTTAGGGTGATAAAATAATTAAATCTTCCGCTTCAATAAATTACCTTTTAACTTCTACCAACACTAAGAGATTTGGCTAAGTGCCACTCTTACTTAGTTATTTATTTGTCATTCAGACTTTTCATCACACACATCATAACTAAACAAATGCTCGCGATGCCACTCAGGTTCTTAAAAAGGCTTTCAGTCGAATTTTTTGCTACGTCCTTTTATTGAGCAAAAATTCAAAGTGTTCATATGTGTTTTTTCACATCGCTATAGGAAAATAATATATTATATACTAACGTAAATGCTATTGGTATTATTATCAGTGCTAGGAATGAATGATACTCGTTTATCATTTTGCTAACTATTACTTCAATTATAATCATCTTTTTTGTTCTACATCCTTCTTTGGATGCAACAGTTCTAGCACTTATTTTGATTTATACCTTTTCTTCCTTTATTAACAGTGCTAGAATGCAAGACGAGGGCCCGACTCTCACGTTTCCAGGAACTTTTTTTTGTCTTTTCCTCTTCCTAAAACTACGATGAGGATTGAGACCATGCTCATCACCTTTATTGCGACGTAATAAGATTGAAAGTGCCAGCTATGGGGACAGCGTACACATAGACATTTACTCTACTTTGATCGTCTTTTGTTTTATCTGCCTCGCTGTAACTTGAAGTCTCTTTGTTCCAGTGCTGGAATGATGGGCGAGGGCCTGCTGACTCTCACGTACGGGAAGCACCACGCCTGCATCTTGAACGAGGTGGGCGCAGCGTGGCGAGGCTCTCGGTATTCCGACCTGGTGCTGGTTTGCGACGACGCGGTCCCGCTGGCGGCGCATCGCATCGTCATGGCCGCGGCTAGCCCGCTCATCAGGTATGGAAATACAGGATATACATCTATTTGACGCATAGCACAGCAACAGAACAAATTAATGACAAATGAAAAGGAAAATACCTGAATACCTATATAAAATGTTGTGGCCCAACGTCGAAAGGGTTGCAGCTCAGCTTATGTTGTGATGAAAGTCACAGCGCTAGTTTTCAGCCGCAACGCTAACCGTTTAGATTTTGCGGGAGGGGGGGGGGAGTTAAAAATAGACGAAAAACTTCATCGAGAGCAGAAGCAGACTTGTTGCAATACCTGTGGTTAAATGATGCAAATGTAGCTCTTAAATCGCTTGTAACTCTGGCACGTGTAATTAACGAAATACGAATCCGAACTTCTTATTTGAACTTTGAAGCTTGAAACACAAACATATGCTGAGTACCTACAGATATCTTCCATTTTCTTCCAGGTTGTGCGGACACGTGCTTTTCGCATAAAAGCACGTGAGATCATAAAAACCCGTCTTTTCTTTTCCGAATAGAGCGTTTTACTTAAATTCAGCAAATATGTATATTGTATTATACATCTGTATTTACCCTGAAGCAGAGACAAGTACGCCAACAAGTCATTTCTGTTTCTAAGTGGGAAAATTGTTAGTTTAAGTGCGTGGTTTTCTCTCAGTAACATCTATTATTCATTACTGTGACACTAGTGGGTCACCGCGATGAATACTTGAGTAAGGATGAAATCATAAACCAGTATTGTTAACTCGAATGACCACAGAATGTACCTAACGTACGTTCGTACCTACACTTTAGAACAGTCCACGAAATACTATAAAAACCTTGAGAGGTACACAATTGTTTTAAAACGTTATCTGAAACTCGTGAAAATATGTCAGACTGGAGTGCTTACACAATAAGTAATAATTCGGTAGTTGAATGACTAAGTGTGTCAGCTTAGTGATTAATAAGACTTTCATTACTAATAGTAAACTTCCGGCGTTTCCAGGAAGATCCTCGATGACACGCCGTCGATGGAGAACCCCGTCACCATCCACATGTCTGGCATCAGCAGCACCCTCATGCGACACCTCCTCGTCTTCCTTTATAGCGGTCAAGCTTACATCGAGGTGGGTATTTGAACATGATAATTATTTATCTTCATATTCTTCACTCTCCTTGTCTCCATCATCCATGTTATTATTTAACAACATGAGACTAAAAAGTCAAAAATAATTATTAGCATGACATGACGTAGCATCTGAAATTTCGAAAAAATTATGTAACGTGACATGTCTACAACTCAATGCTACAACTATAATAATATGTTTTGCTTTTTCAGTCTGGAGAAATTGATGACATGCAAGAGCTGTTTGAACTGCTAGAAATCAAATCTGACGTTTGGAAATCAACAAAGGAACGCAGGCAAGCGGAAGAAAGAAACAGATCCTGTGACAGACTCAACACGAAAACTCTCAAAACGGACATCAACAGCAACGAAAGCAGCAAACATGAGGCACCATCAGGCTCTTCACACTCGGAAAGCGATAGAGTTACACCAAGCGCAGGCTTCAGTAAAGACAAAGAATCAGAATCGTTAAGTATAAAGAAAGAGAACATGTCCAGTAGTAATGATGAAAGAGAGGATGAGGAACAGGAAGGGGATAAAGAGTGCGGGCGGCTTGCGGGCCGGCGGCGGAGCTCGTCCAACCCAGTCAACTTGTCCGTGGCAAGGAATTCTGAAAACGCAGGCAGTGAACCCGAGGACTCACAAGATGTGGATGTTGAAACAGTTGCAGCAAAGGTATACATTGTTTATAGATTAGCTTAAATGACGCAATGAGTATTTCATAAAACGAGACGAAAACTTTCAGCTTACAAAACGTAGAGATTAACCACTTCATTAACCTGGAAGGCGATTTTAGTATTCAAATGCCTACGTACTTTTATAACAACATTGTTGAAGGATACTCTCCTAAACTATTTCTTTTGTCTATTTCAGACCGTTAATAGAAGAAGATCTACTTCATCCAGCCAAGACGATCCACCCCCCGAAACCATGTATAGACGACAATTACTCTGTGATCGGTTAGGCCGAGGCATCGAAAGACCCAAGAGAAAGTCACATTACATAGAGCCGCCAGAACTTGACTTGCGAACGGTAAAATTAGAAGATTACGCGCATCTCAAGCCACCTGACCAAGATATTATGTCACTCGTTCAGACATCGCCAGAAAATTATGTTGTTACACCACATCGGAAACGACGACCCGGCTTCCACAACTCGCCCTCACAGAATCCTCCTTTTGTTGCGATACCTCCGAGCTACTTAGAAGAGATAGCACATTTACGGTACTCGCAAGGGCCGGGCGGGGTGGCGGGGGTGGCTAGCGCCCGACTGGGGGCCTTGCATCCGCTCAGCGCATCAGCGCCGCCTTACCTTCCCGAAAGGAGTGTGACCCCTCCAGCAACAGCGCACGAAGATGCCTTAAAATACCGACCTCCTAGCGCAGGATCGTGGGGTCCATGGCTGTGTCAGCCTCAAATGGGTGGCGACGAACCCCCGTCAACGGACCACGAGCAAGGCTCCAGCAAGCAAGCACCGGTCCGAGAATACCGCTGCGAGTACTGCGGCAAGCAATTCGGCATGTCGTGGAATCTCAAAACTCATCTTCGGGTACACACGGGCGAAAAGCCCTTCGCTTGCCGGCTCTGCGTGGCCATGTTCAAGCAGAAAGCCCATTTGCTGAAGCACTTATGTTCGGTGCATCGCAACGTGATATCGTCCAGCGACAACGACGGGCGGACCAACACTCCTGGTCGGTTTAACTGCTGCTTCTGCCAGCTCACCTTCGAGGCGTTACCAGAACTCATTAGGCACCTGTCAGGCCCGCACAACAGCTTGCTCCTCAGCAAAAACTTGCATGAATGACGCACGCCTGCCTGACGCGCGCGTGCGCGTGCTCATGGACTTTAAAAACTATTTCTCTCTAACCGAGAGCTCAATTGTGATATGTGTTTAAGAAGGTTATAATTATAAGTATTTGTAAGACATGTGATGTCGCAGAGCGATACTCATGGTAGGCATTCGCAGAAGAAGGCCGCTGCGGGTGTGAAGCTGATTGTAAATGATTTTAAAATCACATGTTCGCCGCATGGGTCCAAATTGTTATAATTTGTTTAAAAATTATAAACCGGGACCAATACCTTCCGAGATAGTATTTATTTAAAAAATGTATTTCATTAGGGTAAATATTATATAAAAGCCACCGACACATTAATTTCTTAAGAATAGAAAGTAGACACGCATGTCAACGGAAAGTTGCGAAGTGTGACAGGCCTAAAGTAACGTGAACTACCTCCTAATTTAAATCAGTTATCGAAGAACTACGTGGTGACGTTGAAAAGTGCTTATCGTTGACTCCTGACGTCGTCAGCCGCAAAGGCGGTCAATGATTCTAGTCAGAATTGGAACTAAGAATTAGTCAGGGTCAAAGCTATTCACTTTTATCGGTGTAATTTGTACCTGAAGATTTAATTAAAAATAATCTGGTGCTTCCGTAAATTTTAGGATTATAACGTAAAACAATTCTGGAATCTAAAGGCCTATAGATAATTTCGCTTCACATTAAAGCTGTTTAAAATCCACACCACTTGTTCAACTAAATAAAATCTGACTGGCATTTCGCAGCTTTTTAAAGACATCTTACAATCTCAACACTAGATATTACCAATAATGTATAGTTTCTGAAGTATAGAAGAAAAATGTGTTCGTATTAATTATGTTTTTTTATATTATGCCGTTTCCTTCCATTCGTTTGTGCCGAATATTTGCTATGTGGATGAGCACCAAAGATTTGTGAAGCATTAGATATTCTGGTGTATATATTACGGGCGAAAACTTTTTAACAGACCCCTATACTAAGTACCTTAGTAAATAACACACTTCCAAAAGTAAATACCTACTTAGGAAGTAAAAGAGAAAACGCTAGGGGTACTTTCGCCAACTCAGGTTCATAATTGGATTTTGCCCGTAATATAAACAATTAAGAGAAATTAAAGGGACCTGAAATGATTTTGATTTGTAATACTTAAGGTATAGGTACCAATTGAATAATCTCAAGAAGTATTGTTACTAACTTTGTTTTTATGGACATTTCCGTAATTCCACTACGGCTTTATATGCTAAGCTTGAATATCTTTCTATTTTTTACTATTTTTACTTCGTTAGGCGTAATTTTGAAGCTTATCAGGCAATATTTCCAAATGAATAATTTAATTTAACAATAGTTACTTTAATCCTTAATGCGTTATTTTGTTCGAAACTTATTTTCGAATTCGCTTTTTATCGAACACATCCGTGGCCAGTTGATATTAAAACTATTGTGGTAGTGTATGCTGAAATATGTTTTTCGTTGTGGAACTGTTCCCTTTTCTTCAGTTATGTTCAGATACTTTTTTACTATCTGGCTGATTATTTTGTTTTTATTGTTTTTTAACGCATTCCATGCAAAGCGTAAGTGCAATTTCCCAATGTTGAAGTTATTCGAATGGAGAAATTCAGTTTAAGCGTTTTTGAGCAAACTTCTGCAAGGAATGCGTTAAAATAATTCTTCTAAGAGTTTGCGAACAGCAACAAAACAATTTGACCTTTATTGTGAATAATTTGTAATACATTTTAAAATACTCATTTTTTGTACGTTAATGTTTTCTACGTAACGAGTTTTTATTAGTTCTTTTTCATAGAAATCAATCAATATGTCATCGTGTTTTTTTAAATACACAGCTTTCGTGCTGTCATCAAAACTTACATTTTAAAAGAGAAGATTCGTTTGTCTGGATACAAACCACTTCTCATACACTAATTTTGTGTCATGGCGATATCTGAATTATTTTCAATAACTTTTTTTTTGAATGATAACTTTCAGTTTTTTTTTGACATTCACTGCGGCACTTTTCTTAGAAAATGTTCATAATGGTGCCCGGTTAACCAATGCACGAGGCATCAATTCCAATAATACTTATTTTTAAACTTATTGTACTTCATGGAACCTAAAGTTACCAACATGTTGTTCATAACGTAATTTTAATTGTAAAACAATCGCTTTAATATTCTTTCGAACGTTACCTTTTGTTATACCTGATCTTAGTTTTCCATCGATTTTTGTTCTACGTCGTACGACATAAATTTCTTAAAATAATTGGGGAACAATTTAATATTAAGCATTGTGATTTTGTGGTATCGTTAGATTATTCTTGTGATAATTTCCCGTAGTTGTTTGTAAGTAGACACAGAGAACGCTGTCTTCCGATGCGTTTTCCATTTTGATTAGTATAAAATACGGTTAGTATATATTCGTCAATGCATGACAAAAGCGGCAGTTTCGAAAAACGCTTATGCGTTTGAACGAGAACAAATCTTATCCAAAAATCTTCAATTGATACGTAGAACGTTGTGATTTGTCGACACCCGTCGAATTGCCTTAAATTTAGTAATAACAATGCAAATAAAGTAACTCAGTTTCGTTCTTAAAGAATACGACATTCATTCGAAATAATACCTTCTAAAAATACATGACGTTGTAAATATAAGTAGATAATGTAAATACTAATTACTTTATAAGTTTAATCAAGAAAAAAAACTTAACTTAAATTGTTGAAATTGATTTTTCTCTGTTAATTGTAAATTAAAAGTTATTTTGTAAGTTTTCACATAGTGTACAATTTTTTGTAGATACCCTACTGTTTAGAACATTAACAATCTGTAAAAATGTGTTCTTACCGTAGTAAATTAAATAACGAGAATATTTTAGTTACACACGTGGTTGTCGGTTATTTCAAGTCTATCATTGAGCAGATATGCAATTTCCCCAATACTCGTAGCCTTATTTTCACTGTGCGGGCTATTAATAAATAAATAAACAATAAATAAATGAATATCATGGGACAATTGACACCAATTGAACTAGTCCCAAATTAGGCAAAGCCTATGCCAAAGCCTGTTATGACTTGTGTTTCATTGCGGGGTGGAGGAACGATTGTATCATCAAGTGATCGCTGAACCGCAGCCATGTATTGCAAATTGCACCATAATGCCCACTTTGTGTGTCTGTCTAATCTAGCATTCCACAAGACTGACTGATATTATTTTTAACATGAAAGTCATGAAACTACCATGAGATTGAATCACAGTGAAATAAACAGCAGACGAGCGAGCAGAGCAGTTTGCGTTTCGCTATCGGCGAAGCGTGTGTTACCAGAGGAAGGACTACCGGATTAGTCCGAATCATGTCGGGCTATAGTTGACTGACATACGTGAGTGATCTGTCTATTTCACTATGAGTGGTATGATTGCTGAAAGCAGAGATACGTAATACAAAGACTGCCAATCTCCATACTAACTTGCGTAGCTCCGAAATACAAGGTTCGATAGATGGCGATAGCGTGTATGGGAGTAATACCCCTGCTAAACAGCGCCATCTAGCGAACCTTATATTTCGGAGCTACGCAAGTTAGTATGGAGATTGGCAGTCTGTATATTACTTGTCTCTGCTGAAAGTAAGAAGCTTAAATAAATAAACACGAGTACGGTTATGAGAATTACTGAAACCCAGTTTTTCGTAGAATGTAGTAGATGAGACTATCATCATCATTATCATGGCAGCCGGAAGACAGCCTATGTCCAGCAGTGGACGTCTTTCGACTGACATGATGATGATAATGATAATAAGGCACGGTCGGCGTCAGGTCAGAAAAGATTCGTCACTTTAAAGTCGGCATTTGTTTGTCCCAGGTCCATTTACCGTAATGTAATAGGCCTAGTAGTTATAGAATCTAACTACGAAGCTTGAGGTTCCGGATTCGATCCCCGGCCGGGACAGATGTCTGAATGATGTTTGTTTGTTTGCTTTCGAGCTTTGGGTATTTATTTATGTATGTATTTATATACTTATATTAAGTATGTTTATCCGTTGTCTAGTAGCCATAACACAAGCTCCGTTTAATTAGGGTTTTTTTATACGACGAGGAAGGCAAACTAGTAATTGGGTCACCTGATGATAGGTGATGATCACTGCCCATAGACACCCGCAACCCCGGAGGGCTTGCAGATGCGTTGCCAACCTAGAGAGCTAAGATGAAATGCCTCTTGTGCCCGTAATTACACCGGCTGTCTTACTCTCCACACCGGAACACAACAGTGCAAGGCCTGCTGCTCAGCGGCAGGATTAACGAGATAGTTGCTTTACGTCCAGAATAAACGCTTGCGTGCAATTTCCTTTAGTATGTCTTAAGTATCCCATCTCGGTAAGTTTTAATCAATTTAAATTTTTATCTTCCAGTACAATGCACTGCACAGAGAGATTTCAAAAATATAGTTCTCATTCTTTTCTGTTATGTGACCAAGTTTCTTTTGCCACCAAAGTTATCACGATTTTATCCTTTGTTCCGTAACTAGAATAGGTTATCTTACGGAACAAAACTAGAACCAGTTCTTAGCTACGGTTTTTAATAACGTCCGTTTTCAATATATTCGCGGGCGGTAAACCAGTCACAATAGGTTTTTTATTGTTATAACGGCTACAGCCGCTTACCGCCGCCGAACGTGTTAATTACCCCTAATGTCGGTGGTAGGTAATCCTCAAAATACATTGTTAGCCAAATGCGACCTATCTTTTATGAAAGAATACATAGAACCAACGTACGTCGTTTAGGCACAATACCCCACTTACCTCGACTGTATTAATGTGTCAGTAAGTCACAAATCTTATTAGCAATGACGTCAGAGGGTTTAGAAGCCCCTTCGATCAACTGCGGACCTGACCAAGTCACCGTGGGGCGTTGCGGCTGGTAAGTTGTCTTATAGTTCAAATATCTTTAATTCTTATCACATACAATAAATGTAAGTGGCTCTGTGAGCTGTAGACTTAGCGATCTTATTTCTGAAAATTTTTCGTTGATTCTTTTTATTATTTCCAAAAAACGGATCGATAAAAAAATCCTATACAATTACCGAATGTAATCACAAATTTCACGAAGATCGGGTCATTTTTGAACAAAAATAGTTTTTTTTTTTTATTACAAAAAAAACCTGCCTTTAATTAGCAAACCTGTTCACAAAATTTTACGAAAATCGGTTGAGAAATGCGACCCGTAGAGGAGAAGTGCCCGAAAGACACCGGGCAGACATACGAAACAATTTACGTCTGAAGGGGCGAAAATGGAAAAACGCGTACCTGGTTCGAACGGCGACGCGCGCAGCGAGATGTTGTGGCTGCCGGTCTTACGCACTCCTTTCTGCTCTTCAGCGATGATATTGGTATCCGCGAGTCTCGCGACGCGAATAACCGTGGTTGATTTGTTCGAAGCCGTGGGTGAATATCGGGATATAGGACATCGACCGACCATCCGTACCCTGTCGCTAGCTGAACTGAACTCCTTGTCAGTTCTGTCACTGTCAGTGAAGGTTTTCGGCTACCCGCGTTTTCCGGGGATAGGCGTGAGGAGATTTGGAGGGTAGGTGACATTTGGCGGATGAGTTTAAGTTACACAAACACAAACAATACCGAACAACGTCCAAGTTGAAACTGAGACGCTTCGCTCACTTCGTTCGCTCGGTCATGCGGCATTTATATTTCAATATATCAATGGAATATTATCTTTTTGTATTTTTTATATTCACAAAAATGGTGATTAAGACGCTGTTACTTGATCGGTCGATAACTACGTATTCTTTCAGTGCGTATTTGAAGTGTAATAATAAATCTGTATTTCACATCACATAGCGCTTTACTTTGCCAATAGTGTACTGCCATTTTCGTGATTGCGACAGCGACACCCAATAATAACAAGTAAATTCTACTGAGTTTAAGTTCGCACCCCGGCTCGCACCTCTTAATTTTTCGGAATTTATGTGTGGAATTAGGTACATTTGTAATTTATCACGAGCTGTTAGGTGAAGGAAAACATCGTGAGGAAATCTTCACACTCTGTGAAGCAATTCAATGTGGTTCATGAGGTCCCGCGTGGGAACTATAGCCCAATCTCTCTCATTTTAAGAGGAGGCCTCAGCAGTGGGAAGCAAGATAAGGGTGGTGATGATAATGTTCAAATGAAGGCAATATATTATTAGCTAGCTCTCGTTGAAGTTGTGACTGGACATCAAATTAAATCACCTAGTATAAAATTATCACTATGATAACCACCTTCAACAAAACTACGAAGAGAAATTCATACATCTCCCTTCGGCTAAAGAACTAAAGGCACAACCATTATTAGAGATGGTCACATACAAAGTGAATTGCAAAAAACTAGCTAGACGAGCAATTTACCCTTACCGGGCACTCGAGTTAAAAATAGACGGGAAAGATAGAAAATAAAAAGCAACTAAGACTTGCCTGGATGGAACCGGTAGGCGAGCAGATGCTTCTTTTTGCACAATGGATGGGAACATTCCAGACCTTTATGTAAAGATCATTAGTGAGGGAAATAATTAGAAAGATCTTAAGACGCGTTTGAAAGAGATGCTGGGGACTAGAAGCATTGATTGTAGAGACAATTCATATTACTATTTCAATACATTTGCTCGAAAAATTCACTTTCAAAGGATGTATACATACATGGCTCGTAAGTTAAATTCACCGCAATATTACGATTTTTCGAAAGTTTTTTTAATTATTAGAAGTCCAATTTGAAGTTTATAATCAAGTAATTTTGAATTCCTAAAATAAAAATATCGATTTATACGTCGAAAAATTTATGAATATAGAAACCGAAAGAAATATAAACTGTATTTATTTACTTTTAACATGATACTACCATGAGACTCAATCATAGTGAAATAATAGTGTATTTATTTAGGTACCTTAGATTTGAAAGTTTTTCACAAAATTTCACCTTTTATTTATTCGAAAACTTTGCAGTGGCTGAACGTTCCAGTACCATTGCCTGAAATTTTTATTTTACCTAATTAAAAATAAAACTTACGCATGCGTGGATAGGGACGCGCCATATTTGTTAGTTAACTGTGTTCATTTTTAATTTGACTGTGTTATAATATATAATTATATCTGTTTTCTTACAAATGTGTTAAAAAATGTCGTATGATACACGGTTGGCGAAGGTTTTACCAACTAGTGACGATTAAAACCCTCGCCACGGCTCGGCAGGTTTACTGTCTAACTCACTCAGAATCGGCATCCCCTTCGAAAGATTGCATTCGTGTAACAAAACAATTCTAATACCGTTAAATGCCAAATCATTCGTTCAATTGGCTTAAAAAATACCTCGGCATCCCTTTCGATTGTCATGACCTTACGCGATACAATTTGCTTCATTTTCAAAGCGAGCTCAGCTTGGAAAAGTCAAAATGAACGCGATTGTGATTAAAAGCAAGTTAAATACCTTATTCATAAATTTCACTCAAGCCTCCATTAGCTGAAATTGGTTTTTTCTTCTTCTTAGTAACAGAAATGTTAATGTGACAAAAAATTACAAACGAACTTTAACGGCATTTTAGTTAAAATAGGTTTATCAACTCATTTGCAAAACCTTCTGTACCAACCTCGTATCACAAAATAACCATTGTTGTCTAACTCTACGGACAAACTCAAAGAATGCCTCTAATATCATCGTTTTAGTATCGGAAATATAAAATTTTGCTACCTACAGCTTTTTTCTCTGTTGGAAAATTGTGCTCCTTAATTGCAATAATAGGTAAAGTGACGGCATGCAATTAAAATTCCGAAGTCAAAAATTGTTGCTTAAATGTCTATTTAAAACAATACCTTACTCTTTAAGTTAATTTGATAAATTAAAACAAAAAACTGACTTCAAAATGTGCCTAAAAAATCCCAGTACCTTAGGTAGTTTGGTTTAAGTAAATATCAAGAATATAATTATTTGCTCTCTTTAATTAAAGTAGTGATTGGTCATCAAGTCATTAATTGCAGAGTTAGTATAAAGTATGAAGTTTATTTATTTACTAAATGGAACTACATCCTTCAGTAGTTACAATATTTAAACTTAAGTGGTTAACAAAACAGGATTAGAGTATCAGTAGCCCTCACACTCAGGACAGACCTGTGTAGTGAGAAGTTGAAACACTTTTGTTTCTTTAAACACATTATAAAAGTAAATTAACGAGTAGACAACCTGGTGGTAAAAACTAGAATTATACCGCTTATTATATGGAAACAAAACCATTCAAAATATACTTTTCAAATGCCACGCATTACAAGCCTGTGGTTGTAGATGAATTTGTTCAGATAACCTATCGATTAGTCTTTCCACAGCATGTTAACAAGCAGGCTCCTAATATGGTTCGTTACTATCGCACCATCGGCGTAGGCGCAGCTGAGGCTATCGTCCATCGCAGCGAAAGGCATTCTGCCCATCCCAGACCACTTAATCAAGTTATTTTTCACTGTGCCAACTTATAGATAGAATTGTTAGAATAATGGGGCTTAAAAACGGATCACTTAGGTTCTCTTGATTTGATTGTTATGGGTAATAAATTGAAAACTGGACCTAAGTAATTTACGGATTAAAGTTCCATGGGAAAATAATAGATAGCAAAATCGGTTGTTGTTTCTTACTCCTTTGTAGTATCGTTGGACCTCCTCACTTACAAGATCGCTGGACGGTACCAGCACTCAGTATTCAGCATAATGAAGCAACACCGCTAATTAACGTTTTTTAGGCTAATACTTTCCTGAAATACATTGCGGATTAAACAAAGGCAACTAAATTTAAGTCCTACTTAGTAATAAATGATGCAATGCAACATCTATACTCACCTGCCTTAAAAGCAGCCGTGGGAGACGCGACCAGTCCAACCGCATTAACTCCATCAGCAAACAAACAAAAGGCAAACAAAGCAAAACCCATTAACACACACACGCTGCAAAATTCATTAGGTATACCAACAGGCATAATAAATCAACCTAGCTTACTAGATAAGGAGTCACTGTTTAGAAGGGTGAGGACCGGTTCCAGGCTCTGCGAGGGTATAAAAGCGGGAGACTGGAGGTCCCGACATCATTCCTGACTGGATCCCTCAAGACTAACAATGTGGCGGCTGTCTGTGTTCGCTCTGATCGCTACTGCCTCGGCGCAGATCCCATCGTTAGGATGGTGCCCTGACTACCAGGTGAGTCCCCGTTTACGTATTTTTCAAATATTATTTGGCAATGTATTATTTCTATTGCAGCAATTTTATTTTTGATGGTACTTAGTTATAGAGGTCTATGACGCCGAAAAGTGTCTAGCTTTTCATTATTAAATTATTATCATATTCTACAGCGACGTTTCGTAAAATGGGTAGCAAGTACATTTTATTTTATTAATGCTTTCACCGACGGTAAACCAGACACAATAGAATTTCCATTGTTATAACGGTTATAGCCGCTTACCGCCGTCGAACGTATGATAGGTATGCTCGATAAGATAAAATTTTTTGGGGAACTTCACAGATCTTATGGGCATTACCATCAGCGCATCCCCATCAGGCTGTTAAGTGTGCCTTCTGATTTTTAATATATATTATCCTCAAATTGATCATTTAACATTACAGTTCCTTTCTACGTCCTAGTAAAAAATTAGCTCAGGGTAGGGCAAGCACCCACCAAATTTAAATTTTGGTCAAGAGTACTAGGTCAATCAATTCCATCCTATCTATTCTTACTCTACTAATTATTATAAACACGTCAAACCCCTAATCAAGCAAACAAAAGGTTTATCTCAACCTTGACTCCTCATTACGGGGCTTATATAACGCAGGTGCGCAAGAGCACTGACCACAGACAACCGGTCCGGGTCAGCGACCGACGTGATCGGTTTCAATTTTATGCACTTTCGATTTCAACGGATCGTCGCGAATAGGCCAGTTTTGGCGAAGATAGGTTTGGGTTGTATTGTAATGATGGTTAGATCAGTGCCGTTTTTTATTCGCAAAGGTTTGATTTCAATAACTACAGATTTTAAAAACTTTTTTTTATGTATTTTAACTGTGTGGTTTTAAAATGCTTTAGATTGACAATAAACTTTAGCAGAGTTAGGTATATATCAAGAAAAAAAAATACATACAGTG
Organism: Clepsis dumicolana; assembly: GCA_963691665.1. Classification (NCBI taxonomy): domain Eukaryota; kingdom Metazoa; phylum Arthropoda; class Insecta; order Lepidoptera; family Tortricidae; genus Clepsis; species Clepsis dumicolana. The sequence continues at coordinate 15,312,717 of OY829508.1, forward strand.
GAACGTAGAACCTCCTCCTTTTTTGAAGTCGGTTAAAAAACAGAAAACGTTTTAAAACTGAACTGATAGATGCTTCATTCGCTATGTGGAGTAAAGCAGCTTATGTCTAAATGTTCATCAGTGTACACATTTATAATTATAATACTCGCTCAGTTCTACATGGTTTGAAAATAACACTGTCGCCTCAATTAAAAAACGAAAGCCCCCTTCAGTAGCCATTTCAAGTTCATCTCGTTTATCAATTTTAATTTGTATTATAAACTGACCAACATCACCTTCTCCTAGCCTATGGCCAACTTCAACATGAACCGATTCCTCGGCACCTGGTACGAGGCAGAGCGTTACTTCACGGTCTCTGAGCTCGGCAGCCGCTGCGTCACCACCAAGTACGAGAGCACACCGGAAGGCAGGATCCTGGTTTCCAACGAGATCACCAACTCGCTGTAAGTATTAAAACCTTAAATAGGCGATGATGATCGTGATAAAGATGATAATGTCCTGTGGTCCCTCAACAGGGCCCATGCGTCGGGTCCTGTGCTATTAGGCTTCAAGGTCTCGCCAGGCCAGTGACAACCCTTAATTTAGAAACCTTAAGTTAGTTAGGACAATAAATGTTTCATAGTTCCGCAGCAAAATTTTCGCAATGGAAAAAAATGAAACACGTTGATGTGATAAAGATAATCCGAGTCTAAAACGCACTCTACAAAAAAGCCTACTTAAGAGTATAATTATGTATACATTGAAACCTATACAGGGTTCGTTTTAATTAACCGTCAAGACTTCAGTCAGGGGGTGAGTAAGTCTAAGTGAGCACCCCTGAGAAATTTTTTTTTAGTAAAAAAATAATTCTTCTTAATAATATTGTCAACCAGCAGAGGCAATTAATGTATGGCAGTTTTTTTTTGTTTTCAAAGTAAAAGCTTTACAGGGGTGATCATTTAGACTTACTGAACCCCTGGCTGAAGACTTGATGGCTCATTAAAGCGAACCCTGTATCGACTGTTTGTTGTTATAAGTTTCAGTTGCCCTATATTTAAACCGATTTCATCGCACAAGAGCTCTGTGCAACTCAAAAAATTGTAACTCAAAAAACCTACCAAATGCACCTACCTATACATATAATGACTCTCACGATTCTGGTTCTGTAATACCCCTTGTTCAACCAGGACGGGAATGAAGCGTGTCATGGACGGTCATCTCCAAGTGATCGGGCGAGAGGGCGAGGGCCGCATCATAGTCAAGTACTCTTCCCTGCCAGTTCCCTACGACAATGAGTTCGCTATCCTCGACACTGACTACGACAACTATGCCGTCATGTGGTCCTGCAGTGGGATTGGGCCGGTTCATACACGTGAGTACAGCAAAAAAAATACAGAAGGAAAATACCATTCGAAAATGAGAAAAAACTGTATTGAATCTAAATTTAAATGTAGTAATTTGAGCAGTCGTTTTTAGCAATATATTAACTAAATTTTACAGAATTTTCGAATGGTATTTTAAATTTTCACAGGTGAGGAGCGAGGAGCGCTTCTCAACTACTTCTTTAATCTCAGAAGTAAGTGGCGACGTAACGGGCTGCTTAAATGGTTCTTTTTAAGTCCATTAACGCAACTCATCGAATAACTTGTTGTATAACATGAGAAAAGTTTATTTTTTATATTATTTTGTGCTGTTATTAAACTATATTAAACTTACATTCTTCTGAAATTGTATCTTACTTCGCCCCTTATTTTACCATTTTAATTAAAATACCTTAGTGCAATTACTTTAAATTCAATAATCTCCTACAAATCATTTATAGATAGATAGATAGATAGATTTTAAATGTCAAAACATAATAAATTCACAAAAAGATCGTCAAAGAAAAATAAACAACAAAAGAATTAATGCGAAATACAATAAAATTAAATAAAATAAAATGTCAAACCATGTACAATGTTTTATAAATATAACAAACACTTCGTTTCAACGGTCTTGTCTAACCTTCTTAAAACCTTTTATTTACCTTTCAAAGTTCATTTGTAAGGTATCCGCTTCAATTTCACAAGTCGATTTCACCAATTCCCAGTATTTAGATAGATTTTAGTCTGTATGAATATGTCAACTGGGTGACACTGCCTGCCAATACAGTCAGTTAATGCTTTCGCCGGCGGTAAATCAGACACAGTAGAATTTCTATCCTTGTAACGGCTATAACCGCTTACCGCCGCCGAACGTGTTAAATAACTTGTACTAGTAAAAATGTTAAAAAAAAAAACTTAATCCCAACAGAGAACGCCTGGGTCCTCACCCGTGACCGTTTGGCCAACATGCAGATAATGCAAGCCGCGTACGGCGTTCTGGACCGCTTCAAGATCTCTCGCGCATTCTTCGTGAAGACCAACCAGGCCGACTGCAATGTCCTGCCCGCGCCTGCCGCTGACCCCGTCGCCAAGTCTGCTGTCGTCGATGTTGTTGCCAAAAACGCCGTTCCTGATGTGGTTGTTGAGAAGGCTGAGCACGCTGTTGAGGTTAGTAATTTTTTTATGTGCTTAGAAGTGCATTACGTTGGGTGAGACACGGCATTAGGTTAATATGCGAATTTGTGGATTTAAGTAACAATTTAATTCAAAATTGTCTGTGGATGTGGTTTCGGTTATTTTATCTTCACTAGTAAAACTGAACAAGTGAAGTTGTTCTATATGCCCACGAAATACTTGAAAGTAATCCCGCACTTCTAGTGACGGCCGAATAGCCTAGTGGTTAGAGACCCTGACTATGAAGCTTGAGGTCCCGGGTTCAAATCCCAGTCGGGGCAGATGTTTGTATGATGAATATGAATGTTTGTTCTCGGGTCTTGGGTATTTAATATGTATATAAGTATGTATTTATCTATATAAGTATGTTTATCCGTTGTCTGGTACCCATAGTACAGGCTTTGCCTAGTTTGGGACTAGGTCAATTGGTGTCAAATTTGTCCCATGATATTTATTATTATTTGTATGTCGCACCCATTCACGGGACAATAGTGTCCCGGACCTTTGGGAGGCGTGCGCGGAGCCGAAGCAAACGCGTAGAGGCCCTTTTGACAATTTAATGAAGAGTGAGGGATACATTATTATTATTATTATTATTATTACTTGTTCCCTAGCTTGGTCGTCTAATATTAAATGTACTTACTGTATTTGTAATCGAAACAATGCTTCCTTCACGTAGAAGAAAGGCGGCCCCGAAGCGAAACTGGACGTGCCTCAGGAGAGAGTAGCTGTACCCGAGAAGATGGAAGAAGAAAAGAAGCCCAAGCAAGTTCCTGAACTGATCATGACCGAGTCAGCAGAAAAGGATAAGATGGAGAAACTTGGAGAACCAATCAAGGAGATGAAAATAGAGATACCCGAAGCAGAGAAAGAGGCAGAGAAACCGGCTCTATAAGTCATTTCTGAATTGATATTAAGAGTAGTTCTGGTAGTGATAGATTCGTGAGAGGCTTTAGTAACAGAATAATGGGCTACAGTACCAAATAAGCATTAACCACGGAGAGTGTAATTCTGACCGGCCAGTCTTAAACTCAGCCATCATAGACATTAGAAATTTAAAAAACAATAACTTTTCTAATGTTTTTTTTTCGATGATGTTGTTGCGAGTACGGGGACTTTGGCCTTAGGATCATGGTTTGATTTAACTGTGAATCAGTTAGTTAACAAGATAGTCATTAAAAGTGTAATAAGGAATTTTGAAACGCTAAATAAAATTAAAATTTAATTGGTTATGTTTTATTTGTACCCTTGTTATATACCAGCATGAATTACCTACCACGGAAACATGTTTAATGATGATCAATCTACTTGTGACTATGGTCATTGCAATTATGGGCTTGGTCGAATGAAATATACTATGTACTAATGACCATTTAATTCCCTTCTTATTTATTTCAATAGCACTTATTATCTAGTCGTCCGTAGTTCAGTAATCTAACTTGTTAAGTTGTTACTTGTGAATTACATAGGTACATTATTATGAGTCATGAATATTAATATCGAATTGCAAACAATGGAAGAACGAACATAGTTGGAAATACTTTTCATATCGATCGAACTACCTAACTAATGCCAAACTCTATTCGTTATCAAAACAGTTATGGCTCATGGATCCCATCACAAAGAGTGAGTCAAAAACAAATTGTTTGTAGGTAGGTACCCGTCCTTAAAACACAAGACAAGTAAAGTCGCGGCATGAAAAGGTTCATCACTTTTCGACCTTAACTCGTGGACATAGAGTAAAAAATTAATGAACATTTTCATTCCGCGACTATACCTACCATAACATACACTTCCTGTATGTTGAGTTTTCTTTCAGTAAAAGTACCCAAATTAGTTTATAAATGCGGAAAAACCGGCCAAGTGCGAGTCGGACTCGCGCACGAGGGTTCCGTAGAAAGATTTTAACGCTTTTCCCCAGTGTTTTAAGAAGTCCAGTGTTAGCAGAGCCCTGCTCCTAAGCAAAATGTACGCAGTGTTGGGTCAACTTATATTAGTCTGCGAAATCTACAGACAGACATAAAAATTTAGGATTTTGAGACTTTTTGGAGTGGTTATGCTATAAGAGCTACCTTCATACCAAATTTTAAGTTTCTAGGACAACTGGAAGTACCCTTTAGGTTTTCTCAGTACGGCGATTCGAATGGAAACCACCTTTTTAATGACTTTTGATTGCGTTCATTTGGAAGGTTGATTTTTTTCACAGCTTCAAGGGACCGCAGGCTTGAGTATTTGATATTAATTTCAGCATGCTACCTCCACGCGTTCTAGAGCAAAAGGGTCTTGACAGACAGAAAGACAGACAGACAGACATACAGACGGACAACAAAGTGATCCTATAAGATCCGTTTTTTTCCTTTTGAGGTACGGAACCCTAAAAAAGCTTAAAATAACGAAAAATACGAATTAATAACCACTTGCTGCAAAAATTTAAATCTGGTTTGAGTCATAAAACCATAGGCTGACACAGTTCTATACATTCTGAAAGAACTAAACTGGACTTAACACTAAACCGGGTTTATTTTTTTTCTGAGGACATAGAAGCTTACAGCTATGTTTTTTAAGCGAAAGACAACTCTAAATTTCTCATAATAAGGTTGTTCTTATTGAATAGAAAAACACGAATTGAAAGATAATTTCAAGTCGTGCTATTGCCAAGCTAAAATATACCTTGGTAACATAACAATATGAGCGTTCTCGATACCTAGTATCAGGCTTCAAGCGAGCAAAATAAAACATGAAGACTCGCCGTCCCTTTCACTCGTATACTGTCAGAAAGCGAGGGTAAATATTCGTATAGTCGGCCTGTTGTCAAACCATTACCGACCTTATGTTACTAGAAATAAGGGTGTTCTTGTTTGGTGGCAAACGAGTGAAAAATGGCAAAAGGAACAGGTCTGGTTGTATTGGTCGGGCTGTTACTGAGCACCCACTCCCGGCCGCTATCCCACTACTGCCCGATACGGGGACTTTTGGCTGCTGGGTTATAGTCGGCCTGTTGTCAAACCATTACCGACCTTATGTTACTAGAAATAAGGGTGTTCTTGTTTGGTGGCAAACGAGTGAAAAATGGCAAAAGGAACAGGTCTGGTTGTATTGGTCGGGCTGTTACTGAGCACCCACTCCCGGCCGCTATCCCACTACTGCCCGATACGGGGACTTTTGGCTGCTGGGTTACCCCCCTGGCCCGGTTCGCCCCTCCTTAGTTAACCTGCACCTCCCAGACTCCTCCGGGAGGTCCATATTAATACCAGGCTTAGTGTGGACGTCCAGTCAACATGGGCCACTCAGCACCAGAACTCCCGACCTCAAACCATCCTCTGGCCCCGACCTCCGAGAAGCCGGATTACAGGAGACGCCACGCTCCCAGTCGAAATAATCTGCGAATCTTAAGTACATATCAAAAAACGAGGACGTGGATTCAAAACCTCAAAAATTTTTTTTTTACATATTATTACAAACGTAATTTGATTTTTTTTCTACTGCACTCTAAATAGTAATCAATAAAATCGTGAATTTGTACAAAAAAAAATGCCGAACTAAATTATTTGAACGCAACGATGGTAACGCCCTCTGCCAGATTATTACTGAAGTAAAAGATAAGACCAACTCGCTACGACGGCGCGACGCGCTTTGATATAAGTACGAGTAACACATTATCACCGTCGAGTGTAGAGGGCGCTATTTTCCATGAACATTAACCTACTTTCTATTTGTAGGTATTCAAAACAATACATACTTAGTAGATACTTGCTGGCTTGCGGTGTTGATCATAGTCTAAAGTTATAAATTACCTTCATTTGTTATGATTTTAACGAAACGTCAAGCGGTGACAGCTGTCAAATAAATACTGCTTGGGAGTGGTCTGTGCTTGGTTCATTTGTGGGTAGTTTGTATAAGGTCGAAATGACATTTAGTAACTTTGAAAAGAAAAGGGGTCGGACTGATCACAAGTGGGTAATGTAATCCGTTTGCATCGGCTTGGTGCTTTGAGTTTTAATGAGAATTGTTAGTGATTTAATGAACTAAGTGCCTGTGCCCCAAGTACAGAGTCTTATTTTGAGTCTTAAATGATATCTTGGCAATAGATCACGTGAATGGGCGCAAGCACAGAACTCTCCAACGTTTCCAATATGGTACTTGCATTTCGCGTTAATAGTAACGAGTTAACTGTGATATCAATTGTAACTAATTTAGACCTCGTATGGTGTTAATATTGAAAAGATTATACCTCATTGAGTTTCTTGCCGGTATCTTCTCAATAGAGGTTATTTCCGAACCGTGCGGTAGAGTCATTGATGTAGGCCTTAATCAAATAAAGACTGGCTTAGAAGTGAAACATGATGTGTCGGCAGTTATTTCTACCACCTCAATCGACCTTGAGGATGAGTAAAGCTCATGACCAAGCTCTACTACGTGGAAAACCCATTTCATCCTGACACAGCTAGCTAGCAAACCAAGTGCGCTGGTGTGTGCGATGTCTCGTCCCGGTCCCAGTCCCCGAGTTATATATATTTTTTATAAAAAGTCATGATTGATTTTGAATGAATGGCTCATCCCCTTTCTTTTACATGACATGTAAACATAACCATAATGTATCCATATGTTAGCTTTAAATGCTCTTATTGTATGGGCACCCATAACATGGTGTCCACTAACCATAACAAACGAAAAACATGATTCATGATCATCGTCACTTCCTAATTCGCGTCAAGTATGACTATTAGCTGGCCTTCATGTAATGCATGACTACTGATGAAACGAGTCAATAAGCTCATTTACCTGCCACCAAGCATAAAGGTCACAACAATGCCAGGAAAAAAAAATCTATATTCAGTTACTCAGAATGAAGATTAGGTACAATTCCATTTCATTTCTAAAACAAACTTTTCGTTGACTGTACTTGTACTGTCTAAGAATTCAAATTTCAAGTCGATCCGAAAACTAGAAATGGGTCAAAAACTTGCAAGACTTGATTAAACACAGACCCCGGTACAGGTGAAACTAAATAAAAAGTTAAAAACCGGCCAAGTGTGAGTCGGATTCGCACACGAGGGTTTCGTAGAAAGATTTTAACGCTTTTCCCCAGTGGTGTTTTAAGATGTCCAGTGTTAGCAGAGCCCTGCTCTCAACTTAAATTGGTCTGCGAAATCTACAGACATACACAAAAATTTAAGATTTTGAGACTTTTCGGAGTGGTTGTGCTATAAGAGCTACCTTCATACCAAATTTCAAGTTTCTAGGACATCTAGAAGTATACTTTAGGTTTTTGGAAATCGGCAATTTGTAAGGAAATAGATTTTTTAATGACTGTATCTTTTGATTGCGTTGACTTAGAAGTTTGATTTTTTCACGGCTTCAAGGGACCGCAGGCTTGAGTATTTGATATTAATTTCAGCATGCTACCTATACGCGTTCCAGAGAAAAAGGGTCTTGACAGAGAGACAGGCGTACAGACAGACAGACAGACAGACAGACGGACAGACGGACAGACGGACGGACGGACGGACAGACGGACGGACGGACGGACGGACGGACGGACGGACTGACGGACGCACGGACTGACGGACAGACGGACAGACGGACGGACGGAAGGACGGACGGACGGACCGACAGACAGACAGACAGACAGACAGACAGACGGGCAACAAAGTGATCCTATAAGGGTTCCGTTATTTTCTTTTGAGGTACGGAACCCTAAAAAAGTAACTAGTGCATTCAGAATAGGTACTTGTTAAAACAACCGACTTCATTAAAAAACAAAACACTACTGGGGACCACAGTATGATGAACAGAAAACAAGTTGCCATTAGAACAAATACTTAGTGTAGGATGATTATGTACCTAATTTACTCACATTATGTACTTAATTCGAGAAGTAATGATAATGAGGTTGCCTTGAAATTACCAATACAAACAAGACCGAATGGATCTGTAGGTATAGTAAACAAATCATCTACAATTAGTGTACAATTAATGATAAAGTTTTGGGTATTATATAAGAAGAACATGTATCGACCAACAAAAAAGTAAATAAGCACGACTTCTGGACCACTAAATTAGTAATTTTTGTATCGAAATTTATACTGAAGCCAAAAAGAGAACGCCTGAGACGAGTGAGCACCCTTGTTCCGTCTTATCAAATTAGTAAGATAATTAATAATGAACAAAATCAAATCAGCCATGCCTACTGAAGTGAAAACATAGGGTGCTGCGCAATTCACAAATGAGGTCAATCTTGATAGCGAAACAATAAAAATTGAAAAAAATAAAGTCCGTTAATCATGAAGCTGTACGGAATCAGGCAGAGAAACGACATTGACATTCAAAGCATCAAAGACGGGTGCGCGTGAGCATATCGTTAGTGGTTACTATCTCGCGCGCAGTCTTGGCTAGGTCGGTAAGAAGGACGATCGTCCGAGTGGTCACTTCCTTGTTGAAGTTATTTCTTTATTAAATACCTAAGAATACATTCAGTGTAGTATTACATTTTCAAACTGTATTTAACTGTCGGTAAAACAAATTGAGGATTTTAAGGTAAGTGTATTTTTTATTTGCTACGAGGTAAATTAGCTAAATTAAATATTGACGTCGCTAATAAACCAAATAGAATCTGTAATGTTAGCTAATGTGCTAATATAAATACAATAACAGATGAAGAATGTTATTTTACTGCAGATGAAGGTCGTGGTGGATAAATATATTTTTATTGTTTGACCACAAGTAAAAGGTAGTTCTACAATAAAATAAATGGCCATTGTTTTCATTACAACTACACAAATTAATTATAAGTAAATGTAAAATAGTAATATTAACGTCCTAAAAGTGATAAAACGAGTTAAAGTATAAATAAGCCGGAATAACTTCAAGTGAGTAGGAAGTGGTACCCAAAATTAGATACAGGAAGCAAAATTTGATTATGCGATCGAATTAACCTTGAAATTTTACTTTTGTGCGGATAAAACACGTCACGGTACTGGTAAAATTAGTTATTGGATAACAAAATAAACAAATTGTCCACCTGACCCGATTTTGGCTCGGTAGCAACTAACAAATAAACAAGTAAATATAAGTCACCGCTAAAATCATCATGGTCGTTGAATACTGCATCAGCAGTGTCAAGATGGAACTGCTAAAATAAGGCGAACTTAATCAAACATATTTTTTTAAAGAACGACAAAGCCAGACATCAGAACATCGCAAAATTCGTAAATGATCAGAAAATTTATAGACCCAATGAAAGAAAAAACTTTATAGATGTCTGAAAACTGTGTTCAAGATTAGTGTGGTATGGTAGATATGAAACTTTCGTTACGCTTTTATTAGCTTAAAGTTGATCTATAATAATCGGAAGACACTGCTCGATAAATGTGTTTAATTTTGTACGATCCACAAATTTTGACCTGAAAAAAATGCATAATTCAAGAAATAAATATTTAGACCTCGCAGTAAACCAGAGGACTAAGACTATTTGATTTAGCCATTATAATTCAAATGAAGTTATTGTCTCCTTAACATGCCTTAACTTGTTGTTTTCCAGAACAATAAGATACTTGCCGATACTGTAACTGATGCTTTCTATACACCAAAACAGACTCGATAAATCTAAAATTTGCAAATACGAGGACAACATGAAATAGACAGATATAACAAATTCAGCTAGGAAATCTAACTACTTGTCTCTCGACTCTTGACCTCACGATATTTTTAAAAGTACTTGTTAATAAACTGTATCACCGTCGTAAACTGTATCGATTTTAGACATAATGAAAACGGGATATTGACCGCGATTACCTTACATATAAGTTTGATGAGCTTCCGATATTTCGATGCAGTTGCATGCATCATGATCACGGGCAAACGGGGATGTCTAATGCAATTAACCGCGAACCATTTAAAACTGTTGTTATTGATTTTGCTTCCAGTTGTTAATAAGGTCATTAACACAGCTAGGTAAATGCAGCTGTGCAGTTTGCACGACCAATGTCAATTGTAGGAAGTGGGTGAGCGCTGCGCTGCATAGAATGCAGTACGAGCTATGAGTGGCAGCGTATTTCGTTTTCATATATTACATATGTACACTTAACAATTGGGTAAAGAAATACTGTTCAGAATAAAGGTATTTAAGATAGCTGTTGCGATGACGACGTCTATCAAGAATACTGCAACACGGTGAAAATATCTCCGTCAATGTGTCGGCTTGATATTTGTGACTTTTTCCACCATTGCGGCCTAAATTCACATGGACATGTCAAAAATGAGATAAAGTCAAAGACCTTTATAAAAATTAAGAGTTAAATTAAATTTAACGAATAAAATCGACGTAATAAAGGTTTAGCATGAGCTTATGTGGTGTTCCACCTAACCTCCTGAGACCTCGTGAGTAAAAAAGAGTTACATAATTTTTAATATTCAATGAAAAACATTTAAAATTTTAAACTGCAATTAAAGAACAATAGAAATTTTACATTATTGTTCTCACAGCCTTCGCTGGCATAAAATGTCTTTCCTGTGAGCTGTGACTGACCTGTGAAGGTTGTTAAACCAGAAAATATTACTTGGCTTAGTTTTCAGCTCATGAAAGATTATGTTAGCTGTTTTAATATTTGAGGCTAAAATGCACCTTAGGTAGGTTAGCTGGAGATAACGATGAACTGTTGAATCAGATACTTCGCTAATGAGGTAAACAAGCAACCAACAAGTAAACAAAACAACTAAAGGAAGCAATCAAAGCAATAATCAATAAATCGGTTCAAAAACTATTATAGTCAAGAGCAAATTTCAAAATCCTAATGATTTTACATTACGTTTGAATAAGATACAATAGATATTCGCTGTCCCCTGTGGCCTGGACAGTGGACACCCCGAGTGGAGCAGACCGTTATTCGATACCGTAACAGCAGCCGGACCTAACCTACATGAGAAGGATACTTTTAACCCACTCGTGGACCACTTATGACAGTTTGAAACAAGTGCATTTCCGTTACTTGCAAGTGCTGTTCAACTTTACGATGACGATTGAAACTAAAGTCAGGGACGCCAAATATGGTAACTCTGTTGTTAACACAGAGAACAAAGGGTTGCTTTGTTCCTTTAATTTCTCCGACGATTAAGAATTTATGTCATGTAAAAGTCAGGCAGGTAGAGATACCAAATAATGATAACTAAACATGGTACTTCAAATCTATTGTGGTGAAAGAAACACCTATTGAATTATTTGCCCATGAGATGCATTTTTTAAGATATTTACTGTTTTTGACATCCACGGTCGTCTTTTATTTACTTGCTCCCATTGGCTTCAGCTCCGATTGTTGATCTGTTACTGCACTTACAGCTCGTCCATTTCTAAGCCGACTTACCTTTGTGGACGTCACTCGTTCAACGCAACTATGCAGGTCACGCTGTCATAAGACAAATACTCCTCAACTACTAGTTACTTGCTTTGTTCCAACGTTCCTTTCTCCTTCAGAACATTACTTGTGAGATGTTCTACGGAATACAAAAGACCTCGTTCCCTTTTTGCCAATGAACTGACAATAACATCATTAGCATTTCTATAGTGACCGCCGTGAAATTGTGGGTCAGTGACCTGATAAAATAGGACGTAGGACCACGTTCGTGTCATTCTCACTATAAGCAGTTACAATGTTTGAAAGTACAACGAACTTTGACATATTAACGTCAGATGTGATGTTAGGAGTAAGTGTCATATCACGATTTCACATAGATTTGCATAATTTGCGTAGTCTATACAGCTTATAAGTTCAACAACATCGGCTCTAACACTTCTGGCAATTTATAAAGAAGGTGCTGAAATAAATTTGTTCATATACGTATTTAAGGAGAAAGCTTCCTTGATCTCAAAAAGGTTTCATCGATAAACACCGACAATATTATTAGATGTACGATATCCCATAGTCTTTCGTGATTACGGCCAGGTCCTTTTACCGGTCAGCCCTCAATAAGATTTCACGTGCTTCATTCTTCTAGAGATTTATATTCAAGCCAAATGCAGAATAAGTTAACGAAACCGCACCCTCTGATCGTAATCCTAGTCACCTGATGTCAACATTATCATAACTTATAACCACAGGTGTGGTTTTCTTAACCACCCTATCAGTTAACTGCTAAATTTCTTTGCAAACACGATGACAATGCATTAGTCATACACGGAGGAGTGGCAAAAAAGGGAATTTTCTAAACACGATCCGATTGTAGAAAAAGTTCCACAGCTCGTTAGGCAGCAAACTTATTTATTTTAAGCCACCGATGCAAAAAGAGGGGTGTTATGCGTTAGAAACCTTTGCATACACATGGTGTTACTGTCTGTTTGTGGCTTCGTAGCTTCTAAACAGACGAGCGGATTAGCTAGTTTAATCGAGATGGTACTCAGCAGCAGAAGTTTGAAAAGAAAATGCCGAAGGTTTTTTAACTTTTCTAAGTTAGTTAGGTTATTACAATTTTGGCTGATCAAAAATAACTAAGTAGGTACTTACAGTCTTTTATCTTTAATAAATTAATTAGCCTTTCACTAGTAACAACTTATTATTTGAACCCTTCCTTGTGAGTCCTTCTAATCAATCATGTTATTTAAGTCGAATACCTGGTGTCTGACGGAGCGGCCTTCAGACATTCGCTTTACGTGCTGATTGCCGTAAATGGTGTCCTATGCCTCCCCAACTGGCTCACTTATCTAGAACCCAGTTAACCAGTTTAAGGTGAGTTTAGTTAAGTAATTAACTAGCTCAAACCTTGAGTAAGTAGCGGCCCTGGGCCTGCCTTTCTACCACAGTAATCACCAGAAATACAACGAACTGTAAACAGCTGCATGAGATCACAAGTGATTTGATGGATGAGTGATAGACATCAATCGGCAATCTATGCCTATAAAACAGTACCGTGACTGACAGACAACGCACAGCCTAAACCACTGGACCTAGAGACTTGAAATTTACGAACATTAAAGAAAATTAAATGTAACAAGCGCATTAAAGAATTCGTCCAGTTCGATGCGTTAAGTATAACTTAATTAGCAAACGTTGCACGGATAGTGTTTGCTCCAGTGTTAAAATCCAGCTACTTAAGGCCCCCCCTCCGAGTGTGAATGACCTTAGATCCATAGCTCTTCACTTTTCTGTATTTTAGAAGTCTCATCGTGTTGAAAACGACCGTTTTTACCAATATATTGTTTCAGTTTATTTTCACGAGTCACTGAAACTAAGATTAACGCTATCAAACTTTATTATTTTTACGACGTAAAACCAGTTTTTTGCCATTATCTCATTAAATAGACATTATTGAAACGGAATGCGACACTTTTATGTAGGTTCGTTTCCAAGAATTAGGTGTAGGTTTCGTGTGTCTGTAGCATTTGATCAGAGACTAATTACCATTTTTTTTGACTCGCCTGTATGAAAAAAACCGCAGGCAAATGTATGCTAACATTTTGGAAATTTTAAAACAACAGAAATGTTGAGGAGAAACCGTACTATCATATATCTGAGTTTGAATAATTAGGTTAACAATCTAGTGACTAGATTCGGATTCTTCCTTGCAATATTATGTTGCCATAAGGCCGCCCATTGCTACCTTGTACTTTCTTTGTGCCTTATTTCTTGTTTTGCCTATAATAAAGAGTAATTGTATTGTATTATAATTGAATCTTGTTTCAGATGTCGGTGATTAGGCAAATAGCGGTATTCCTGTGCGGATTCGTGATGCTGCGGATGTGTGAGGCTCAAGTGCCATTTCTAGGCACGTGCCCTGATGTTGGAGTTATGGCTGACTTCAACCCGAACCGTGTAAGTTTGAATTCCAGCAAGCCCAAAGAACTTGCCTCGTGAGTTTTGAAATAAATAATCTGAGTGAAAAATAAATAAATATCATGGGACAATTTGACACCAATTGACCTAGTCCCAAACTAGGCAAAGCCTGTACTATGGGTACTAGACAACGAATAAACATACTTATATAGATAAATACATACTTATATACATATTAAACATCCAAGACCCGAGAACAAACATTCGTAATCATCATACAAACATCTGCCCCGATCGGGATTTGAACCCGGCACCTCAAGCTTCATAGTCAGGGTCTCTAACCACTAGGCTATTCGGTCGTCAAACACACAAAGAAACATTTAAAACTAGTGGCTCTGTAAGCTGTAGACGTCGCAAGCTCATTTTTGATAATTTTTCATTTTTTGTTTTTTTTTTATTAACCCATCGTATGCAGGAATAAAAAACCGGCCAAGTTCGAGTCGGACTCGCGCACGAGGATTCCGTAGAAAATTTTTAACGCTTTTCCCCAGTGTTTTAAGGAGTCCAGTGTTAGCAGAGCCCTGCTCCTAAGCAAAATGTACGCAGTGTGGGGTCAACTTATATTGGTCTGTGAAATGTATAGACAGACATAAAAATTTTAGATTTTGAGACTTTTCTGAGTGGTTGTGCTATAAGAGCTACCTTCATACCAAATTTCAAGTTTCTAGGACAACTGGAAGTACCTTTTAGGTTTTCGGATTTCGGCGATTTGTATGGAAATAGCATTTTTAATTACTGTATCTTTTGATTGCGTTGACTTAGAAGGTTGATTTTTTCACGGCTTCGATGGACCACAGGCCTGAGTATTTGATATTAATTTCAGCTTGCTAGCTATATGCGTTTCAGAGAAAAAGGGTCTTTACAGACAGGCAGACGGACAACAAAGTGATCCTATAAGGGTTCCGTTTTTTCCTTTTGAGGCACGGAACCCTAAAAAGATCATTTCTCCAGCTGATCCTCGTCAAGTCATATTTTTGCATACACATACTCATACCTACACCGCGAAAAACAAGCGTTTTGGATTATTCATGTAATAACGTCTACCTGAATAATCTGTCTCATTTGGATGACTTAGACTATCTAAAAATCACGTTCTGTCACATTGTCTTACTGACACAATCTATGCGTGACTTCAATAAATAAAAGATTATCTATTTTTGGTTTTCAATGAGAATAATTTATTTATTTACTCGAAATAAGTTAAATAGTTTTGATTTTACCGAACTAATAGACAGACTAAAAAAAAACCTATATTTCAGGCCAGATGACCCATAAAATTGTTAGTACTTACAATTACACTTACTTGACTATGTTAGTATACATAAATTATATTTTGGGCATACAAAAAAGAAGCTGACAAGAAAATAAATGAAAAAACTGTCAACAAGACGGTTTTGATTAAAAAGAAAGCCCTATCTTTGGATCTTCCAATTCTCGAACCTTTTCATCTGTTTTCCAGTACTTGGGCAAGTGGTACGAGGCGGAGAAATACTTCGCTGTGTTCCAGTTGGGAGGCAAGTGCGTCACCGCAGATTACAGCGAGAAAGACAACGGCGTCATTGGGGTGGTCAACAAACAGCTGAGCAGTCTGTAAGTCTTCGTCATAAATTAAAAAACATAGATAAGGTTAGATTAATTTATTACTTAATAAAA
The DNA here is from genome assembly GCA_963691665.1 of Clepsis dumicolana. Classification (NCBI taxonomy): domain Eukaryota; kingdom Metazoa; phylum Arthropoda; class Insecta; order Lepidoptera; family Tortricidae; genus Clepsis; species Clepsis dumicolana. Next base: position 15,328,708 of record OY829508.1, read on the forward strand.
ATCACGTGGCATTTTTATATGTCAAAAAATATAAGGAATTCACAAAAAGAACGTCGAGAAAAAAAAAATTAAGATACAATCAAATAATTACTCTTTATTGAACACCACATAACAGGCACAACAAGAAATGAGGCAAAAAGAAAATACAAGGTAGCAATAGGCAAATATAATTACGTCATAGCTATTGTCTCTTTTGTTTAGTGTCACGCCTTTGTTTTTGTCAATTCTTCATTTCTTACTACCTACTGTCAAATGTCAAAAACAAACCGCCCACTTTGTCCCTTTGCCAGGCGATGTTCTAATCGTTAAATACAATAATCTAGTAAAGAAAATGTACACTTGCATGTTTTTTCTTTGGATTTACAAGTGTAACTAACAAATACCTATTGCCTGTTGTCTACCATACCTGTTTTCTGTAATCTCTTTGTACTATTTTGTGGTTTTCAATAAAGAATATTTGTATTGTATTGTATAAGATAAGTCCAAAAGCAATGGCAAGATCTGTTAGATTTTTTGTTTGCAAGTAGTACTCAGTAAATTTTAACTACCTACAAAAAATTGCCCACTTGTAAGTTTTGTGTGAGCCAAAACCCTTTTTAACCGACTCAAAACAAATGAAGTTTTTTTTTATACGACAAGGAGGGCAAACGAGCAAGTGGGTCACCTGATGGTAATTGATCACCACTGCCCATAGACATCCGCAACCTCGGGGGGCTTGTAGATTGTAGATGTGTTGCCAACCTAGAGAGCTAAGATGAAATGCCTCTTGTGCCCGTAATTACACCGGCTGTCTTACTCTCCACACCGGAACACAACAGTGCAAGCACTGCTGCTTAGCGGCAGGATTAGCGAGTAAGGTCGTGGTAGCGATCCGGACGGACCTCGCACAAGGTCCTACTACCCGCAGAATTAACTTCACATATAGGACTATTATAGACACACTAGCTTTTGCCCACGACTTCACTATTTGTAATTATAAACACTCTCTTGGTCTGTCCCTTAATTGACTACTCCTCTCTACTGCACAAAGGTTGACGGGTTCAAAGCCCCCCACTCCCCTCGGCTTAAGGGCTACGAGCGGGGACTTTTCGTGTGTTCACCTCCTAACTAGTCCAAACAAAGTTACGAAGTCAAAAATTGTGTTCCAATCATTTCTCGAGATATTTTTTTTTGAGAATTCGTTGCCTGGGCTATCCAGCCGTTTCAGCGTAAATAAGTGACAAACATACAATCATACATACACACTCACTCACAGACTTTTGTATTTTTAATATTAGTAGGATAGGATTAACGCCATACGAAATTGACAAAAATGTGTTAAATGCTATAAGGTATGAAAGTGAGCATAAGTGCAGGTGTGCACTGTTGACTCTGTCTCTGTCATGCATATTGGTGTCCTATCTATTGCTAGGACAATAGAAAGGCACCGCAATATTGTAACGGTAACAGTTGCTCGAGAAACTTACTCGTACGCACCGGCTGTAATTGAACAACTACGTCACAATGATTCAACCCTATTGCGGATCTCATGGTCCTTTTGTTGTAAGTACATGGGGAGTATTTTGTCTCGTAAACAATTGTTAATCCTAATGTAATATTTAGTCGAATTATTGTTCTGGCCAAATCTTCACATGGTCTACACAGAATTGGTTAGGTTAGGTTTATTTTAAAACTTTCCTGACAAGTCAGTGTTTTCAATAATTATCATTTCTATTATGAGAAACAGTTAATTGATCAAACATTGCATTAGACAATCAATAAGTATGCGACTCAATATAGACTCCTTGTCTACGTTCATTAAGTTTTTATCTTCTTGAGTCTAAGCTGAGATCCGCAAGAAGGGTTGAAACGTCTACCTTCTTTTGTTTCTTCCCTATATTCACAGCTTTGTATATATTGCAGCACCCCCATCCGGTTGTGCGTCCTACTGGCTCTCCTAGCTACCCCTTCCACCCTCTGAGGAAGTCTTCGTGCACCTCTATCTACCTCAACTTCACTCTCCGTTGTACATATAGTTATAGATCTGGTCAATTGGATCTCGAGTGACAAATCGGTATTACTGACTCAAAATAAAGGTTTGCGTCACATTTGTAAATATTACTTACATCCCGAACTCCTCTCCCATAGACAGAGTGAGAGCAAGTAAGTATTCATCTTATATCAACTTCTTTTCTTATGTGATTGTTGTTTATGACCTACATGAATAGCTTTATCTATCTAAGGCCACCTTCGCACTGAGCCCGGGGTATCGAGTATAATAGAGACGGTCAGCGCGCCAGCTGCACTGCCCGAAGGTGGCCTAAGAATTTGTGTGTACCTATGTGGGTGTGACAAATGTAAATCTGATTACTTACTGAAAATATGAAAATGTTGTCCAAGTTCCCGACTGCCGAATTTGGTTAATAAGTTGATTTTGCGATAGGCACTGATAGCCTATTTCGTAAACAATTGAATTATTCTGCAATCAATGAACCTACTTTTTCGGCACCGGCTTCAACTAAACTTTGGTAGAAATAATGCCAATAAAAACATTAATAAACGTACTTTAACATTTGACACTTTAAGGATTAGCCAATTACGTATTCATTTCTAAATCTAGGTATCTGAACTGAATAATGTCCTATTGTATAGACTTCACTAGTTTCACCACTTAATTCAAGCCACATTAGCATTGTTCTTTTATTACTCAATTACTTAGCCTATTTTCAACGTACTTTCAGGACTGGAATCATGTCAGAGATCCAAGGAGAAGCTCATCAAGTCAGTCGGTCTGATGAAGGCAAGTTGGCCGTTCAGTTCCCGTCGCTGCCATTCCACTTCTCTGCCCCCTACTGGGTGGTAGATACAGACTACGACAACTACGCTGTCGTCTGGGCCTGCAATGACTTCGGGGTGTTCCATACACGTAAGTACCAATTGTCATTTATATAGTTTATTTCTACGTCCATAAGCTGTGGGGTTCCCAAGGATGTTCATCATTTGTTCATCCAGACAGAAACTATAGGGAGGTTTGTACGAAATTTAATTTTAGTAAATATTATGATGTAGGATCTTCTAACTCTGTTTTGTCCGAACCTTTTAGCGATGCTGCCAAAACTCAATACGAGTGATATTTAAAATAAGTTATGTTTATTTTTTGCGTCTATGGTTTTTTAGTAATTTGAAGCGTAGGGTCCTTATATAGGTGGAAACCGTGCGGATACTAGGCTAGTTGTTTATTACTACGAGTATATAACATTAAACGCTGATTAAAAGAAATGACACCATTTGTATATATAATGTAGTATATGTGGTAAATCAGTGCTTATTGCTTACCACTTAAGACCTTTGACTTAAACGAATCTACGCTCAGTTGCTGACACTGAAAGAGCTAAGTATGCGCAATTTAGTATAGCGCGTTATAGTTTGTTTAGGTGCCTGAGTGTAAAATATGGCAAAAAAAAATTTACAACAATAACATGGTTTTCTTTTAATAATTTCAGGAAACGCTTGGCTCCTGACAAGAACCAGGAATCCAGACCTTCCGGTCCTGGAGAAGGCCTATGCTGTTCTGGATAAGAACAACATCAGTCGCGCCTACCTCATGAGAACGGATCAGAAGAGTTGTCCTGACAACGAGTAGAACTAATTAAGACGAAGAGGACATTGGGTCAGCATGTTGGACCAACATGTAGAGATCTACTTGGCAGTTTGTTGGTAGTTGGCGCCAACATTGGCCGGCTAACCGAATGTCGTCGGTTTTTAGTGCACATATCGAAGGATCTTGGTGCGCTCCGCAAATAGTAGTAATCGATAGGTACACCATTGTGTAAGCAGTGTCATTTGGAATTCGCCTTATTATGTGGCCCAAGATGCTGGCCCACTACCTTGGCTCAACATGACTGTATAGCGGCCATTATAGAAAACTTCTGAGGACATTTGTTGGTGTCCTCGGAATACCTACCCATAATTAGCATTGGGATCGCTTTTGATGGCAGCAGAAATTTGATCGCCAGCTATATCAAAATTAGGATGATCTTCAATCAAACGGAAACTTTCAGATTTTTTTTAAACTTCGGGCCTATTAGGTATTACTCCCTCATCGTCTATAAGAGGTCCCATTGTATGTACATGCGTTAGAACTTCTAACTCAGGTACTATCGAATAAATTTATTTCCGACCCACCGTGGAATCTTTTCACAGTAAACGTCATAGTGACATCGCATTGCTTGTTAAGCAAAATAGTTGTGACTTTTATTGTGAGAACGTTCTGTTTTTGGTCAAGAATCAATTTGTTTGATAGTACAATGCGTTAGTTCCGCCTTTATTTCATGCTAGATGTTGCCCACGACTTTGTCTGCGTAGAATTCCGTTATCGCTGTCCCGCGGGAACTATAAAATTTTCCAGATAACATAAATTTTAATCTAGGGAATAAGCTATCTCTGTTTCAAATTTGAACTAAATCCGTCCAGCCGTTTCAGCGTAAAGAAGTAACAAACTTTATTAATTAGTGTTATGTTAGATATTAATAAAGTTAGGTGTACTTAATCTTCTGCCAGATTGCATTTATTACTGTTAAGTTAGAGTTAGGTATATATGTACCTATGTATTTATTACTATGTAGATGTAATTTTAATTATTATCGTGTCTGGTTTCATGACCTTTTGTATCCTTCTACACATAATTTAGGTAAAGATGCCTTTATTCAGAATATACCTTTTGCAAGCTTATGAAAGTGGACACGGTCGTACACAAAACGTATTATTATGTTATTTTTAGACAGAACTAAGCAAACAGAGTATTACTTACTGGTTCAAATAAAAATCATGTAAACGAAATCATAGTATATTAGCAATTTCTATCTACACCTTAAATAAATTAAAGCCTTTTACAAAAAGTTGCTTAACCTTTAATATGAACATATTCATAATATCAGATTTCGAATTGCATTGATGAACTTACGCAACACCTTTTTTTAAACCGCCGCAGTACATAAATAAATAAATAAATATTATGGGACAATTGACACCAATTGACCTAGCCCCAAACCAGGCAAAGCCTGTACTATGGGTACTTAGGCAACGGATAAACAGATATAGATACATACATACTCAAATACATGTTAAACATCCAAGACCCGAGAACAAACATTCATATTCATCATACAAACATCTGCCCCGACCGGGGATAGAACCCGGGACCTCAAACTTCATAGTCAGAGTCTCTAACCACTAGGCTATCCGGTCGTCATGAATGGAATCTATTCGAATCTACAATGGGGATGATTAGCTTGAACTGAATATGACTAGCCAATACTTAGAAAATGATTTTCAAAAACATGACCGGTCGAACCCCGAATGTACACCGGTAAGGAAAATTTTCTAAGTTGCATTCTCAGGCGTCATTATTAATCATATTATCCGGGAAAACCTACCGGAAATTATTCATACTTGTAAACTCACTCAAGTTCTTATCATACGCCGCCTGTAATAGTAAAAACCGGGCAAGAGCGTGTCGGACAGTCGGACACGCCCAGGATAGGGTTTCTAAGCCATTACGAAAAAGCCCTGGCTTAGATACCTAATTTAAAGGTATTTTCAATTACATTTCGAGGTCGTGGAGCGAACGACTGCAATATTCAATAATTATTGTTTTCATCTACTGACGAATTTTTGACTGAATTGACGAACAAGTTTCTATCTGTAGATGGACCACCATTTTCCCATCGACAGACAGCAGGCGGAGATTGAATTGCCTACCGACAGGAACTTTATTGAGACGGCAGAATTTAAGATCATCATGTCAGCCGAAAGACGTCCAGTACTCCCCCATAGGCCTCCCCCAAGGCTCTCCACTCAGACCGGCCTTGTGCTTTCCGTATCCACCGTGATCCGCGCGGTAATTTAAGATAGGTAGATAAATGTTTTTATCGTCAGTAGATCAAAACAAGAGTAAGATTAAATATTGGGAATGGTCATTAGAAGTAGTCGATAGACCGCCGCCATGTTATGAAACTTACACAGTTTTTCTTTCTGGTGTTAATTCGGGATTAAGTCCACATTGCCTGGACCATGTACCTAAATACTAAATATCATATTACTAATTTACAAGCACGCTTTAGCAAAATCGTAGAGTTTCACGCACAGTATTTTGCCCAAAGTCCACACTTATCAAATCATTCTATAATCATATTAACGTGGCTTTCATCTTTGCAGCTGTGTCAATAGATGGTTCTCTTTATTAACACAGATTCAAAGAAAGCTCCAAGTTCTAAGTAGGCGTGCTGTCATCGGAGTGCCAACTTTTTCTGTGTTCGTGGATGACTTCATCGTAGCTCGGCGGTGGAGGCAGGTGGTCGCTTCTGGTCTTCGCTGCTTTATGGCCAATGAGTTTATCTTCTTCTGCCTCTTCGGGAATTGAGTCACGACGTCTTGTGTCAAATTCACTGAGGACTGGCTGCGAGATGTTATTCCGTTGGGTCAGCTTTGGAGCGCTGTTTGCGAACTGAAAAGGAAGTTAAAAAGGTTAATGTCAAAGAAAGATTTTTTTTTCTTTTAATTGATCTAGTTCAATTATATTTCAGTTATGTATAAGTTCTGCGTTTCGACCACCATTAATTTGTTCAGGAATTAGTTTTAGTGATGCAGTTGAAGAAAGAGGTAAAACATACAAATTTTTAATTCCTAGAATTAAATGTGGTGAGCAGAGTTACGACATTAGAACGTTTACCATAATATCGAATGAAACCTAGATCTGGTGCAACTTGCGTTTATTAAAGCAATAATTATACTAGTAAACCATCTTGTCAGAATATAATGTTTGAATGTTTACAAGCACATTATTTAAAGACTTTGCTAAGCTCTGCTATTCGTCTTTCAGATACTAGCCAGGCCTACGACCTCAGTCAGCCAAATAAACCTTTCGGCTAATAATACTTAACTGATAAGAGACTAAAAAGAGAAATAATAATTATTAATAATTGTAACGTAAATAGGTACAGGTGAATATTTAAAGGCATTGCATCAATCTAGATTCCAAAACGATATATGTATATTAATGAACTAAGTACATACACTGTATTTATGCACTCAACATTCGGTAGAATGGATTTGTGTTTTCGTTAAATTCCGAGACATCGAAAGAGGATTAGCGTTATATGATGCAGAAGTTTAAAATAATGCTTAGTAGACATCGTTGAAAGAAAACTACAAAGCAGTCAGACGAAACTTTCAGATAGGAGACAGTAACAACATCGCCTGTGATAATTTATAAACATCTGTTTAACTTTTTTTTTACATGCCGCCGACTGTACCGGCAGATTAAATTGCTTTGGTTCATAATCAGTGATATAAATTTGCATCAATGCGTCACACACTAAGATAGAAAGCAAATACTCGCAGTATTCAGAAGCAAGGTTGTATTTGTATTAGTTTTTGTTGAGCAAATGCAACGTCACGTTTTGTATGTTACATTAGATTGAAAATATTTTAAGCGTTACGGTTTTAACGAACGATAAGGCTTCCATGAAACTACAACAACAAATTTTACTAAAATCAAAACAGATGGAAATCGTGTAAACGCGGTCTTTCGTATTGCATTCATGTTCGGGAATATTACCAGCACTGCTGTTAAGTTTACATAATTTACAATACCCATGCCTTGTGGGACGGAAAAAACGCTGGTGATGAAGACTTTTAAGATTTGTTTACTGTTTTGTTTGCGTGCAGAATTTCCAGTGAGACCATGATGTCTGATACAATGAGTGTAATCAACGGCCAAAAAAAATATCTCGATCGCGTTCGCGTTTACGTCTGAAGTACTATGGGCACATTAGCAGCGCCACTAGTGGCACGTGTCGACAACAAACAATTCTCATACTATTTGACACCCGTAACGCAAACGCGATCGAGACGTAATTTTGGCCGTTGATTACAATAAAGCTCAGCAGAGTAGCACGTGTGCCATTTTGTCGCTTGTCGCGCAGTGCGTCCCTTTCATAGTGATGGAATCAGTGAAGGACGCACTGAGCGACAAGCGACAAAATGGCGTGCGTGCCAGCCCCACTGCCTTAATTGCTCGTTCGCAGCCTCGAGTGCTAATGTTACTTTCGGTACTAAATGACAAGTTTCAACTCTGGAACAGCTAAATAATAATAGGGGAGCAGCTCCAACAACAACTTACCTTGTAAACTAAGGGCGGCGCTCTATTTGAGAGCATAGGATTAGATATATGCCCCTTGCCGTGCTGATGGCTGATCTCCAGCGCTGACCTGAGCAGGTGGACCTTGGAAGCTGAGCCTTGAGGAGTCTTCGGCGAGATCTCAATGTTGCTGCAGCGACGTTGGCTGTTACTGCCGCTGCGACTTCGATACAGCTCGTTGATGTCTCCTTGAGACAACTGTACGGAATAAAAGTAGAAAATGCATTCGTTTTTATATAAGTATAAAACTTGATTGAGCCAGGTCACAAATGTTGATTGACTATTTTAAGTCGACTAAGGCTCAATAACAGTTTAGTTATGTCTAATGGAGCGACGACTTAGTATAGATCGCGGGACCGCGGTGGATGCGGAAAGCATAAGACCGGTCAGAGTGGAGAGCCGCGGGGGAGGCCTATGTTCAGCAGTGGACGTCTTTCGGCTGACATGATGATGATGAATGAGACTAAGGCTCGCTGGAAGAAAATATCGGCTCTATTCCCTGAGCCGTGTTTGACCTATTGGAAAACCTGGACAGTTTAGGCATCATTATTGAATATACCAAATCTCTCGAAGACTAGGACATAGATCGCAGAGCCCTCAACACTTGCCTGGAGTGCCCAGGATATACATGGTTCTATGTTTTGAATACCCTGTGGCATCATGGTAAGGCCCGGTGACAGTTGCTTAGCAACATTAGAATCTCCGAAATTTAAAAAAGCCATGATAACCTTGTGGTTTGAACTATGGCCTTTCAAGCAGAGGGTCGTGGGTTCAGACCCCGGCTCGCACCTCTGAGTTTTTCGGAATTTATGTACCTACGGATTTATCATGAGCTTTTCTGTGAAGGATAAGGAGGAAACTTGCACACTCCTGCGAAGCAATTCAATGATGTGCGCGAAATTCCCAATCTGCACTGGGCCCACGTGGGAGCTATAGTCCAAGCCCTCTCATTCTGTGAGGTGTGCTTAGGAGTGGGACGTAAAAAAGGCTGATGATGAAGATGATGATGATAAGAATGTCTGGATCAGTATTATGGATTTCCTTTATTATATCTTACCCGGGCTCTGGATCCTCTCGGCAGCGAGTGGAGTGACCCCAACGGGTTGAACCGCGTGATCATGTGCAGCCTCTCGAGCGATATCATCGTCTCTGCGTCTTTCCGTAACGGCTCCCCGTTCAGCTTGTCCCCTTCGCCGCTTTCTGATGAGTATTGGATTATTAGTAGTCACCATTACACCTAGGTACTGAAACACATTCCTTTTTTCTCGAAACGCAAAGGAGGGTAATGTGTTTAGACTGTGTTTTTTTTTACTGGTAGAGTATCCCACTGCTGAGTAAAGGCCTCCCCCTCCCCTCGCCACTCGTCTCTATCAACGGCAAGTTCCTTCCAACCCATTTTATATGCGTCGAAATCATCCTGCCAACACCTCCTCGGTCGGCCTCTGTGTTATGTATTTATTTTATTAAAAGAGGGAGGCAAAGGACACACAGTTCACACAGTTGAGTTGAGTTGAGGAGGGACAGTTGTAAGTACACGTAAATTTTGTTAAATAGCGACAATATCGATAGGTTACGATTTGCTAGATTGAATAAGACAGGGCCAGCTAGGCATATAGTTTTGTCATTATATTTTAAATTGTTTAAAAGTAGGTTTTACTAGCTTCATAATATCATGAAAATTTAAATACCAATCTCCAAATGGAAATAATTAGAAAGCTCATCAAACTATCGCTTATTTTATTATACTTAGATCAACTCCTAATCTAAGGCGCTCATATCACTCAACCCAAACTCACCATTATCCTGTTCACAAGGCCTCCCTAATGCCGTAATCTTGATCTTTCTAAGCCAGAAGTAGTGGAGCAGACCGTAGACGATACCGCCAAGGAAAGCAATAAGACCCATGTAGCGAAATGCTTCTCTGGTGCCAAGGGAGGCGATGAGAAGACCACCGCCGAAGCTGCCGCTGCCTCTGCCTGGGAACATTTAGATGATACAAACATCTCTCTCTGTTATGTGACTGTTTGCATGTAGAGTAAGGTGCGTTTTCGTGCGTTGCTTCAAAAGTTCAGAGGTGTATTTACGCTAGGGCCAAAAGAGCCATGGCCGCAACCTCGCGCTCAAATTTAAGTGCCTTTTCTATATCTAAGTCTGAAATATGTCTATATCCGTTAATATATGGGGCGACAACCCTTACATGCCCAGGGCGCCTAATCTTAAAATACGCCGGCAAAACCTACCGACGGCAAAGCCGGTATAACGGCAAGATTGTATTGTGTTCTACATTGTATCGTGCCTTGTACTGTACACTGCGGTATTCGCATGGACAGCAGTTTGATATGAACTAAATTGTGAAGTAGGTAGGAATATAGGATATATATATATATATATAGGATATTCCTCTGATGAAGGAACTGTTGACTTTGGACCCAATTTGCCTTATACATATTAACCAAAGTCAGTGTCTCGGCATCCTCTTTATTAAAGTAAACATTGGGGTCTTCAAGGAGTTTTCAAGACTTGCCGAGCAAAGTATTTGTTAATCAATTTTCGGTAAACGATAATACTCATAGGTGATATTTCTACGAAGCAGGTTTATTAAGCCTCTCTATCAGTGAAAACTTTATTACACATGCTATTCCTTTACCTTTGCATGATTCCGCGAAATTAGACTTTTGTTATACCACAGCAAAGAACTCTGGAGGATTTTCAAAATTTACAGCCCATTGTTTTCTCATGACGTCAATTTCTTTAAAACAACCGGCGGAATCTTAATCCTGAATATGTGACCTGTGTGTATTTTGGATTTGGATATTTGCAGAGCGACTATTTTTTTATTTGTCTCACTTACGATATTGTAAATCATCAGATTAATCGATAAGATACGAAGCACCAATACACGAGTTATCGTTAAACATGGTAATTGTAACACTGGATATCTATTCTAATGGTACTGCGTGCATAATGCCCACTATCTTATCTGCCTCATCCGTAATAAGTTTCCGTCGCCGCACAGGCGACAATTGAGTGTATTTTGTGGACCACTAGCCGGGCTCGCAAAACGACTCGCACACTTACACATTGGCGAGTGCATAGACGTTGTCGCAGTGCACTCATGCTGCAGTTATAGCCCATATTTAGTTTCAAATCTTCGCTCATTGCTTGGATCACAAATTTCAGTCTCAGTTGCAAACAACAATGCGGCATTATCTTGTTTTTACGACGCACAGTCGCAGAAAATTCGTATCATATTACTCATCCTATATTAACAGATAAGTCTAACATAAACTTACCTAAGCTAAAGTGGGCCATCCCGAGTACTCCGATTAGAGTGGCTAGGAGATTCTTAGGAGCCAGCATGGCGCAGTACGTAGCAGCTGCTACCCACATCAAATGCACTGATAGAGACTCCATAGCTTCGAAGGGGAAACACCACCATGAATTTCTGTAGACAAGTTTTTACATTTGTAGAGAACCAAAAAGTTCTTAACCAGTTTCATCAAAATCGATCGGTTACAATCTAGGAATAAAACTGCAGTATCCAAAAATTTACAGGATATTGTAGCCTTAGATAAGAAGCTCCTTGGTTTTACAGCTATTTCGTGATTATCAAGATGGACAGTGACTATGATTCAATCACAAACATGTCATTGCCAAGGCTGCAATTTGCCAAGTATTTCATATTGCTACAAATTGTTAAATAGACCAGACACCCACAGTGTTTCCTTTAGATAACCTAGACCATTGTTACATCGTTTAATGTCAAGATGTCTACAATTACCGGGTAGGGTACGGACAAATTGTTTATTTACGTCATACACAAGTTTCCAAATATTCTTAACGTTGTATACCTAATAGTTTCTTTGCATAAGCAACTACAGTTATATGCCTGCCCGAGAAACTGCCGTATTGTTACAAAAAATAAGTGTACGTGACAGAAATAGATAGACAGAAAACGCTATAAAATACTTGTAAGCTTTTACAAAACCGACTTTGTGTAAGTATGGTTTGAACAAAGGACACAGCAACCACATTTTGAAAAAAAAATGGCTTCATCAGTCATAAGTAAACAGACAATGCCTAAAGCAATTGGCGTAACTGAATCCGGCTTAAATGAGAATATAAAATGCGCACATTCAGGTTTGACTGAGTATACTAATGAAGTGGTAATAGATACAAAAGATAGAGAAACCATTATGAAAATGGGATACAATACGCATTCAATGAATGAATACCCAACGAACTTGGCAGCGTGTAAGAATCATGCGATAACGATGACGGGAGATGATAGTTTTACTATTACCGTTTCGGAATTTAACAAAGACGAAAGTATAGAAGTTAGTATTCCAGTGAATACAGTACTTTATGAAGATTACTCACTCAATGAAGGAATACCCAACGAGCCTGGCAGCGTGGGAGAAGAAGGCAACAATGATGACGTTCACGTGGCCTATGCGGGCGGTGATGGCGTCCGCGCCGTACAGGAACGGGATGCTGCTCAGAGTGCCAACGGTCACGGTTATTCCTGAAAAGGTTACTCGCTCATTAATGCGAGTTTACGTGGCTGAGTAAAGTGTGTACAAGTAGGATTGGAGTAAGTCTTTATGGTCCGTAGCGGAGCAAACAGTACTTATACTACGTGAAGATAATGGTATTGTCGAAGCATAAGACAATTAGCGAACTTTTTGGGAATATCATGCGCTATTATGCGAGATTTATTATCTAATATTTAGTGTTTAGAGCATGTAAACAATCTAGACCGGGCATAACATTATAGACGTTCACGTCATTGTCGAAAGCTTATTTATGTCTATGTCAATGCTTTCGATTGGCTGGTTTACGAACAATTAACAGCGAAGTATGCACTTTTCAGTACAAATTTATATATCTGACATTATATTATACTAGCTTTCACCCGTGACTTTGCTCCCGTGCCAGAAAATTCCTACCTTATCCTTATTACAAGATTTTCTCTTTTTAAGTTTCTGGGCATTGATGAGTCATTCGATGATCATTATAAAAACAGAAAAGTTTGAAAATCGAAAACCACTTACCCAGCAGAAAATTTGGTGCCCCTAATTCCTTTAAATACAGGAAGAGATAAGACTCGATAAAACCCCAGAAGTTGCCCAGCGCAAATAGGAAAAATATGAAAATTATAATGTGAGGCATCTTGATAATGTTGACCAAATCATGAAGCAAGTTGTCGGCCGGTAGCTTAGCTCCTAGAGGCATAACTGCTACCGTGATAGCCGATATAAGCAGTAACACGTCATATGTGTAAAATGCAGCGGAATAGTCCGTGTAACCTGCAATCAACAAACCGACGTAAATGCAACCAACTATTGACATAAGATAACGATTACGAGATGCCGTTAACTTACCAACTTGTTTGCTCCTCATATCTATCAACATGCCGGTTATAGGCGAGAATATAGCCATCCCAATGCTTGAAAAAAGTCGCTCACGACCAAAATCACCTCCGTATTTCTGTATCATGGTCAAGGCTATAGGGTCCATGATTGTAACTCCAGCAGACAACATAATAGTGCCCATAAACCTCATAAAAAAGTAGATGTAGAATGTTTTATCATCGCTTTCTTTGTAATCCGGCGGGCAAATATCGGGACCACCTTTCCTGTAATATTCCGATGATAAACAAAGTTAATAATCCCTTGATAGCTCAGTGTATTTTAGATAATAACTTTCGTAAATAGAAAACAAGTGAGTTACCTGAAATCGCACTTCTGTACCATGCAGTCCTTGGATATTAGCTCTAGTCTTTGCTGTGACAACTTGGTCATATTGTGAAACATAACAAGCCCTCCACACCTTAGATCTTCTTTGTCTAACGCTGTTATGTTTACCCCTTGATCTATCAGAAGTTTTTCGCCGAATCTTGTTCTGAAATCTGTGACTGTGTCGTTTTCGTCCTAAAATGTATTCGTGATTTTAATGTTGTTGAAGATATTGAATATTTATTTTGAAAGTTAAGCCTTGATTAACTGTCTTACCCTTTCCATTTCTATCCCGAGTTGCTCCTTAGGTTCTCCTAAATCATCGTGTACTTCGATGAGGAAAAATGCCGCATCATTGTACTCTTCATCAGTGGTCATATTGAAGAAGCTAGAACAAAAGTTCGTTTGAAATTCTTAAATTTTCAACGGTTGAGACTCATTGAAACAGTTGGTTTGCAGTTGCTAATTGATTTCAAGTACCGTACGACTGCTGTGAGTTAAACCTATTTTATCTCTGTTTGCTCGAAATAATTCCCTGTAGTCTGCAGTCATAAAAACCGTTCAGTGTCGAATATAAATATTTACTAGAATATTAGTCTCAACATGACGACTGTTTTTTTTCTTTGTCATGAGAATAAATAAGTTTACTCTGCCAAAAAATTACGGTGCGGCTAAATTCCAACTTACATTATCATTAAAAAAAATTGTGATGACAATGTTCGATTAAGCATCCGTTACATATTGGAATTTGTATTTTCTTCGCCTGTTTTTGTGCCACACTGCTCGGCATGTAATCTACTCAAGATAATCCGTAACTAATCACTACATAGTATAAAACAAAGTCGCTTTCTCTGTCCCTATGTCCCTTTGTATGCTTAAATCTTTGAAACTACGCAACGGATTTTTTTTAATAGATAGAGTGATTCAAGAGGAAGGTTTATATGTATAATAACATCCATTAAATAGTGAAGAAGTACTGTTATTTTTGAGGTTTCTAATGTGATGTCGTAAATAATTACATTTTTTCCGCTTACATTGCAAACGCAGGCTGAACCCTACGAGTTTTATCAAAATAATGTACTAAGTATTGTACACATTGAAAAGGTCTACAGAAAAGTCCGTGATGGTATATGTCTATCTCTTATGGATAACCCACAATAACTTTTTTTTGTCATTTACTTTTTACGACAAATAATGGCTAATTTTCGAAGCGATTTTAACCAATACAGCATTAATCCTTAACCAATTACTCCAAATTTAACGCGTGCGGGCCACGGGCAGTAATGAATAAATCAAAACTACTGAATCGATTTTAATCACATAGGCTATATATTTTATACTCGTGCGAAGCCGGAGCGGGCCGCTATATTTTTATATACAACGTTCACAGTTTTTCTGTAGTGTATTTAGTATCAGCATTGCACCCGTGCGAAGCCGGGGCGGGTCGCTAGTACATTACTAAACGTAAATTATTAAAACTAGAACCTAAAATGGAAAACGTCCCCGAGGCCGCTACCTCGGGGCAAAGTGCCCAAAAGGCTCGCGGCGCTGCCTCTTTGTACAGCAATGCCAATGTATTGGCCGAGGAAAGCGCCAGCCCTTTGGTCACCTGTAATTGGGATCTGCAGCAATGAAATCGTCCAAATTCATCCAAAATACCGGACCGACGACCGGATAGCCTAGTGGTTAGAGACCCTGACTATGAAGCTTGAGGTAACGGGCTCGATCCCCGGTCGGGGCAGATGTTTGTATGATGAATACGAATGTTTGTTCTCGGGTCTTGGATGTTTAACATGTATTTAAGTATGTATGAATATTATAATATTACTGTAGTAATCAGTTTGCAAATGAACTGTATTTATTTACATAACATAAAAATAATTAATTAGGTACATTATAAAATTTAAAATACTAACTAAACCTAAACTAAAGATAAAAAATCTCTCCCAGATCGCCGCCAATGGGAAGAGTGCCCAGAAGGCTGGCAGCATTGCCACGTTGTATGGCAAGGCAATGCTGATTCGCTGAACGAAGTATTGTATGCATGTATCTATATAAGTATGTTTATCCGTTGTCTAGTACCCATAGTACAGGCTTTGCTTAGTTTGGGACTAGGTCAATTGGTGTCAATTGTCCCGCGATATATATTTTTTTATTAAAACTTGTAATAATCACCTGGTATTCAAATGAGGCGGCTTGATTTTCTGACTAATATGGAAATCCAGGTCGTCTTCGTCGTCAGAAGGGTCCACGGGGCTCTCGGTGGGTCTCGACAGCATGCAGTGGTCTACGCAGCGGTCTAGGACAAAATCGACTTGCTCGTCTTCGTCAGGGCACTCTCTGCTGGGGCAGGGGCTCCACCAGATCTGGAAGACAGTTGTTTGTATTAGACTAGTGTCTATGTGAGCCGTAGACCTCGGGACCTCATTTTTGAACACTTTCCGTTTTATTTTTTTATTTCACAAAAACGAATCGGCAAAAAAAATCCAGGCCCCTGTTTCACCATCTTTACAATTGTCAGTTTATGAACTAAAAACAATTACTTTGCTCACCCGCGACCACTAATGACAAATAGTTCCTCCGCCTCCACTGCTACACGAATCAACACATGCCACACAGACCCAACTATCACCACCACCACTAAACTAAACGCTGACGCGTTTCGGCACTCTCCACGAGGCCATTTATTTGTCATTAGTGGTCGCGGGTGAGCAAAGTAATTGTTTTTAGTTCATAAATATGGACCTCCGCAAAGTAACGCCTGATTTAATAAATTTATTATTATTAAATATTATAAAAATTAATTGTCAGTTTTATATGACAATCCGAACTACATTTCTTTGACAATATGAAGCACGCTAAAACAAAAGCTCTTCAAGTCAGCAGTTGACATCGAATTGTCATTGAAAACTGACAATTGTAAAGTTGGTGAAATAGGGACTTGCAATTATCGAACCTTAGCCGAATTTGAAACATTTTTTTTTCTTAAAAAAAAACCAAAAAACTAATCGACGAATGTATTCTATATGTGTACTGGTGGTGTGCGTCTCGCTGCCGCTGGGCCGTGCGCTCCTAGAGCAAGGTCTACGAATTAGACCGAAACATGTCGGACTAAACTCGACTTAAATACGTGTGTGATCCGTTTTATTTAACTATGATTGAGTCTCAAGGTAGTTTCATGTTAAAAGTGCTTAATTAAGTATAGGATAGGATTTATTGCTATGGCTGGACGTCAGTGACCACTCAATGCGTATTATCTATCTCTCTATAGCTACTGATTTTGGTTCTGATTTAATTTGCATTATTTTTATTACAACGTAACTAACCGGTAAAGACCGCGACGACCTGGCAAAGATACCGGGACCGCGGTGGATGCGGAAAGTACAAAAACGGTCTGAGTGGAGAGCCTTGGGGGAGGCCTATGTCCAGCAGTCCACAGTCCACGTCTTTCGGCTGGCATGATGATGATGATGACCTAACCGGTATCCCAAACAAAATAACCGTTTAACCGAGTTTCGAATCCTGCGTAACGTAACGTTATCGTATCGAAATCGAGAAACCTCATACAAAGTTTTAGATCCAAATACGCTTACGGATGAGCGCTGTTCCAAACGTTTACTACGAAAACTCGTGCGCGCCCTACAAGAATCAAATCAGGTGAAGGGGCATCGTAATTCATATACCTATAAATTATCATGAGCTGGATCCTTGACAAGCGCGTGAGTGCTGCTCTTGTCTAGAGTAATAAAGGTAGTAACCCCTTTAAAAGTTCCTGAGTAGGTAATGGGTTTGGTCCTGCGTCCGAGCAGACAGCGAAGCAGATACTTAGTTTGTACAGTGAGTATACTACCCAAAAGAAACTAGAGTCACTATAAGTAGTTTGATCGTTACGTGAAAATTATATTAAACAGTATACTGAAATGTGACACAATTGAATACGTAATTGTATTTGTAGCCTAAATAAAAACAAGAGCCTTGTATTACTGTTACCTATTTAAAAATATACATATTACTGTTTAATATAATTTTCACGTAAGTAACGATCAAAATGCTTAGTGGCCCTTATTTTTAACCCTCGGCGAAAAAGAGGGGTGTTATAAGTTTGACATGTGTATCTGTCTGTGGCATCATAGCTCCCAAACGGATGGACCGATTTCAATGCGGTTGTTTTCAATCGAAAGCTAGTGTAATCGAGATATGGTTCTTAGCTAAGTTTCATTAAAATCGGTTCACCAGTTTTTGAAATATTAAACTTTTCTTTTGAGTAGCATACCTTACTTGTCAGAAAAAGGTTTTTAAGTTGTGTTGGAGCTGCTTGAGTGTTCATGATTATTTTACGAAATTACAGCAATTTGAGTTGACATCTAAAAGTGTTTTGATTGGGTATATTACGTAGGTACCTGCATCAAATACGCAAAGAATCCTAAAATTGATACTTAGCGTTAGAGTTAGGTTGAGTTAGAGACAAGCAAACTTAAAGGTTTAGTTAAAGGACTAAAATGAGAGCTACAATCCTCATTGTCATAATACTCACTGTCATTGACATAATACGAGAAAAATATTTAAATACTTAGGGTTATTTTAATATTTTTACATGAACAAATCCCGAGTACCTATCATAATAATGTGTGAAAATCGCGAAGGTTTAAATCAATACGCAATCCTCATAATCTGTATTTTTATAACCAACTTAGAAAAGCTAAAAAAACCCCGACATTGTCATTTCAAACTTCAATATGTCAAAAACGCTCTAACCGATTTTAATGAAACTTAACCATCTCGATTAATCGAGCTTTCGACAAAAAACCGCATCGAAATCGGTCCACCCATTTGGGAGCTATGATGCCACAGACAGATACACAGATACACAGGTCGAACTTATAACACCCTTCTTTTTCGTCGAGGTTTAAATACAGTAACATCACACGTCTGCATAATATAATGTGATCCGGCGTAAGACTTTGTGACTGGTTAATTCGTCCTGCAGCCGGATGCCGGCGATTTGCTCAAATTCTTCCAAGTGTGACATTAGTATACCTCTTTACCGTAATATATGTGACGAGGACCAATTCGCCTAAGGACTGTGACGAAATGTAACTACAGCTATTTATAAGACGGGTAGCAGGGGAAGATACAAAGGAAACGGTCTAATTTACACCTACTAACAATGACATTATAAGTAAAGATACGTCATAGGTATGCTCACAAAACAATTGAAAAACACGTTCCGAACATTCTGACATTTGCGCGCTAGTTTAGACCTTATTTGAGAGAGATTGTGGCCAAAGAGGCTACAATTTGTAGCCTTTTCTACGCTTCATTTTCGGCGTGCTGATGATATATGTACTTATAGTATGGCCATAACCACTGTGCACTCCGTGTTTCAAAATAATTCTATTTTTTATAGACGCGCCCAATGCAATCTCTTTGATGGACTAAAGAGATGTTTAGATAAGCCTGGTCAGATATTTTTCATGGTTGCAAAAAAAGCTACAATATTTGGATTACCGAAATATCCAATGAAGAGGCGAAATACGGAGTGCACAGCGGTTATGGCCATACTATAGTTATTATTTTTTATATGTAATGACTAACAATGACATTCTTACGACAGTACCCCACACAACCTCAAAACAAAACGTGGCACGCTCTTCCAATTTCACCCTAAACAGTACCTATAGTTAAAGTGCGAAAATCTTTCCCCTCTTAAAATATTTATGGCATTGTCATAAGATTGATTTTTGCCTCTCCCGTGGGAAAGGTATGTCTGTATTATGCTTTGACTGATCTGATCTGTCCAAATTTTATACATTGCCGGTCATGTTACAGTCGAAGCTACGTACATTCAGCAATTTCAGCAGCAGAAGTAGTTAAGCAAGTGAAGCGGACACATGATCTACAGAAGCTCTTATGTCTATAACAATAGAGTGGTGCTTAGACCATTGTGACCGCTTCGGTTACTTAGCTACTTCTGCTCCTGACTGTGCCTAATGTTATATTTGACATTGATTGATTCACCGCTCGCTGATTTTGTCAATAACAACGAAACAATTTCTGTTAAGTTTTTCAATGCTTACCTTAAAGTTTTCGCATGTTACCGACAATAATATTGGTGGTAGGGCGCCGCGTCTTTTTTTTATGCCGTAAAAACATTATTTTAGCATCCTTGAGGCTCAATGGTCAGCAGTTGAGTGACAATGAAAGTGTGCTTAAACTGAAACTAAGCACACTTTTGGTGTTCCACTGACAGCGTGCAGCGATGCGATGCGAAGCCTTGTTTACAGAATGTCATTGCTATTGTCTAATAAGATCCATCACATCCACCACATAGTGAATTAATCGACTTTAACCCAACATAGTATCGAGACAACATAGAGCGCACGAAACGTACGAGCAAGTGCAAAAATACATATCGAATTAATCCACCACAACAACAATATCACAACCTTAATTCGCCGACATAAGAGCCACGGGACGTATTTTTGAGTAAGTTGCATGCACCCATATTTTTGCACTTATCTGTACACTGCGCGCCAATGAGGATCAATAATTGGGTCTCAGGTTATAAGATGGATAATAATTTCAGGTTAGAAGAGCAGCACCTCCAGATATTGAAAGGTTAGGTTGAATATGGATGTCATTGTTACCTCTACACTCCTCGTGTCCGGATGCCGCATCACGTAAGCCGAAGGCACCACTCCTGGTGTCTCTTGATGCGGGATCAGAAGCAAAGAGTGGTGAAAAGCAGCGTTAAGTATCAGCGCCGTGATAACAACTGGCTTGTACTCTCCGAAACGGTCCACCAGAAATCCTACAAGCATAACGGCCTGTGTTGTGAAAATAATAGGTATAACCCTGTAGTATTTTGGGACTACGTTTCGATTAGTATTTGTCTATGACTTCAGGCAGCCTCGACGGCACTTACCAGTTATCGGTGGACTTAGGAAAGTAGTAAACGGTAAGGCTAAATACACAAACGATATTTCAGGCACAGTGAGTCCTATACTCTGCATGTGTATCGTCAGGTAAGGGAGCAGTGAAGCTGTGGCTCCGTACATCACAAAAAGGGTCACTTTCAACATTATAAGGTTCGGGTTGATGCGTAGCCAGGCCATGAAGCGCTGGACGCGGCCAGTGGGCGCCTCGCTATCGTCATCCATGCTTTCCTCGCTGTTCTTTTTGGAGAGATCCTCTAAAGACTTCGCCATGGCTACGCGCGGTCGCACTGCGGAGCGAGCATGTATTTCCACGGTATCTTATCGACTGACTGGTCGGCCGCTGAAGCTGCGCTCCTATTATTTACTTAAGGATATGCCGCCAGCGAGCCAGGGTCCCGGCGGACTGAGTGGATCACGGCGGACAATTTACAATTTACAAATTACCTCCGTCCGAGGAGTGGATTGGTGGGGATGTTAAATCGGCTGGCGAAGAGACCTTGTAGGTAATCGGCTGGGCCGAGACGCTGCGACACTAAACCCCGAGGTGGCGTGGCTTGCGGATTCTGTGCGAAACGTCAAGTGAGTTGAACTATTTATTTAAAGGTAGATAATACATGGGTACAAATCCTGCCTACCTACTTGACACAGTTTTGGAGATGTCTCCTTTCGCTGTGCGGGACTAGTTATTTCCGGATCCACTATTGATTTGATACTTTCTGACTTTTGAATGCTGGAGCTCGCTTGCCAAAATTGTTAGTTCGTTTGTTCCAGATCTAGGAAAGGTCGCACTGAGTAAGTACCTACATACATAAGTAACACAGCACATATCGATAAAGCAAGTCGCAGCAACTCGCTAGCCGTGCTATAACGCCTTAAAGCCGACGTATTTCATCTGCATTGCATAATTTCGTGAGTGGCAAGATCACAGTCATACTTCATTACTTTTTTTACCCGACTGCGAAACGCAAAGGAGGGTAATTTTAGATATATTTACATGCCAACTTTATTTTGTGCCGAACCCTTTATGCTCGAGTCTAACTCGCACATGCACCTGCACGATTAGATTTTTGTAAATTGTATCATTTTATATACAAATTAATTTATTTAGTATTACAATTAAGCAAACTGTTTATTTTTATCACATTATTCATCATCATCTTATTTAAGAGTCACTCCTGTCGGTGCAGTTGTCTCCAGAGACCCGAGTACGAATATTCGAATCCTGCGCACCTATAACGAGATATGTTATCGTATCGAAATCGAGAAACTTCATACTAAACTTTAGTTCTAAATACGCTCACGGGCGGGCGCTGTTCCAAACGTCTAACTAATTTCTCGATTACGTTACGCAGAATTCGAATATTCGTACTCGTGCCTCAGAGGTGCTCGACCCTTTACGAATGCTGCGTAACGTTACGGTTATTGTATCGAGATCGAGAAACCTCGTACTAAATTTTAATTCCAAATACGCTCACGAGCGGGCGCTGTTCCAAACGTCATACAAACTCGACAACGCTTACTATTCGATTTTACGTGACGCAGGTTTCGAAAAGTCGTTCTCGCGCCTCAGAGGTCCGAGCACTAGACAAGTATTCGATCGAATGCTACCTACGTAACGTAATTTAATGGAGCGTTATCGTGAAAATTTTTATGATGTTTTTAACAGAGGCCCGAGTAACATAGTAACATTCGAAATTTATGTAACGTAATCGAGTAGTACCTAAACGTTATCGAGAAATCTGTATGACGTTCGGAACAGAGCCCACCCGTGAGCGTATTTGGAACTAAAATTTAGCATGAGGTTTCTCGATTTCGATACGATAATGTAACGTTACGCAGGATTCGAATATTCATGCTTAGGGCTCAGGGGGTCGATTTTTCAATGTCACTCTTCGTGACAAAATTCACTGATTTCTATAGCTCGTATTTTTGGGTCTAACCGGTGACTAAAATTCTCATGCATATAATATCAAAAACGAATACCCCCATCCGACCCCCCGTCCGTTGTTTTCAATCAGAGTTGTTTCACTTCCCGATACGAGATACGATACAACGCCTAAATAGGTAGGTAGGTACCTATCTTCTTTTTAACCGACTTCAAAAAAAGGAGGAGGTTCTACGTTCCACTGTATGTATTTTTTTTTTTTTTATGTATGTTCATCGACATTTTCACTCTCTGTGAGTAAAATTTTGTATACATATTGAGTTTTAAATAACTTGGTTTGAATTGACATTTAAAAAATGTATTGCTTCGACATATTATTTGATTGTGTCTTACATATTTTTTTATTTTATTTTTGTTTTTTCTCGACGATCTTTTTGTGAATTCCTTATATTTTTTGACACATAAAAATGTAATGTGATTTTCATTAAGCAATAAATTAATCTAATCTAATCTAATCTAATCTAATCTAATCTAATCTAATCTCAGCCTTCCCCTTCCTCTCTATCCACACATCACAATACATCACAATATTGGACTGTTCATATTATTATCTTTTCAATATTTACATCCCTCACTGAATTTACTTAGATAGAACCTTACCTACTTTTTGATTTTTTTTATACGACAAGGAAGGCAAACGAGCAAGTGGGTCACCTGGTTGGTAAGTGATCACCACTGCCCATAGACACCCACAACTCCGGGGGGTTTACAAATGCGTTGCCAACCTAGAGAGCTAAGATGAAATGCCTCTAGTGCCCGTAATTATTGCACCGGCTCTTTACACCGGAACACAACCACAATTTTGTGCAAGCACTGCTAGATTTACTACTAAGCAAGGAATTATGGTAATTATGGGCTAAGGTATTATGATATTTTATGATGCATGTTCTGGGTGCATATAGTACGTACATAGATTTATGGATGCACCTACTAAATTAAATGTAATTTAAATGCCTTCAATGGAATTCATTACCGATAACAAGTAGCACAACGCCATTTTTATCGAAGCGGCTGAAACAGGAACTAATTCACGTTTAGTTTTTTTATCTCATCCAAAATTATTTTTTCTACAATAATGAAACAAAACTACTTATATACGACTGAAAAGCTCACAAAAAAAAAATTTTCTGTTACTGTTGAGTTGTGTCCGTAAAAGTATAAAATTAAATACCTTACCAGTATTAAACATACCTTACGTTTAAGCGCCATCTGTTATTTTCTTGACAACTATTAGGATGGGGGACATCTGTTGTGGAGTGGCTGAACTACGTAAAGTAGCTGTATGGTTTCAAACCTTTATGAGAGTTATATCATTCGTCACTTCAATGTTTATTTATAATTTGTTTCAGAAGATTTTCAGGGCTAAATACTAAAATTGACTGAGCAGAAAGTATGAGTGGTGTAGTATTATTCAAGTATACAAATCTATGAATAATTAAAAGTAATTTACTTATAGTTAACTTTGTAAATCAACCATGGTTCGGCATCACGATGGCGCATACTGAAAACGTAAGATTCTAAAATTAAAATTGTGATTAATTAGTGTTTAAATAAATATTGTGATGATATACGATCATGAAAGCCAAAATTATTATAACACTTGACGTACTTTGAACTCATGCACGTATTTCGGAATTACTAGGGTATTCCCTTTGGATATTTAATTTTATTAAATGTCATTAATTTTTATTTACTTTTCTTCAATTGTTGAAGCAATTTTATTATAACTTCCAAATTGATTTTGACCTAGTTTTTTTCTATCATCACGCCATCTTGCGACCATAGATAGGAACACGTTGAAAAGGTCTAGAATATCTATAGTCTACTGCAAATTGTCAACCATAATGCATTGCGCATAAATGGCCGCCATGTTGCTGCCGTCTGAAAGATGTTCGCAACTGTGTGTGTTTACCAATGAATTTTAAGAACTTTTAATAGTTAAATTACTGTGTTTGTGAAATTGTGAGTGTACAATGGTTTTATATTACATGTACATGTTCGAAAAGTCTGTCAAATGTCTCTGAAGCCAATAAACAGTGAAATTTTCTTTAGATAGTCATTCGATTCGGACGGCATAATGGCTGACAATCTGATTCAAAAGTCACATAAAAGTAGTGAAAAAAACAAGTATAACAACGTCGTCCATCGCACTACGAGTGAATCTCTTCGACTGAACGAGTCGGAGAAGGGAGTGACTCACCCGACGAGTCTCCAAGCCGCCCATAACCCAAGGAAAATATCTTCGTTTCAGATCACCAGTGTGACAGTTGGGTCTCGGGTGAGCACTGACGCGGGCGAGGACTCGGCCGACGATCTAGACGAATCTCACACCGACGACATCTCCCGGGTGACCGACATAGAGAATGAGACGCCCAGCTACTCGGAGGACACCTTCTCTAAAGACGACGTGTTCTACAACGCCTCCAGCACGTCGCTAGGCTGCGCACCCGTCATCCCCACCAGCTCGCAGTACGGGCTCGCCATCGTCGGCCAGGACTCCGCCAACCAGACCGGGGCCGTGCCAAACAACAGCACCGAAACCAATGACATGCACGTCAGCGTCACCAACGCTGGCTCTGGTAGCATCATCAATCTAATAGGGAATGCCAAGCCCCAGGAAGGCATGAAAGAAATACAGGAACATGTTAGAAATGAAAGATTTAAAGTTGTTAAAATAGAAAGCACGGAACCCTTCCGAAGGGGCCGATGGATGTGTATGGACTACTTGGATCACACTACGACCCAACAGAATGCCCCGATTACGTTGAATAACAACTTGGATGTGACGGAAAATAACACGCTTCAAGCTCCGGACAGTGGTGTTGTTATTAATGATAGTCAACATGACGACATGTGTAATGATCTGACTAATAGAGTGCCTAAAGACATGCAAGGAAACGCTCCTATTGTGCAACAGCTGGATCAAAATGTACAGAAACAATTCCCTATGGCTTCCCCTGGGCAGTCGCTGACGCAGCCCATCAACATGGTGCAGCAGCAAATGCCAGTGCCGCAGGCCATGTCTGTTCAGTCTCCTCCATTAGAAAAGCCTCAGCAGTTATCTAACCAAACTATGCAAAATAACCAGGTGGCTCAACAACATCCTCAGAGCATGACGCACATAACCATGCAGAACCCAGCCCAGGGCCACCCACCGCCCGCTCAGCAGCAAGTTCAACAGATTCCACAGAGCTTCCCTCAGCACCAACTCCAGCAAGTCATTTCTCAATCACAAGGCATTGCCATGCAGCAAATACCTATGCACCAGCAGATGCCGCAGCAAATGCAGCAAATCCCTAACCAGCAAATGCAACAAATGAACCAACATCTACCACAAACACAGATCACTAATATGCAACAGATGCAACAGCAAATGCCCCAGATGCAGGGCTTGCCCAACCAAGCACAGATTTCCCAAGTGCCCAACCAGCAGCCACAAATGCAGCAAATGCAAATGCAACAGATGCAGGCTCAGCCTAACCCGCAGCAATTGCACCAGATGCAACAAGCTCAGATGCCAAACATGGGGCAGCCGCACCATCTGCAACAACAGCAGACAATGGGAGGGCAACAGCCTCAACTTCAGCATATGCCGAGTCAGGCTCAAATTCAAGCTCTCCAGAATCAACAAATACCTAATCATATGCAGCAAATGCAGATGCCCACACAGTTGGCTGGAGCTAATCAACAAATACCGCAAATGCAGACTCAAATGCATCAGTTACCATCCCAGCCTCAGCAGTCAGTTGTGCCGATGCACCCACAAATGCAGCAGCAGGGCATGTCAGGTGTCCAGCCACAGTACAACCAAGCCGTCAACCAGCAGCCTACAGCTCAATCAATGATAAATGCTAGTATGCCATCCTCTCAGCCAGGGATGGTTCAGCCTCAACACAATGTTCCTCAATACCATACACAACAACCACAGATGAGTCAGCAAGGACAGACCCTACCTCAAGAGGTGCTGACCAGCATCGCAACATCACAGCAAGGTGCCACACTACCTTCAAACCTTCAGCCTATGGCCAATCAGCCACAGGGGACAACATTGCCCGCGAATCTCCAAAGCCTAGCCAACCAGCAACAGACGAATGCTGTGCACACAATGGCTTCGCAGCAGGGGACTGTGCCCCAAGGAGCGATGCAGATGATGGCTCAGGCGCCTCAGAATATGCAGATGACTCTGGACGGGAATCAGCCCAGTATGCAGATACCCGCCTCAGATCCGATGTTCATGCAGGCAGGGGGCGTGGCCCCATCGATGGGGCAGCATATGGCGCAGGCGCAGGGCATGCTGCCGCAGCAGGTGGCGCCGTCCGCGCCGCTCGGCGTGCAATACGTGCCCAGCCAGGCTGTGCCGCAAGTGTCGCTCGCTCACCAGAACATTCCCATGTCGATGCAGCAGACCATGCCGGTCGGGATGGGCGCGCCGGTGCACGCCAACGTGGTTCAGTCCCAGACCAGCATGGGTCTCTCGTATGGCGGCGTCGTGCCGGTGATGTCTCAGAGCAGCGTTGCTCCAGAGGCGGCGGTTTCGGGGACTAACTCGCCTGTAGTGTCGTTGCCGGTCAGTTCGACGGCCTACGTGGCCAACGCGGCCCAGCCGGCTCATGACAGTCAGAGCTTTGGGAGCCCTGTTAGTGCAGTGGTGTCTCACGCGATCAGTGGCGCAGTGGTGAGCAGTGTCAATGTGAATGCGTGTGATAGTGCTGCCCCGGAGTTGCCTGCAGACAATCTGCAGGCTGGTGACACTGGCGACGGCAAGGAGGACCCTGCCGCACCCAACAATGAAGATGAAAGGTCAGTTATAAACCTTATGTTTCTTATCACTATCAGACCTAGTATTTTCCTAGTGTTTGTTTTTATGGCAGCACTACCAAGCAAGACTAATCTAATAAGAATACATACTCTTCAAGAAACGGGCTCCCAAAACTGAAATACCTACCTAACTAATAAACCTAGCAAGGTTCTCTTTGACAAATTATCCATGCTTAGCTCATTCTCAATTTCTTCACTTACTTTTTATTTACACTAGTAAGTAGTAAGTTCTAAAGATTTGGTCTAGGCATTACTTTCTAGAATCCTAACTGCAACTTTTAAAATTTTTTTTGTAGAGTTCATCAAAGACCTACACAGGTAGGTACTTATTTTTAAAAGTTGACTTATTAAAATATAAAAAAAATGATTTTGTAGAATGCTATGGTTGCTGATTGGCCGATGCAATGGTGACTTATGTTATGATCTTATGATTCGTGTTTAGTATGTAAAATATGAAAGTAAGTTAGCAATATTCTAGCAAGCAGTAAAAGCTGTGAGTGGGATTTATGTGAAGCTTTTAAAACCCGATACAATACACTACAACAACTCGTTATTGAACACCACATACCTACCTAACAGGCAAAACAAAAGATCTGGAAATACGGCAGGAGATCATGTGGAGAATAGGTATGTTAAGATTAATGATTAATGTTTCCTTATTGATGTTTCATGGGTAAGCCTAACCTTTCACATGGTTTCTGTATTTTTTCTCTTATGAAAAGAGTACGTAATGAAGTCTTCTGTAATGCAAGAAAGTCAAAGTTTCTCACAAACAACAAAGACTTTCACTTAGAATAAAATTTTAGATTATACCTACTAGGTCTGTAGGTAGAGTAGTACTTACCTAAATCCCTACCCAGTCAACACCTCAGAGACGAGACTACATAGATAGGTCTGCCAAAACAAATGTGCAAGAAATAGATAGATTTTACTTATGTATTTAAATTTACCTGAATAAAAAATTAACCTTTAATTAATTAAATATGACATGTCATTATTAGTTCAATGACCTGTTTTATTTTTTCTTCTATAATAAATAATAATTGCGTGAATATTATTCTAAATTTAATTATCCTCGTCACAATAACTGGGACATTTATTTTACATAAATTACCTACGTAACAAAAATAAATAACTGACATCTGTCTATGTGTTAATTTTATTACCTACTGATGTAACTGCAATAGTTTTTTTTTCAAAAGTATCGGTCAGTGACCTGAGAAAGAAGTACTTTCTAAGCTCTATTGTGTCAATGTTTGCAGTTTTTTAGATAGATAGCTAGGTGCTAAACAGGTACAGTCGTAGATAAAATGATGGATTCATCCAATCTCAAAAACAAGCGACCACGTGTTTACGGTCTTATGCCATAAAGTCGAATTAGGTATTTAAGACTTACAGTGCGATTAGCTACTGCCGAAACTACACAAGCGGAAAGGCAGAAGGCATAACAATAGGTAGGTACATGCATGGTACATGTCATATACACATGTTCACGTCATAATTATTTTTCTTAGAAAAATTTGCGTGACATTCTTTGTCAATCCAAAAAAAATTGTCATTAGGTACTTTATAAAAAAAAAAGCCTGTATTGTTTTTATGTAACAGTGGGAAAGAAATGTTGAGCAAAATCAAAATAGATAGTCCATTCATCTCGTGACTTAAACTGCCGTAGTTTACAGTTTTGAGGTAAACCGGACACAGGCAGAGTTCCACGCCCTAGCTATCCACATCATGAAAGATGTCGTGGACGACGGAAACGTTTTGTACGGAAATAGGAGATACCTTACCTATGTCGCTGAAAAGAATGTTGTACAGAAAAGGTACAACTACAATTTTTAGTGAAATAAAACTCATTGCTCACGTAAGTACATAGGTAGGTAAGTCGAGTTTAGCCCGACTTGCGGCGCGCAGTGTGCGTCTCGCTGCCGCTGGGTCGTGCGCTCCCAGAGGAAGGATTGCGAATTGGTCCCAAACAGGTCGAGGTAAACTCGACTTATGTACGTGAGTGATCCGTTTTATTTCACTATATGATATAATTTTCGATGTAGAGTAAATTGAATGCACTAACCTTGCACTGATTACCAGGTTAGGTTCATGCAACGTAATCCGCCTATTTGATTGGTCAATTATTGTCTGTCTCGTAAGTACAACAACCCCCCAATGCCAACGCATCTGCATACCCCAAACGAAGTTTGCAAACGAGCAAGTGGGTCACTATGATCACTTACCATCAGGTGACCCACTTGCTCGTTTTCCTTCCTTGTATAAAACAAAAAAAAACTGTTGCAAAGTTTAATTGAAAGAAATCTCGTTTCGTTATAACTTTGACGTACACCTACTTGTGGGAAAAGGATCCAAGACCAAATTATTTCTTACTAGCTTTTACCCGCGGCTTCGCTCGCATGAACCATAAGCATTTCAAAGAAGCAATCAGCATGCAAGCAAGCATGCAAACAAAGCAAGCAACCATGCAAGCAAGCATCCTAGCAACCAAGCATGATAGCGTGCTAGCATGCAAGCATGCAACAGCGCCAGCTAGCAAGCATGTAAGCAAGCAAGCATTCAAGCAAACATGCACGCCTGCGATCAAGTATGCAAGCAAGCATGCAAGCAAGAATGCAAGCAAGCGTGCAAGTATTTTGCAAGCAAGCAAGCATGTAAGCAACCATGCAAGCAAGCAAGCAAGCATGTAAGTAAGCATGCAAGCAAGTATGCAAGCAAGCATGCAAGCAGGCAAGCAGGCATGCAAGCAGGAATGCATGCAAGCATGCGTGCATGCAGTCGGATACGTTTTTTGTTAGAAATCGATATGGGTGTCATTTTATAGGTTTCCGGGGATGCTGATTACGAAAATGACACAAATTTTCAAATCCAAGATGGCGGACATATTTTTTTCTTAAAAATCGTCACGGACATTATTTTCTGTTTTCAGCGGTGCTGATTACGAAAATGACACCCATTTTCAAATCCAAGATGGCGGACATATTTTTTTCTTAAAAATCGTCACGGGCGTTATTTTATATGTTTTCAGGGGTGCTGATTACGAAAATCCGCCCTGCTCGCCCCTCGCCCCCCCCCCCCCCCCCCCCCCCGCACAATTGCTATTGCTATTTCGATATCGACTTTTATACGACATCTACCCTCGTATCGTCAGTTTACCCGTGATCATGATGCATCTAACTGCCTCGAAATATCAGGAGCTCATCAAACCAATAAGGTAATAGCGGTAAATATCCCGTTTTCATTGTGTCTAATGCAATTAACCGCGAAACCTTTAAAACTGTTATGTTTTATTTCACTAAGTTATCACTTATTACAAAATAAAAATAGTTAAAGCTCATAAGAATGTTTTTTCTTAAGTTCACTAAAAAGTATAATGATAACATATGATCAAGAAGCGTCGGTCCCGGCTGTAACGCTCGGAACGCACGCACACCCGTAAACATCGTAGTGTGCATTGTTAAACAACGCGATCGCGGCATTGACGAGTTGTCACAAAATGTTTGTACGCTCTTAAATAATATTAGCTTGAGCGGGAGGGCACGATACGAAGATCGAATTTTGCATTTCGTAGTATAAGGTTAGGACGTAGTAATGTTGAGATTGATAGAGTTTGGCATCGATTTCACCGTTTCGCGGCGGTGTGCTACGGGCCTAATACCGCCTAACCGGCGGATAAATGCAAAGGAGTGTTGGAGTGTTGTGGCGCGTGGAAGATACCTATGTCCAGTAGTGAACTGCAGTGGGCTGATGATGATGATGTTATTTTGATAACCGATCAGCTTACTCTTCTACTACTACCCCCACTCCTCTCGTTACCACTACGTTACCAATCCCACCTCTGTCCTCAAAATACCGTTACCTCAAAATTTTACCGGTATATTATGGCAGTGTTATATTTACCGGTATTTATTGTGTAACGTGATATTTTTTACCGGTATTTCGGTCCCTGATTGAATCACTTTCGCTTAACTACGTGCAGTTTTAAGCGCACTTTCCACTGTGTGCGTGACAGTGAACGCGACGACATCGGTGAAGACCTTTCTTTGCAGAATTCAATAAATTCGATATAAGCATTACTAATGGACCATCAAACGGGGAAAGAAACACATTATACTTACATTATACGAAATTATGTATCAATGTGTTGTATCAATTTCACTAATCGATAAGACCGCCTATTGTCTACCATACCAGTTTTCTGTAATCTCTTTGTACTGTTTTGTGGTTTTCAATAAATAATATTTGTATTGTATTGTAATCTAGAACAAAATCGGGACCGCGCGTATCAAGCGAAGAACTTACTGGTGGGTGCAGATGAATTTTAGATAGGACTCTGCTATTCGGACCGATGGAGAGACGACCAAGCCCCTATTTCACCATCTTTACAATTGTCAGTTTTATAAGCGCGCTAAAACAAAAGCTCTTTAAGTCAGCAGTTGACACCGAATCGTCATTGAAAACTGACAACTGTAAATTTAATGAAAGCATGCGGAAAGCACAAGACCGGTCTGAGTGGAGATCCTTGGGGGAGGCCTATGTCCAGCAGTGGACGTCTTTCGGCTGACACGATGATGATGATAACTCTGCTTTTGTGAAAGGGGCCCAATTCATTAATCTATCCAGTGCGATAGGCGCACACGCACAGTAGGTACAAAACGAGGCTTGTGCATCTATTAGCGAAAATAACCCATCCGCAGACAATGGCGGCCGTATTCGTTGCGTACCGCCGTGCGGAATCCGACGTCCCTTTGATGCTGTTTATTTGCGTTTGCGCTTCGTCCTGCGACATAAATAGGTGGTTGACACGTACGGTGCATGGTGCGCGTCGGTATGCCGCCGGGTGACTCACGCGCAACGCATCTACGCTGCTTAAAAAAGCGACTGGCGTTCTTTTTGGTCTGGCTTGATTCGTGATTCGTGCAGTTTCTTTTCGATTTTGACATCGCAATGCGGCCCGGTCTGGGATTGGTCGAATGTCCCTGTCCTATTAACTGCACGGCGTCTATTTTTAAAGTAGTGTGAAAGTCTGAACGGTTATGATTATTATATCAGCAGGCAGTTGCGCGTTTTCCTGTTTGCCTTCCTAATCATTTAAATGTGAGAATAAATGCTTTCATCAAGATTTTACCAAAAATCTGACCACGCCTGATGGCACGATAATTAGCAAACCAAACGCCGTTACATAATTGTTTAAATAAACTTTGGTATACTTATGTCGAATATCGAAATTTTTGATTAGTCGGTTTTTGAACTGGCGAAAGCTAAGAACTTTTAACACATTAACCAAGACAAGTATTGCTGTAGCTACCTTACGCTTCGTCATACTTCGCGTTCAAGCCACATTTACTTCCCTCTAATGCTTAAGAATTAAAAAAACTGAAGCAGGCGCCGGCGCAGGAACGTCACTGGCGTCGTTGGTAATCGAGCCGAGACCCGAAGGCCACGGAACCTGAGCCTTCTGTTCGCTCCTGATCGACTTACGTTCATCATTCGCTACCGATTTGGTTTGTTCTTGAAGCTAAAAGCCTTTTTGCGATTTGATTTACCACCTCATTCATTAGCGAGCAGACTAACATTTGAAACTGTTTATTCAAATCCTCTCCTTAGAATTTAAGATTCAGTCACCTGTCCACCTTGCAATTCTTGACCAAACGTATTGCTTGGAAGTGAGTATCGTGTGTTTATTGCGACAAAAACTTAACTTTAAACTTAATTTCCGCGAGTTTTTTCAATAGCCCATTGTCTAACCTCACTCTGTTTTTGAACTCCCGCCCATTCATGGAATCATTCTCGTATGAAGTTCTCGCTCTAAAGCAATTAAATGACGAGTTTATGGTCATGCCTTCGACGGAAATATACTGACGGACTAACTCGTAAGTCGTAATTTGTGTTCCGCGAGTCTCTCCCACTTAGGAAGAGCTTAGTCAATCAAGCAATGTCAATGATAGATTGCTCACTGTTATCTCCGTGCTAAGAAAGGTTAAGTGCGTATAATTTCCATATTGTTAGGTCGGCACGTCGTTAAAGCTTTAGAGCTTGTTAAACAGAAAAAAAACATAGTTACAACAGAATTTTTGCCTACGTCAGAACTTGGTAAAAGCTCTTTTATAACATTGCATGACCCTGCTGCTAAGTCTCATGCTGCGGTTTGGGGCCGGAGAATACAAAGCGTATATAAAATACCAGTTAAAGAATGTTCATTACTTAATTCAGTGCTGTTTTATTTTTCCAAAAGAATAATCCGCTACTTAGCGCAATTTCTACCGTACGATGTCGGTATTGGCGTGTTATATCGGTGAAAGTGCATTCACAAAATACCGGCTTGGTTCCATTCACATACTGAAGCATTGTCAACTGAGATGTCACGTTCAATATTCGTAATTACTTGCTTTGTCTGCGGCGCAACAGTAACGTTGGCTCAGATATTGGCCAAATACAAAGTATGGTGTACTTGGTATTGGCATGTATGTCCTACAAAACGAATCATGACCTTTTTCTTTTAACAAGATTCCCATCTAAGAGGTTTTAAAAGGGTTCGGTGATGTAATGGAGGAATTATTTTATAGAACAAAGGTCCAAAGAAAGTAAATTCCACTTTGAACATTATATGTACACTTTATTCAGACAGAAAATTCCACTATCCAGGCAGGTAAATGTGTTGTCAACTAAAATTTCTCTATCGGTAGAGGCCTTGACGTCATCGGTACTGCTACATAAAATTCTGATAAAAGACACTTAATGATAATTGATAACTTCGACGTCAATGCACTCTGCACACTCACTCGAGGTTCTCTAAATCGAATGGTTTTTTTTTTACTGAATTTAGCAAACAACCAATTGGAAAGTTACTGGTAGGCATCTAGAGTAGAAATAGCTATGATGACTAACAATAATGATAAATGTGACCTATTTTTTCCCTATTCTTGTAAATTGTTAACAATTAACGTTAGCTAAAATCTTCGACCAGACGTGAAGAGTATACCTGCCATAGAAGATTATCCACGTTGGGCTTAAATGTTACAAATATTGATGTATATCTATCGTCCTCTCAATTAAACGAGTTAGGCCAAAATGTGCCCTACGCTAAGAGCAAAGACGATGTGATATCATGCTTGTTTGTTGTCAAACAAACAGCTGTAGGCTGGCATTGGCAGTGCGTGACGGTAGACGGCGCCTCGTAAGGACGCAGAGCGGCGCAAACTCGCTCTTTTATCTCTGGCAAGGCGCAAAAAACATTTTTTTTATCTATAGTCGCTTTGGCACGAGGAACTGCCCATGCGCCTTATTCACCAGTAATATTATATTACGACGCAATAAACGTCAAACTCTGTTATACTAGTTTGAACATGTTTTCATTGGCTGATCGAGTATTAAAGTATTTTAGGAGTCAAGTAGATTCATGATTTGTATCTACGCTAATTACAGTCAAGAAGTAACCTCAAACATAATTTGAGTGCCTTTTGTGATGGCATTTGATTTTGCATGGATTTTTTTATTAAGTAACAACTTGGTTTTCAAGCTTTAGTGCCTGCTAGTCCGGTTTGACGACTAGAATGGCGGGTACGACAAAAGTCCTCGCTATCTCTATGCCATTATCGAAATTGATAAAGAGTTCATTTTTTTTTTTTATTTGCGTTGTTCCAAATGCATTCCTCTATCACAATCTTTAACAAGTTTGCCTTTATGATGCCTACCATAAAACTTCAATGTACTTATCTGTTCAATTCTGCTGAAAATAATTGAACCCTCGTTTTGTGAATTCCAAGTTGTTGGATTTGCGTTGTTACGATTTCGCTCGTGTAATAACTATCCAGCTTATTAGCCGATGAGTTGAATCTCGCGTACATTCCTCGAATATTTCCACGCCACTTAATTAGTGATGCGACCTTGTGCGGTAGAATCAATTATAATATAACTTCAAATAAATAACAAATTGGTGCTAAATAATGTTCAAGACAACAACAATGAACACGCTCATGTTATCTAATGCCGATCTTAACTAAGTATATTTCTTAAGCTTACATTTAAGTTTACATTATTACGGCATTCCTGCGTAACATGACAGACTGCATCACATTATTTTCCGTTTGAGAGCTGCGGAGCATGACGGAATACACTTTCTTGTCCTTGTGTGTATTTCATCCCACCAATTAAAATTGTGCGCTCACCAAATTAACTTTGACAATGCATGCCGATGTTGCGTTGTGATGCCTCAGTACCGCTAATCATCTCCCAACACAAATCCTTGTACAAAGATTCTATTCTACTTATTCATGACGTGATTCTTTCTGTATAATTTATATCATCGATGTACTGTGGCAGACAGGTGTGAACCCATGTTCAAATTTATCGCGACTGTGTTAAATGCCAATAAATCGATATATTGGATCATTACCTGTTTTGGCTGATACATGAGTTACGTAAGCCTTAAGGCATCTTCCAGTTTAAGATGAAGCGTTTGTTCTGTAAAATATAGCGTTTCTATAAGTTCGCGTGTGTCGTTATCAAATGCTTTGCTATGACCGGGAATAGGGTTCAATAATCCGATAACGACGTGCACTTTATAACGGCCATTGCGAACTGCGAACCAATGCGTATTGACCTCCGTACCCATACGATATTTCTAATAATACGTCCTTTATCGTTCTTTGTTTGCAACTTGTCAGACACACAAGTGACTGAAATCTGCAATTTGATACCAAAGTGCTTTCAAACAAGTGATAGGTTAAACGAAAGGCCGGTGGTTCAATAAGGGCTAGGATAGCTAGTGTTGACGAGATCTATCTGTCATTCTCCACCAATGAGAGACAGGCTACTGGCCTATGATTGGTGGATTGACAGATATAAATAATTTATTGAATCAGGCGTTACTTTGCGGAGGTCCATATTTATGAACTAAAAAACAATTACTTTGCTCACCCGCGACCACTAATGACAAATCTGTGCGGCAAATGT
The DNA here is from genome assembly GCA_963691665.1 of Clepsis dumicolana. NCBI lineage: Eukaryota > Metazoa > Arthropoda > Insecta > Lepidoptera > Tortricidae > Clepsis > Clepsis dumicolana. The sequence continues at coordinate 15,365,284 of OY829508.1, forward strand.
ATGTTTCCATGCAACACCTCCGCCTCCACTGCTACACGAATCAACACATGCCACACAGACCCAACTATCACCACCACCACTATACTAAACGCTGACGCGTTTCGGCACTCTCCACGAGGCCATTTACGAAGCACAACAACAACCGCTCAACATGCCACCACTTCCACTACTGACATATGAGGTGAGGTGTATGAGGTGTTGCATGGAAACATACATTTGCCGCACAGATATAACTATTTGTCATTAGTGGTCGCGGGTGAGCAAAGTAATTGTTTTTTAGTTCATTGACAGATATACCTCAATTTTGTTTTGCCCCGCGATGTAATCGTCCCACGATAACTCTGCATAAAATATTAATTGACAACCTAGAAAAATCACGCTGTAGTAATACTTTTTTCATGTCGCTCAGACATTTTTTAATTATAAATAATAATGATAGTAGTAATCAGAAGTTGCTGTTTTTTTTTAAATATGGCTCTGCCCATTGGAGGACAATTTTGAGTTTTTGACAGTATTTAGTATTTTTTGCCGTTGTACGGTAAAAAAATCTAGAAAACGAAATATGAAAGGTATTTTAATTGTGGATGGTGGATGAACGATGACCTGTTTATGTTTAATCTAATCAAAAGTTGAAAACGTGTTGTTTGACTATAAATCAGTGTTGCCATAAACAAACTTAAATGTTCTACTCTTGTCAGTTCGTTGCACAGTTATTGTGGGTTGGCTCTAGCCTTCATTCAATAAAGCATGTAGTAAGTAGTTCTAAAAGTAAACGAAACAAATGAAGCATGCTCTGATTTAAAATGAAACACAGATAGGAAAGCCTACACGGAATGGTATTCCTAAAGCGTGGGAGGGAGAAAAGGTTCACCGCGTGCATTTCCAGTTTGCCGCATATACTGAATTGTATATTGAGCTTAATAAAGCATCTGGGTTTGTTGACCCACATTGAGAGGAAAGTTCTGCACAATTAATGGTTTTCGCACGTCACCGTGTTTGTTCGTCAATTTCTGCATGTGTTTGAACTATCGATAGAACAGTCACCCAAAGTGAACCGAGGAAACTTTTTACACGACTGCCGCCAGAAAGGGGGATTTTGTTTTTTGAGTGTATGTGCCGCTCTGCGGTCTGCGGCCTAAAACAATGGTTGGTTGCGTCAGTTGCGTGTGAGGTGTTACAATTAATATTATGTCGTCTTTCTTAGTTCAAAGTATAATGGTTCAACATTAGCTCTATTATGAATGTACTCATGAGTAAGGTTGTTAATTGCCTTTATTTTTTTAATGTTGTAGTTTGTTCTTTCTTTGATGCAAATGATGATTATGAAGAAAAAAATAGCAACAACAGCGTACATAATTGCTTCTTCAAAATACTTAATAATATAATCTGACAAGTTCTTTCATACAATTTCGTGTTAAAATAACATTTTCACCGCGACTGTACGCACGAAGATGATTCAATATTATGTTTATTCAGCCAAACTTCGTTCTTCATGCTAATTGTACGCATTGACTCATAAATTTCGTGTATTTTTATGACTTTCACTAACTAGTTTTGAAAACAGGATTAAAGTAAATAACCTTAAGATAGCGCTCAAGAAGCCATAGAAAATGCGTTGTGTTCTATAAGATGACGCATGGTGCAGCCGCGTCCGCTACTTGGTGGACACCAATTGCGAATTTTAATTCAACCGTCGCCAAAACGAATCGGTGGTTGCTGGCGCTTGCCGGAAACGCCTATGGAATGGCAAAATGCCAGTTCTAATGAATATCATCATTACAACATTTATTTCAATACATCATCATATTCATCATCAGTTATTTAAGAGTATCACTCTGGTCGATGCAGTTCTCTCCAGTCCGTTCTTTCGCCTTCAGATACGATACGACACAACGTCTGTTTTCTTTTTTATTTGATTAAATAACTATTCTGTCCTCCGCTTTCCCCTTCCTCTCTTTATTTCTATAATTTTTGGTATCAAATTGTCGTGTCGTATCGTATCAAATGGCCCACTATTTTCCGTCTCCATTTCACCTGCTTCTTTTTCTCCTCTTCACCATGTTCAGAATATTTCTTCTCTTCCAACTCTTTCTAAGACCCTCTAATTTCAATACAATTCCTGTTAAATATTTCGTTTAAAGCATTTTAATTCAGTTTAGACACTTTGAGGACAGAATTTGTATTCAACACTGCCTGTGTAATGGCCGCCGCGCCGTCGTGTTTTGGCACAGGGATAAAGTTTTCAGTCGCTTTACTACTATGTCAGCGGTAGCCTAGGCTCTTTGCAACTGAAGTGAAGCGAGACGGCCGTACTGATTTGTATTCATTGCAGCATGACTCAGAAATATCCGCAAAAAATATATTGTATTGATATTGTCTGCTTTGTTGGTCATCGTTGTCGCAGTCCTTCTGTTTCACTATTTTATTTTTGATAACGGGCAGTCGTTGTGATAACAGAATTCACTTCAGTATTTCTACTGGGCTGAACATCGTTACCCTCTTTGATGTCCCTTGTCCCTGAGTCTGTTTGAGTTCATTCCGGCCTCGAATATCCTTGTATTATTTAACAACATCCGATTCGTTCTGGTTTGCATTCGACCTCAATAATTCTGCCTTTACGACAACTAATAGACGTGGGAAAATAGCTAGTTACACTATTGCATTTTGTATACGCATTTGCAATTGTACGCAGTGCTTTATTGGTTTGTAAGGGGAGCTTCCCTGAAAATTTAAGCTGGCTTATGTACCGCGTGAGTCGGCTGAGTGGTATAGTATGCCGCTTGCACCGTGCCGCTTCGAAGTTGTGCATGAAATTATTGTGTTCGGGTAGCACATGCGCGATAGTAAGTACACTTTACCTGTATGACCCAGTGGCGCGAGCATGCTATTGCTTTCCCGGCGGTGCGCCAAGTTCATTGGCACCGGCTAACCAAGCAGCCAGTATACCCTCGCCCACGGGTAATGCCTCAATAAACGTTTGCGTGCCACGATAAAATGCCAATACGTATTACTTGTTACGGAAGAATTAAAATTTCCCACACTCGCATCTTGATAACCGGAGCTATATTTAGATATAGCCATAATCTCACGTTGTCAGATAGAAAAGAAGTCAGACAGAATACATCTCTCGCGTTCTTTAAATAGAGAGTACCGACCAGGTTTCATAATTGATGTCTATTTTTAGAAAGAACCCGGCGGTTGTTGACTTATTAGCGGGTAGCTTCTCTTTAATCAACGAAAGAGCACGAACGACGCTTATTGACTTCCATTAGGTCTTGCGAATACTGATACTAATTAGCTAATTACTATTACAGCACCGTTTACTGCTACGATCTATAAATAGCGTTGCGAAGTGTATAATTTGCGGCGTTGTGAGTTGTTGCTTCAATTTGCCATTAATTTCGACGAGCCTATCGATTCTTGCCCGCGCATATCGCGCTCATACTGCAAATTACTTTATGGTTAACGCACTTTTTGTTGCTTTGTGCATTATGAAAATTGAGTTTTCTGTGGTTTTGTTAATTGTTAATCATTATCATCAGTTGACAGACAATTATCGAAATAATATTGACATCTCCCATCTTCCGATCCAAATGCGTGGTCTCTGAACTGCTGTTAAATCTTTTCTGATTTATACTGGTGTTTAACATAAAATACTCACTCACAGTGAAGTTAATGGCATACATATTTTTATTCTTGTCTTAAAGTCAGGGGTCCATATTGGCTCATCGAAAATTCATTACCCGATTTTTTCTCCTACTACCGATTTGTATTCAGAATGATCACTCTTCCGAAAATATTTTACTTCATAATTTTTTTCTTCATAAATTTGTAGTCCTACTGACGGAGTTTATAACAGTCAGTATGCAGAATTTTTTTGTTCATAATGTCGCTACTGAGATATATTTGTATTCATACCGTTGTTTTTAATAACGTTTTTAATCATACTCATATTTTTTCATAATATTGTTACGGGTCTATATTGGCTCACCGAAAATTGATTACCCATCCGATTTTTTCTCTTACTAACGATTTGTATTCAGAATGATCACTTTTCCGAAAGTTTTCATTTTTTCTGGTAGCAATTAGTTTTGAGCACGGGCAGGGGATTCAAGGGCGAGTCGGCGAAGCACCGCTATCGCGGGGCTTCTATTTCCGCTCTGACGGGTCACAACGTAACTAACGAGCCTACCCAAGTGGTTGTACGAGTCAGTGTAGGCAGTTTTTTTTATTAACGAAAACAGTTCTACATAAAAAATATATGATCATGAAAAATAGTATAAGAAACGATTATGGTGAGAAAATATATGAAAACAAATAGTAGTATAATTTTATGTTTTCTAACATTATGAAGTTGAATAATTCGGAGTTGAGAGCGTTCGGAACAGATTAGTTATGATCAGTGATCATTATGATGAAAAATTGTATGACGAACATTTTCGAACTTCCAATAATCGGTATTGGAAAATTCGGTGAGCTTTGCCGCACCCTATAGTCAGACATGCCAATTGACTCCAATGCTACTGCTTTTTAAATTGAAACAGCTATCTTAATTAGATCAACATAATTTTATTTCCTTATCGAAAATTGTGTTTCGCATTTTTATTGCCCTAATAAAGTTCCTTATTCGCTTAATATCTACCTGAAAGGTTATTCATTGCCTTTGGATGCAATGGCGCGCCTTAATCATTACGTGGTACCTAGATGCGATCAGACCCCATTTGCAATCAATGAAGATTAACATAAACGGCGACGCTGCAGAACTGGTGCCGCTCAACCGCATATTCTTGTCTGGGAACTTTGGACGGCTTTATCCTGCTCATTGCGGTTATAACTGAAAGGGATGCATTATGTGTACTATCTTTACGAGACTATTAGTCACAGCTAATAGCATTTGTCTAAAACTCATTTGCTTCTGTTTTTGGTTGTACCCTGCAATTACCATTACCTGACTGTCAGCTGTCGACAGCACCATTCATGTTATGATAGGTTAAGAAATGTTGTTTTACCAAGAAGGTTTTTATTGAATAGTGGTTGTTTCAAAGTACACGTGTCATCATCATCATCATGTCAGCCGAAAGACGTCCACTGCTGGTGCTAGACATAGGCCTCCCCCAAGGCTCTCCACTCGGACCGCTCTTGTGCTTTCCGCATCCACCGCGATCCTGCGAACCTCACCAGGTCGTCGCTCCATCTTGTTGGAGGCCTACCTAATACAGCTCGTCTTCAGGTCCGCGGACGCCATTCGCGAACCATCTGGCCCCATCGGCCATCAGTCAAATATGCCCCGCCCACTGCCACTTAAGATTCACAATTCTTCGGGCTATGTCGGTAACCTTAGTTCTGATTCTTTCCCGCAGAGAAACCCCGAGCATAGCCCTCTCCATTGCCCTCTGAGTGACTTTGAGCTTCATTATAAGGCCCATCGTTAGTGCCCACGTCCACGTGTAGCTGTTTATAAATACTGAGAATCTTACATCGATTAATTTGAGGTTCACTTCGGAAACGAGGCAAGGGCGCAAGGTCACGGTACCGCACCAGTTTGTACCACGCAATTTTCTCTGCTCTTTATTCAGTTGTCTCGTGCCTCGTTTAGGATATTGATCTGACAGTGAGGCACGACAGGACAAAGTTTCTGCCGGGTTTCCGCGATTTGTTTACCTGCTTAGTACTTACTAAATGTAGTTATTGCTGATGTTTAGTGTTTAGCCGGCCCCTCCGTGTAAAGCAACCTTTTTTTTCGTGTTACTTAACAATGGCAGTTGTGTGTCTAGTGAAATATCGTTATACTAGCTTATGCTTTGCTCCCGTGAAATATTTCAAAACCTATTTCAAATCCCGTGGGAATTTCGAAAAATCCCTTAGTGCACCTCTAGGATACTCAAGGTATATGTTTGCCAAATTTCAAGTCCAGTGGTTTATGCTGTGCGTTGTCTGTCTGTCAGTCACGGTACTGTTTTATAGGTATAGATTGACTTTTGTGACATCTCTTTGAGCGAGTTATTAATATTAATTTTTCAGTACCATTACATTATTACATTAGGTACGTTAGCGCTAGACAGTCTGTAAATTCAAGTCACTTAACTAACCACTCCCAAATTACCGTTTACTTCTTTAACCGCTTTCTTATTGAGTTATAATTACGCTTCCTTATCTGCGTTTACATTAATGCCTTAAGTAGATCTCTCATTAGAAAACGCATATCTCCCCGGTTTTACTCCAGGAAGTGATAACCGAGTAAAAGTAGTTTGATATATTTAGACACAGGTGCTAAGAAGGAGTTAACGAGCTTACTAAACAATGAACAAACTTAAGACACTTTCTACTTGATTATTGTTTAAAAAAATATGCAATGTACATAGTTGTACAATCTAGATTTTAATTAAGATTTTTTTTGTTTCTTTGTAACTGAAACGCGCTACATAATTTATTCGCTTTATGTCTTACATTCGTAGATTAATAAAAATAATGGCATAGTCTCACGTAATTGCTAAATAGGAAGTACCTATTAGATAAAAAATTGTCTTAGTCGTGAAGTCTTGGGTGCCTCAGAATCCTATACAATAGAGATTTGCTTGTAAACTATTACCTGTTGATCCACTGGTCAGTAGGTATTTTTCCGAAAATAGTTTGTCGTAATTAAGCACAAGGCCATTTCGCATTGCAATGTTACTCTATTTTCGTTGGTCTTTGCAAACGCGTTTTTCCACCTTGACGACGATACATGACCTATTTTTATTTTGAAATGCGGTGCCGTTTTGTATGTTTTTAATTTTGACTCATTCATAACTTCTTAAACATACATGAATAAGTACGCTTGTAATATTGAGAGATAAAATTCGAAATTTACAAAACTTCGCTATGTTTCATATTACACTATCATCAGTATTAGTATTTATTCTCTGTCTTAATTGCTAAATTGCTATCTATCTTTGCCATGAAACAGACAGACGGCCTGTGGCTTATATATGCACTACAGTTTTTCTGCCACTTTATGAGGGAGACGAGGAACACACGTACAGCACACTTAAACAAAACTGTCACACAAGTGCCAAAAACACGCACACAATCAACAGACCCTGATCATTTTGGTCAGACTTAATGTTGGAGTTTTGGCAGAGGGAAAATCGCGCGTTAACATCTCCATTCCTTTCCTGCTCTAAGATCTCTGCTCTCTGGCTGTCTATTGCTCTGTCTTATTAACTTTGGTAATCTTTATCTATTTAATATCGTTTAATTGAAAATGCCGTGATGCCCACTAGGGCCACCTAATTTGATTCCCCCAGTACAAAAATTGTATGGGGGATCAAAATTAGTGGACATACCCGAAAATGCCACTGAAAAGTTTTGGTTCAATCCCAAAAGAGGCCAGTGTGTCGCTTGTTTTAGTTTGAGGCAAATTGATACCTTAATCTAATAACAAATTGTATTAATCACGACTGCCATAACTACTTGCTCGGCTAATTCATAATCATAACAATGCCGTACGTATATGCGTCACAAAATATAGGTCATTCGTTGAAGCACGATTTGTCGGTTGGTTTGATGCTAGTTTATTGCTTGCTCATCCCAATCCACGTTTTGATGACGTAACAGTTTGATAACAGAAATATTGATAATAGTTGGGTCTCGTTTAAAACAATAATTACCAATTTACCGTTTTGTTCCCACCACTTTATGTATTTCGAGTGATTTCTTATCAGTTATTGCAAGTGTTTTGTTTAATTTGAATAAGTTAGATGACTTTTAACGATTTCCCCCCTTGTATAACCGTTTCTAAACTTTGCCATTTTAACGAGCTGCAAAATCTGAAACTTATTAAGTTGAAGTATGCAAAGATAGCTCCGAAGTTGTTAACGGCATGATTAGTTCCTCTACCTATTATTCAAAGTATAATTATTATTATTACAAAACTTTATCCATATTACAAACTTCATGTTTTTGCATACATTAAAATTGAAGTTTGCTTATCCAACATGTAAATTTTTGTTTACTGCTTCCACATAGTTATTTGGACTTTTCCAATCGTAACATTTTAACCGTCCTAATAAATTATGAAATTGAAAGTTATTCCAACATAAATACCGCATCGTTTATTCTTACTGCTCAATATAAAAACTGTCTCGACGCGAAACTTGCAACGCGCACAAGGTTACATCTTGCCAAGTCGCCTAACACTTGAATTAAAAGCAAAACAAACAATTGATGAAAATCAAAAGCTAAGCCAACTTCTGTCTATAGAGGTAAGCGTAAGCGTTGGCAGATTTGTGCACTAGGTATTGCTTGACAGCGCTGCTCCCGCCAGTCTACATCCAGCCATGACGCGGGACGGGCCGAAATACCGGGAGACCAAGCGCTACGTCGGTGAGGAAATTGTATTTATACAACGACTAACTATATAGATTTGATGCTATTAACTGTCATTAACACTTAATGCTCTGTCCTTTGCAGCCCGTAAACAAACACTATCTGATAGGTACTAGGAAGCTAATCCTTTTGCGTTTAACGACCGCTGTTATTATTATTATTATAAACGCATTAATTGTCTTAATAATAATAAACTATAGAGGCAAATGAGATCGCTCGCCGTGTCTGAAGAGTTATTGTTGTGTACAAGTCTTTAGTTACAAATTTGCCGCGTAAATTACGTATTTCCCGTCTAATAAATCAAATGAAACGTAAATAAAAGAGTTTTTTGCCAAAACCAACGTATTGTATATCCAAAGAAAGTACAAATAACTTTTAATAGAGTTTGGGTTAGCGATCATCATAACAAGAGAACCTTCGTCATAAATCTTCGTCGATAACTTTTAATAAAAATGAAACTTCGATAGTTACTCATTTTAGCGAGAAAGTGTATTTCGAGCAACATGATTGAATAGGTTTCTAATACTTACTACGTTTCCTTCTCTAAATCCGACTCGCACTGACCTGGGTTAGACCCTAACCCGGGGTTACATTGACGTATTTGTATCGTCTGACGTTATTAAGCCTAAGACGTCCAAGGGAACTGCACGATGCTGGATAGTAAAGCATCAAAAGAATCCTGTTTACGGAGAAACATTTGCAACTTTGTGTCAATAATTGTAAACAACTTTTGTATGGGCATGGGCCGTGAACTGAGAACTGGCAACGTGACAGTTTTACGTTTCATGCTATACATTAAATACTTAGTTATTGTGGACAGTTTAACACAAAGAGTTGTTATTGTCTTCGACAGTGCAGCGTATTGTGTACGTCTAAAATGTTTGCGATGACCATCATAAAGTGTTTTCTTAACTATTGGCACGTATTTAACCCTTGTTTTGTAGCTCACTCGAGAGAGCTATTAAAATGTTGATATTGTTTTAACTTGAGTATCCTAAGATCATTCTAATTATGCACTAACTTGTGAACAGTCAAAATTTACAAAATTAAGGGACTTGTACAAATAGTTGGCCTGACCAAGTTGACAGGGACGAAGCTACACGTCACAGTGAGACGAGGAACCATCACAATCGTAGTCTGCAATATAGCCGTAACCCTCTCGCAGCCTGTCTGACCGATTGACTGTCAGTTATCGGTGGCTTTAAGTAACCCGAGACGAAGAGTTATTACATTTATATAACTTAAAGCTTATTCTTGATGTTCGTGACACGTTTATAATAATGACGGAGTTATGTGGTTTACCTTTTCTCTACAGCTGACTGTGCACGTTCCTCATAAGATTGGCTACAATTCGCCAACGTAATATTATTTTCTGCGTCATATTCGGTTGAATCATTTAGCAGCAGATGTATTGTATTTTTGCATTACTCCTCACAAATTTTGCTTACGCGCAAAGGTCTACTACTTTCCTGTGAAACTTTCAGGTCAGTTTAGGTCAGTACTCCCATTTTTAATACTGTTACTTTATATTTTTAGCATCGCCAATTCTCAGAATAGATTCGCTCACACTCTTTTGTTCAGTGATGGGTCTAAATCAACAATAATTTCCTGTCCGAATTCTGTAAGTCATGCATTGACGTGTAATTGACGGGTCATTTATTTCCCGTCGGAGATTATTTTTATCAATCTTAAAGCTGACAATTAAAAGTAATGGGATACTTTTGTTATGAGCACTGAGCCAGGGTGAGCCTTGAGGCGATTTTTTAAGGTTGTGTTTTGATAATTTATTGGCTTAATTTTTGTACGTAACTGAAAAACTCATCCGTAACGGTCCATACTTATTTAATTGTAGATGATTGGTTACTTGAATTATGTCACTCGTAATATAAATTACACGATATAGCTTGAGCAGAATTAAGTATTCCATTCTTGTAATATGTTTCCTTCTTTTCAGTAAAGAAACCCTTGAAGGGATATTAGGTAATAAGAATATAATGGCGCCATAACACTTTATCTATAGTAGTGTTAATATAAGGGGTATTACACATTCTCGAGTACAGGGCGGGGCTCGGGAACTGTGCCGGTCGTTGCCCTCACAGCCGAATCTACGACTTTCTAATGAGATTAAAGTTGCTTACTTTGAGCAGTCGCAAGATGTCTTTAAAAACGATCGCACTGCCGGAATGCAGCCGGCGCATCGAGATCATAATTGCAACTCTTCAGCTTAATTGTTATATCCGATAATTTAAATTCTTAACAAGGAACACAACAATCTGCATCTTTATCCAACATTGCCAACCCATCCAAAGTCGTCAAGTGACAATAAAGCGCCAAGTAATGTGTTTAAGTTTAACGAGGCTAATTCTCGAGTAGAAATAGAAAAGCATTAAATTAAGTTCTCGTTGACCGTTAATGTAGTTGATTCATTGAATCGTTTTACAGAACGTGTACAATTATGTTCTTGTGGAGCTAGAGATCGCAAGGGCAGACGGGTTTTCACCGTCTTGTCTCGCGATTCTCCCAACGCAAGTGGAAAATTGTTTCTGCATTCTTTAGATAAGGTAGTTTTTTGGTTGCACGCCCATCGCTTCCTAAGTTTCTGCGGCTGTCTCGCGGAGGAGTTATTGATTGGACTCTCGGTGCGACATGCCTTTGTATATTTTACTGTGACACGTATCATGGCATGTTCATGTTCGCTTAATCAGGTTTCTAGCATGCAGTCTTGAGAACTATCCATCCACAACACAGCTATAAGGGGATTAGCCCAATTCACTCCACTTTCACGTCGTCGTCCGACTGGGTAATCCTTTTAGCATTCGTGAAACTGGTCCTGAGGTCGGGGCCTTCCAGTCAATGAAGCACTGTGTTCTATAAATAAATACTACTGATTAAGGACTGCAGAAGACTTAATGCACTGCGTGCTGTCATATTATTTGTTCATAACATTATTGAAAGCACTCAGTAAAAGTGATAATTATTGTTAACGACATAACAATAAACAATCACGCTTTAAAATAAAAAATGTTCCATTGTACAGCTCGTTTACCACAAAACGAAGCTGTACACATTGTGATAGTTGCAAAAGAATTAGCTTTTCTGAAGATGATACGTTCAATGAATTTAACAGAGTAATAAAAATAAGACTAGCCAACTTTTATTCCATATTCTACGTCGGTGCCTTGTAATACTTAACTAATAGTAAACTACGTGGATGTAGTGTACATACTAAACGCATGCCAAGTAAAGATGATGTAACTCCACTCAGAGTAGATAAATACGGCGTAAATGTTCCCATTCAACTCGTACTAGTAGTAAAGAATCCGCATAGTCTTCTTTTTGACCTTTAGCAACACTTATATAAATGGCAGGTGATCCAATGTTTGATTTAATACAGAAATCGGAAGTGAACTAAGAACACTTGCACAACGGAAGTTTATGTTATCAAGTAGCTATCATAGGTCCGCATCGAACGCTTCCGGCGCCTCCAATGCCGTATCTGTGAAACATTCGACGTATTAAATTTTATCGCGACCATGCTTAAAATAGCCTTTATCTCGTCCACGCTGAGGTCAGTGGGCGCCGCTGCCTGCGCGGACGCACGCCCGATCTTTAACGGTTCTAATTAAAACCCTTTTACTTGCGTATATTCGGAATGGAACGATTCCGGAGTAACCGTTATCGCACTTCACCGTGCGTTCTGTTTTTCTCTCAATGGAGTGGAAATAACGTAATCAGTGCACCATTCATGATTATTATCCATCACGTAGTAAATTATACTCGTGTTTGCCGTTTCCTTGCGTTGAAATATGGGCTATAAAATTATTCACTCATCACACAATACTTCAATTGCCGTTTGCTCGGTAATTTAAGGAGCAGCTTGAAATTTTACGTCTTCCACTTGCCCCAGCAGGAAATGCACTTGCAGTTTTATTATTGTCGTAAAGGCGTTTGATCATGAGGATATTGAATGCGCGTCTCTGTGGGTGCGGGGAAATGCAATAAATTACTGACTCGCGTCTCGGCATATGCCATATGCCTCTAGATGATATAGTGCTGGGCGGACCCACCGCCGACTTATTTAGGATGTGACGTTTACTGAGATACTACGACGTTGTGACTTGTGAGAAATACTCCTATCGCATTTATTACTCGCACTATGCAAATTTTAACACACTTACCTTACGCCCAGCAGTTTTAGTATTTCATGTTCGTCAGTCGTTCTGCAGTTTATGGCTGATTTAAAACATGACTGGTGTCGACATCGATACGTCTTCGAGTCAGACACCATCTGTTACATGAATATAACTTGTTTGATGAATGATGCGTGCCTTCGGTGTTGCTATAAGTGTAACAACATGTATTTAGTTAACCAAATGCAAATCCGGTCGACATTTACACTGAGAAATGATTTCACTCAACACGAACATAATTTATTGTGATCTCATCCACAGACTAAATGCGTATTTCCGCTCGATTAACTCTACTAATAATACAATACATCACATCGTTTATCAAAACGAAAACTGATTTTCCTTCCGGATGGTTTTGTAAATTTTGATCATGTGTAAATGCCATAATTCCGTGTCGAGTAAACAAATGGAAATTTACGTCTGAAGATTGATATCCACTACGAAGTGATTGATAGTTCCTAGCGCACCTAACTCTAAGACCATTAAGTAGATTTGTTATACTTTCTAATTTTATAATCCACAATTAGTTTTTTCAGGTTGAAGCTTTCACTCATAGGCTTTTAATTTCGCTTTCTGACATTTTTACTGTTTCGTAACCAGGTGCCTACGTATAGGCATTAGCCGACTTAGTAGTTGTATTACTAAAACGCTTGAACATCGTTGTTAAACGGAACTGATAATGAAGAATTTCTATTGTTTGACGACACTTAGCCACAGACCAATGCCAGTGACTTTAACAAATGGATCACCAACTTTGAAACGACTGCATGTGTATTAGACTAGCGAGAACGGGATGTTGATGAGCTCCCGATATTCATTATCTCTAATGTAATTGATCGCGAATTATTTAAAACTGTGACTGATGGAAGTGTATCTTAGCGTCGCTAGAGCTGTTGCTGATGAACTTGCAGCGTCTTCTTTGAACTGTCTGTAGCAAGAGTTTGCGGCTTTATCACGATTTACAATACCAAGTCGAAGTCGAATTCCAAGCGGAGCCCGAATTTGTATGGATCCTGACTTCACCGGGTTACGGAGATCAGACGTGGGTTTCCTAGAATCAAACATTGGCATTTTTGTTTTTTATTACTCCAGTAAAGATAAAATTCTTGATCTAACGCCAGAAGACTGGAAAAGCACAAGTCTTACACCCGCTAGGGTTGAATTTTCTTTTCCAATAAATGTTTTTTTTAGTGTGCAGTCAATAGGGGCCAATAATGTATTTTTATTTCACCTCATTCTAATTATACTGAATGTGTTACTATTAGTCCTTAAACATTGTGTTTAACAAAACAAATATTTTTAAATCACCTGTCGATTGCAATAACTAGTTTGTATTCTATATGATGTTTTTTAGAGCGATGCGTATTACAATTTACTTGCGCTCGTCATTTCTGATAGCACGTGTTTGCGCTAATACAATGATCTACTGCGTAGTTTTATGTAAAACCATTGTACATTATCGATTTTGTGCCACGCATCTGAGTACGAGAATTGATTAGGTTAGGAATCATTGTCATCTTACTTATAGTAGTCTACTAAATGTACTTAAATAAGTCACGTTACAGTTATTCGGATTTCCTTGATGTGTCTGATTTGATTAAATTATCGAATCAATATTATTCGAATTAATATTCTATAGGATTCTTCTTGTTGTTTACTACATTCAAAGCAAACTAAATATGTCCGTGACAATTATACGATCGGTTTAGTCCTTCTTATGCAAATTCAAGGCGAAATTTATGAAGAAGCTTATTGCAGATTTCAAACCCTGTCGCGGATTTTATTTATTTGTTTTGCCGAAGCCTGATGCGGATATCATAGTTGTTACCTTGACGAAGCCGGCGCTGTGAATATGGTATTGTTTTTTTCTCCTCAAATAAACTAAAAATTCAGAAATTCATACAACGTCTCCTCTGCAATGCATTGCTTCCAAAGTGTCTTCTTATCAACCCGGAAATGTCCACTGCTGAACACAGGTCTCCCCTAGTACAAGATTTCAACATCGAACAGTCGTACGCCTGCGTCTATCGGTGACTAGCGATCTTCACCAAATCAACCAAACTGTCTGATCAAAATATTAGGTGACCTTGTGTGAGGTCGTCCCTGTCTATTCGCACTGGTGGCAATAAAGCAGCTCCTCAATGAATTTAACGGATTAAAAAGCACCATTGGAACGCTGCCAGTCCACATCGGTATAAACATTGCGAATTTAAAGAAATGTCGTTACGTAAGACAACTGATTTTACCGTTTTAACTTCAGGTTTCAACGGAAACGCTGACAGACGCGATTCAAAGCTAACAAGTTTATCGATACCCATTGCCTTTGTCCTCTTTTTTTCTGTGGTTCCTAAATTGTCTGCTCTCCTTTAAAATAGTTTGTAGATGTAATCTTCAATTTTAGTCACCAATCACCGTAAAACTTTTAAAAAGGTTAGATTAATTTATCTATCCCTGCAATTTCTTAATAACAATAACAACACAAATAAGTCATATTGAAGTAACAACTAGCTTGGGTACGACTACAAAGGGATGTAACTTGAATAAATTAATAACGATATTCTATTACCATTGTTACTCCTTGGCTAGCAGACTAACTTAATTGCCATTTGTATAATAATGTACCGTGTTTAAAGTGCATTGCACTTTATACCTTACGAAGGTTATGTAGCACTGGGAACCATATTTGATTCGATTTCTGGAAATATACAATTTTTCTTCCACGCCCACGCCAAGGGAATAATCTTCTGAATCACAACTGGCGACTCATGTCGTACCCTATCTTAATTGTTATCAATAGTGTAGGGATCGAATGGTTTGTTTTTGCTTCTTTTCTATTTATCTATCTACCCATACATTCCTTAATGTCTTCGAATGTTTTGAGCAAGATCAACGTATGAAGCCGATACGAGTAATAAAATAGCAGCAAAAACTAAAAGCAATTTTCGAACTGAAATATGTTTCAGCTTTATTCAGTCTTACGTCATCTTCATCATCTTTCATAATAATCTGCCATGCAAAAATATTATTCTTGAGATCAAGGTATTTACCACATTCATAGAAACGCTTTCGAATCTTTTGTAAGAAGTTTGATGTAGCAGCGTATTAATAGCCTACTGTGACGCTGTGGGCTCGGTTCTCCTGTACCCGACGAAACGAACGAAACAAATCGCTTTGCGTGCGTAGACGCAGTGCTAGTCAAGGCTTCGACTTTAGGGATTGGCGGAAATGCATTCTTTAGCTGCAGCGCACGTTATTGCGCTTAATAAGAATTGTGTTCTAAATTATTTTATGAATTATGAATGGCTTCGTGATTCAACACTAACTGACGTGTAGACAATTTAATTTGAAACGTTTCAAAAACAAATCATCCATTCTTTCTCCTGTTGTCATTCTCTTGAGATATACGTGTTCAGACGGCAAAAAGCTACAGGAATCGCTACTCGCAAACTAAGCTTTTTCTCACACGCTAAAGAAGCGTGTCGTCGCAATAATTAATATTTATATCTATGTATTCATCAGTGGCGGATACAGGTGGCGTCCTGCCCTGTACGTTGACACCGCGACCTTGGTATCCACTTAATTGTATCAAGATCAATGGTCTTAGGCACTACATAGCTTTTAACTTTTTCTTTTAAGGTCGACAACTTGTTTTCCTGACGATGCCACGCACGCCCAAGTAGCGAGTTATGCGAACGTTTTCCATAAAGGGCAATGTCTTATATGTTTACGTAGTGACTGTCCTTGAAAATTCCTACTGTGTTATTTCACTTCGTTAATTAAATAAATGTAATCTCGTGCGTGATAAGGTTGTTTATGTACTAGTACTTACTACATTTTACGTATTCACATGATCTCTAGAACTACCAATGTCTTTCAGCTGTATCAATTTAGAAAAGTTTAGAAAGACGTACCAGATTTTTTTTAAATTTATTACGCAAAATGTGTCTCTACTCAAGCATGTTAATTAAAACAGCGCCGTTTGAAACTAACAAAAGTAACGTGTCAGCCCCGCTGCCCCATTTGGCCGGTCACGTGGTGACGTCACGGCGTCTGCGCACCGTCTGCGGCCGCTTCCCGGAACGGCTGGCCGCAGCGCCTTCCTTCTGTCCACGCTATCAATGAACTCTTTGTTATTTATAATAGGATATGCTTAGAGACCCAATTAGTTAGTTGGTTCACTGAGTGTGTTGGTTAATAATTTTCCTTGATTTGTTTAAAGTATGCTGGAAATTTTGTCCGTCTTTAACTATTGACTGTTTAAAGTTGTAATTGTAACCGACGAAGACTCCCTCAAAGAAGTCATCACAGAAAGCGTCAATGACGCATTTGCTATTGTTTGAGATACATCGTTATTACACTTTTCACTCTTCACAATGTTGTTGAACTCTGCTCTGGTTCGGTTACCAATGAGTGACGTGTGGGTGTAAAAAAACTGATTTTAAGTAGGCAGAGAGCGCTGACGAGACTCTGCAATCCTACATCAACCGTGTTTCTCTGGCTATCCTATTTTACGATTCACCAATGTCACGCCGTGATTCATGCGCTGATTCATCGTTATTCTGTCATTGAAAAATAGTGTAACTATGATATCTAGTCATTCATGCATTCATTATTGTACTTTAAATACTCACTGAAACAATAATACACAAAAAACCAGAAAAATGTGATTAACCCCGAGGATCAAACCCGGATCCTCGCCATTCCTTGTCAGCAAGATACCTTTACACTAAAGTTAGTGTTTCAGTCAGTTTAAAGTACTATAATATACATAATGAAATGTTTCATAAAAAATAACGTCTTACTCTACTGCAAATTTTGAAATCATGCATACTCATTTTATTACATTCACATACATTCCAAATTTTCGCTCAATCGGTTAAGTAGATGTTGAGTTTCGTTGCAGTGTCGAGTGAGATCTGTCATTTTTCATCAATGAGAGACAAGTTACCTACTGGCCTATGATTACTGAAAATTGTCAGATAGACCTCACTCGAGCGATCCTAGCGGATTTTTGAATGAGCTTACGGTTTTGGCACAACCTAAAAATCCATTTTCCCTTGCAAAGCCGAATGAACAACTAATTGTATTCTTTGGTTTACTTCCAAAACTGTTAAGACTCGAGTTTGCCAATATCGTTTGCAGTTTTGAAACCGCGTTAAGTATTCGCCGAATGTCCGTGAGCCAGGAAGCAGTGTACCGTTTACGTGGCGTTATTGTACTGTAAAGTATTGTTCGCTCGGTAACGCTTTGCATCAAAATTGGCCAAATCTATTAGTTAACGACACGAAAACACATTTTCCTGCTTTGATTTGCTTTCATTGTACGAGAGCAAATCGATTTCTGAGTAGATTTTGCGTCAACATCACTAGGGGATTTAAGCTGATAAATAAACGACTGAACATCTAGAACTATTCAGGATCGCGCAGAATCAAGGCCAAAGCTGAATAGATTTATGACGCAATACCGTTAGAAATCAATGTACAAATATGTCGCATTGCAGACCTGTGCATAAGAGAAAGTTCCCCAAACAGCTTCAATATTTTGATAGCCACAAATCAAATCAAACGTGTAAAGTGAAGAAATTGAGCAGAATTGATGTGCTTTAAAATATGAAAATCGTCTATAAAAATACTTTCTCTTATTTCGAACGATGTCAAAATGCAATAACCACTTACGGAGCCATTAAATTCTCGCGGCAAGCGTTACATTATTACAATTTACAACGCTGTCGTCCGTAATTCCAAATTAATAGTTTATTACGGTATTTATTTAGTCCGTACGGAGATCAGATCTCGACGTTGGCCGCCGGCGATGGGCGCTGTTGTCTTCAATTAACCCAGTTCTGGTCCGACCATTGTATGCTGTCTGCAAGCTGTCTGCTTTCTTTCGCGTAATAAGCGTCGAGTTAGTCTGCTTTGCACCTTTTGAGAAAAGCTTTTCTTTCTAATATTAAAGCTGTTTCATACCTTTAGTTGCAACTTTTTCTCAGATTATTGTATGTACTTATGTATGTAAGACTGAAGATGTAATTATTATGTACGTTATTGCACAAAAACGGAAAATGAACCAATTACAGGACAGCACAGATTTATGGATTGATTGATCCTTGATTTTTAGTCTTATAAGCAGTGTGAACTGTCGTTATATTTACTTCGTTATACTTGGAGAGCTTCAAATAGTAAAAGATTCAAGATGATTTCTATTCTCCATCGTATGTTTTATTTTAATTTGGCTTTGACACTAAGTCTGATGAGGTGATGAGTGCTGACCTTCTGAACCTGCCAACAAAAGATTAAAATATCGTATTAACCTACAAGTCAAACAAGCTGGTCAATGAACTATTCGCTATTAAAAAGATACTAAGCATACTTAGATAATATTTGTTCAGTTAGTTGTGAAACCAAAGGCCTGCAACGTGAAAGGAAATCAAAGTAGACATGGGCTAGACAAAGCAAAATATATACGGCGTCGTTGTGTTATAAACCATATTGGATAACTTTTTGTGCTACTAGGTTCACTTAGCACAAAACTAAATAATTTATGTGGTTTACAAAGCTATTGTTGCAAAATTACTGTACAGAAAATGTTTTTTTTTTTTCTCTATTATTAACAATGGTCTCATGCGTATATATTTGCAGCACATATGTTTGCGATACAAATGCAAATATTTGAATTGACGATAGTTCGAAATGACGTACCTTGTTCCCAGAAATAGTAAGGTTCACGAATTGAACCGATGCCCGTAATATATTACACTATCTTTCTTTTTGACGTAATGTCCGAGACGACACGCGTAACCTAGTTGGCATGGAAGCATTTTTAAAATATAACGCTTCCTGAAATTCGTACAATCTACCTGTTCAAATTGTTCTCCTACAAATAAAATAATGGCTTACCGAATTTCATCAAGGATTATTAACATTGATCTTAGCACCGAATCGGTTAATTTGTAATTTTAAGCAATATGTCTATTAGTAATACGTTAATTAGCTTTGCATATGTGATGACTTGTAAATTGGAAGTGCGTGCTCGATTATCCTCTGCTACTGCACTACATTAAATAGTTGGCACATGACATGATTGTAGCTCATCCATGCGCTGGCAGCGTACAAATTAACGGACTGAAAGCAGTTACTGTTATAACAATTAATTATGGTGTAGCTTTTTGCCACAGAACTATATCGGGATAGTAGGAAATAGTGTATCATGTACCTCGCGTGCCGAAAAGGGCTGAGAACGAGAACCTCATTACGCGTTCATGGGGGTCGAGCACGGCTTTTCGAACCCTGCGTCACGTAAAATCGAATAGTAAACGTTATAGAGTTTGTATGACGTTTGGAACAGCGCCCGCCCGTGAGCGTATTTGGAACTAAAAAATTGAGGTTTCTCGATCTCGATTCTCGTACTCGACCCTCAGCTCCCGACCGCTTTCCGCGTACGACGTCAGGTATTAAAAACATAACCTGACCAACTTAGAAAAGTTGGAAAACCCCGACATTGTCATTTCAAAGTTCAGTATTTCGAAAAACCGATTTTAATGAAACTTGGATAAGAATCATCTCGATTAAACTAGCTTTCGATTAAAAACCGGCCAAGTGCGAGTCGGACTGGCGCACGAGGGTTCCGAAGAAAGATTTTAACGCTTTGCTCCAGTGTTTTAAGAAATCCAGTGTTAGCAGAGCCCTGCTCTTGAGCAAAATTTACGCAGTGTCGGGTCAACTTATAT
The DNA here is from genome assembly GCA_963691665.1 of Clepsis dumicolana. Lineage (NCBI taxonomy): Eukaryota > Metazoa > Arthropoda > Insecta > Lepidoptera > Tortricidae > Clepsis > Clepsis dumicolana. Next base: position 15,385,567 of record OY829508.1, read on the forward strand.
TAAATAAATAAATAAATATCATGGGACAATTTGACACCAATTGACCTAGTCCCAAACTAGGCAAAGCCTGTACTATGGGTACCAGTCAACGGATAAACATACTTATATAGATAAATACATACTTATATACATATTAAACACCCAAGACCCGAGAACAAACATTCATATTCATCATACAAACATCTGCCCCGACCGGGATTTGAACCCGGAACCTCAAGCTTCATAGTCAGGGTCTCTAACCACTAGCCTATTCGGCCGTCTATATTATAAGAAGTATAATAAGTATATATATATTGGTCTACGAAATCTACAGACAGACATAAAAATTTAAGGTTTTGAGACTTTTTGGAGTGGTTGTGCTATAACAGCTACCTTCATACCAAATTTCAAGTTTCTAGGACATCTGAAAGTACCCTTTAGGTTTTTGGAAATCGGCAATTTGTATGGAAATAGCCTTTTTAATTACTGTATCTTTTGATTGCGTTGACTCAGAAGGTTGACTGTTTCACAGCTTCAAGGGACCGCAGGCTTGAGTATTTGATATTAATTTCAGCATGCTACCTCCACGCGTTCCAGAGAAAAGGGGTCTTGACAGACAGACAGACAGACAGACAGACGGACAACAAAGTGATCCTATAAGGATTCCGTTTTTTCCTTTTGAGGTACGGAACCCTAAAAACATCGAAATCGGTCCATCTGTTTGGGAGCTATGTTGCCACAGACAGATACACAGGTCAAAATTATGACACCCCTCTTTTTGGGTCGGGGGTTAACAATACCTTGTTCAACAATAATTGTTCACACACCACCAAAAATGTTGGAGCTGGTATTTCCTGACTAAATTACACTCTTGACGTCAAAATGCCTACGCAAAATGTTTTTAGCGCTCGGTTCCCTTACAAATCGATGAACTCTTTCCTTCTATCACGATGTAGTTCCATGCTTTTTGCTAATTAATTATGACTTTGTCAGGAAAATAATAGAATTCAGAAGCATACAAACGATTCGAAATATGGACTATTACATCAATACAGCAACACCGACAAATCGGGACGGCGTACTAAGCGTGCCTTTACCTGGGATTGAGAGCATAATCTCAAGTTAGTTAGTCTAATTTGACTTGGTTTTCTGTTTTTACTTTTTTTTACCCCAATTTCGATCTTCATTATAAATTCTTTGGTTTTGAAATCATATTCTCTATTCAGGTAAACTTGAGGTAACCGTAAGGTATATTCGGTAACAGTGCTCCTTTTCTGGCACATCATGTACTCATGAAATGAAGGTTGATGTTTGTGATGATATAATGTTAACCGGAAATTTATAGCATTTCCAGAAATAGAATCCAGACTTTATCGGCAGATAACGAATTCTAGAATGAAATAAATTGTCTGATTACGGCAGCTGATAAAATTTAACCACTTCGTACATAAGCTCTCAGGGCCGTACGGTATTAAGACCTTGAAAAAAAAAACGGGAATAGTAACAGAAAAAAAAATGAGCATACAATTTAAAGCTACGGTTAATTACCCTTTAATGGTGACGCCTCAGCTGCCGTACAATTTTACACGTCCACTTGCGAACAGCCCAAGTGACAAAAGTTGGCAATGCTACACACGCTCTTTTTATCCTGTGGCGCTCACTGTGTCAGTGGCGTCTGCGGCCGGCGCCTGCGCACCGACGTGTTACAAAATCGTCGCACCACCCGCCTCTGATGAGTCTCGACGTTGGGCGTTTGTTTTTAATTGAAATTAATCTCTTTTCACGACAGATTTGGCATTAATGGCCTGTGCCTTGAGAGAAATTGACAAAAACAAAAATAAGCTAGATGCTTATTTGTGATTTCACTGTTATTGGTGAACTCCTCGTTTGAATGGATAATATAAAAATTTACGTGTAATTTTTACATGACTTACGACTCGCACAAGAATCTAGACTTGTAGTTTTTGAACATGAAACGTCAGCTGTTGCTTTTAATTAGACTACTCTCTTCTTGGCACACGCATAAATGTTCAGTTCACTCGAATACTTTTTGTTTCTAAGAGGCAGCTAAATATTTTTATTTCAAGATTGCGAGATGCTAATCGTGATTACTGGATTTACTGGTGCCTGATTTTATTTGTGGTTAGATCATTGGCCTTCGTAAGAATTGCTTTCCAATGGTCTTTCGTAATATTCTGTTGTGCATATTTGCTATTCAACTCTTTCAAAAATAGAAATATCAAAGTAAGTTTTTTTACTCGCCTGCACTTGGTTAAGTAGGTATTGTTAGACGGAAAAACTACCGATTGAAGACATCACTAATATTGGAACGCTTGGGGCACATCCCTAGTGTGTTTTGACGTTTTTGGAGTAGTTGCCGGCAATCACGTGTTCCGTGTTATTGTGCTCTCGATGTTTATTAATTTGTTTTCCGATTTGAATAAATATCTGTAAAGGACGTTTTGTGTTTATTAGATTCAGAAGTGGTATAACTCTCACGTGCATAAACAATAAATTGCGTGGTTTGTGTGGTTGCATTGCATTTTGGTGGTGGAAATGTTCGAAAACATAGTTTTACATTGCAAAAGGATGCTCTTAGTTCTTAATATACCTATACTAACCCTATTCAGTGGATAATTCATAAGAATATGTTTTTATCGATATATTTCATGTGAAAATTGTGTGAAGTGTTTAACGGACAAGTTCCAACTTGCTTGTGGGTGAATGTTCCTTGGTTTTGGGCGAGCAAACCAAGCCACGGTAGCACATCCATCTTGGCGGAAGAGCATTGAGTGCGAGGAATGCACAGTGCATGCAACTGCGTCTCCTTGCAATTTCCAAGTATACTCCGGCTAACTGGTGAGCTGTATCAGTTCTTGACTTTCATGCTTACATCTTATTGACATTGGTGGTGCTCAGATATACTTCTTTAAGTGTAAATAGACTATATTTGTTCATATGAGACAATTTATGGGAAATTTCCTCTAAACTAAAACAATTTTTAGTCTATTGTAGAAACTTGATTCTAATTTTAAGGGGAAACTGAGTATTTTATTGACAATTTATTAATAGCCTATATAAAGACAGAAGTACTGTTACTGTTAATTATAAACTACTTGGTTTACAACCTGTTTCACAATATAATCTATACATAATGGGTCGGTCAAAACATAAGAAGCGGTCTCGCAGTACCTCAAGTTCATCTTCTTCTTCCGAACAAGTTAGGAAAAAGTATAAGAAGGACTTGGACCATAAAGATAGGCGTATAGAGGCTTTAGAGGGGTTGATTAAGGAATTGAGAAGGACAAGGACCTATCACAATAAGCAAACTACACCGCCACCACCGACGCAACCTGTAGTGGTGCCACCATTCACTCCTATTGAAGTAAACTCAAGGCCAGTAATTCGTTATGTCGGTCGCAGTGATTTTATTCCCGAATTTAACCCTCAAACCACCTCCGTCTCCATTGAACATTGGATCCGCAATTTAGAAAGTACATCTAAAATGCATGGGTGGGATGAGCGTACCCTAATCTGTAATTGTACATCTAAATTGACTGGATATGCCAAGGGCTGGTATGAACAACAGGCATCATATGAAATAAGTTGGACTGAGTGGAAGGAAAAGCTGATAAAAGCATTTCCATTTACTAAAAACAAGTTGTCACAAATAAGGGAATTAGTTAACCGAGTGAGAAAGCCAAATGAAGACCCTATAGGGTTTTATTATAATAAACTGGGAATAGGAATGTCTTGTCAGTTGAGTGATGAAGTTATTACCGAAGCTGTCATCGGAACGCTTGGTAACCAATTGTTAGAGGTTGGTGCAAAATCAGCTGGGTGCCGTGATACCAGCTCATTACTGCAATACTTAGCTAGTATTAACACCTCAGATGCTTCTGTAGATCAAAATCAACCTGAAACTTCTTCAAAAACTGATCAAGGACCAAATAAAGTAACAAAATGTTTCTCATGTGGCAAACCAGGTCATAAAGCTAGTAGGTGTCGCAAAAACAAGAATAGCAACATGCATAAAAATAAGGAAAATAAAAAGTGCACATTTTGTGAAAAACCTGGCCACACTGAAGCAGAGTGTTACAAAAAGAAAAACAGTAATAAGCACTGTTCTTTCTGTGACATAGATGGTCACACTTTAGATGAGTGCAGAAAGAAATCGAAAACAGGCCCTCAGAACCGTATTGTGCGAAAGGTTCAGGCTGTTTGCTGTGAGTCTTCAGACAAAAAGTATTTTAAAATTGTGTTGATTAATGGGAATCCTGCGAATGCGTTTATCGATTTTGGTAGCTCATGTAATACCATGAAACAAAGCTTCTGCGAGAAACAACACTTACAGTTGATGCCCAGTGATGAAATTGTAATAAAGGGGTATGGAGACGCTTTAGTAACACCATTGGGATCTACATCAGCTTCACTTGTTGTAGACGGTGTTGGAAAAATAAATAAATTTTATGTTGTCCCCAATGATATTCAAGAAATGGATGTTTTAATTGGACAAACATTTACTGAATCGCCAAATGTGGTTGTGGTAAAGACCCCCACTGAGCTTAATATTTATGAGAACGAGATGGCTTTCCAAGTGGCTGAGTTGTGTGAAACTTTTGGAAAAGTATGTTTGTATCCTCAAGGTGATGTAAAGCTTACTCCCGGACTCAACAAAGTTTTAGCAAAATCAGATCCTGTTGTCAATGGAGTGATGAGTATCAAGCAGAGTGAACAAAGGAAACCATTGTTTGAAAAAGATGTCTTAAGTGACAGTGTGGATTCATCAGATGGTCATGTTGTTATAAAACTAATTAATAGGACCAATGACATCATAGAACTGAAAGAGAAAGACTGTATTGCAAGAGCAGAATTACGAGATCAGGTTTTAGACAAATTTAAGGTGGGTGAACACTTAAATGAAGATCAAAAGGGAGTTTTGGAAGAACTATTGACTCGATATGATCACTGTTTTTCTGGTGATGGAATGGCTTTGGGAAATTGTAGCGTTGAGATGAGCATTAAGTTGACGGAAGAAAAAATAATTAACTATAAACCATACCGAATTTCCTTCCATGAGAGAGAGATTGTAAGAAACATTATTGCTGAACTGCTCACGGCTGGGATTATTGAAAAATTCAAATCAGCTTTCGCTAGCTCTGTTATCATTGTCAAGAAAAAGGATGGAGGGTCTCGGTTATGTGTTGACTATAGAGCCTTAAATAAAATAACCGAGAAGGAACGATACCCTCTTCCAGTCATACAAGACTTATTGGACCGGTTAGTGGGCCAAACAGTATTCTGTTGTTTGGATTTGGCCAACGGATACCACCAAATCAAGATTGCAGAGAGCTCAAGACCACTTACTGGGTTTGTTACGCCAGATGGCCACTACCAGTATAAGATGATGAGTTTTGGACTCTGCAATGCCCCAGCAGTGTTTCAGCGGGCCATGAACGAAATACTCGAGCCGGTGATTCATGATTGCGCTGAAGTTTATATTGATGATGTCATAGTATGGGGAAAGGACACAGAAGAGTGTCTTTCTAATTTAGAGAAGGTACTGTCCTTGATTGAAAATGCAGGGGTAAAACTGAAGAAAAGTAAATGTTCATTTCTCACTCAAAGCGTTGAATATTTAGGCCACGAAATATCAGGTGGCGAAATAAGACCCTCAAATCACAAAATAACAGCTGTTTCCAAGTTTAGAACACCCACAAATGTTCACGAGCTGCGGCAGTTCCTCGGACTAGCTAGCTATTTTCGCAAATTTATAAAAGGGTTTGCGAGTATAGCACGACCACTTACCTTACTCACTAAGAAGACTGTGGAGTGGCGTTGGGGAGCTGAGCAGGATCAAGCTTCACAGACTTTAAAGGACATACTCACGTCAGATCCTGTTTTAGCAATATATCATCCGGAGAGAGAAACTCAAGTACACACCGATGCATCAAAAGCAGGACTTGGCGGAGTACTCCTCCAACGACAATCAAATGGCGAGATGAAGGTTGTAGCCTATGCCAGTCGGCAAACTACAGCTACAGAGGAAAGATATCACAGCTTCGAATTGGAGGCTCTGGCTGTGGTCTTCGCTATCCAACGATTTAAAGTGTATCTTTCTGGGATCAACTTTCGAGTCGTGACTGATTGTTCGGCTTTACGGATGGCTTGGTTAAAAAGAGATTTGTCTCCACGGATCGCTCGCTGGTGGCTCGATTTGCAAGAATATAATTTTGAGGTTGACCATCGACCTGGAAGTTCCATGGCGCACGTTGACGCCCTTAGCCGAAACCCTGTGACTGTACACCACATACAAGAAAAGGAATTGATTGATGCGCTACAAGAAGGTGATAAAGAAATTCAGTCATTACTTCTGAATTTAAAACTGGAACGGGATGCTAATAAGAAAAAGAGAAATGGTCTGAACAAGGATTACAAAGTTGTAGATGGTAAATTGTGTCGTGTAGTACAAAATGAGTTTAAGCCAGTTTTACCTAAAGGTGCGCGATTTCATATCCTGAAGATATACCATGATGAGCACGGGCATTTGGGAACAGAAAAGTGTCTTGAAGCAATACAGGCTAAATATTGGTTCCCTAAAATGAGGAAGTATGTAACAAAATATGTTGCGAGCTGCATTGGGTGTCAATTTGCGAAGAAGCCTACCGGAAAGCAACCTGGTTTATTGCATCCAATTCCGAAGGTAGCTGTGCCATTTCACACCCTACATGTCGACCATCTAGGACCATTTTGTAAGAGTAACGGCAAGACATACGTTTTTGCGATTGTGGATGGCTTCACAAAGTTCGTGTGGCTGGAAGCAGTTGCTACAGCAAATTCTAAGGGGGCCATGACTGCGTTAATTAAACTCTGCCAGGTATTTGGATATCCGGAAAGAATCATAAGTGACCGAGGTACAGCATTTACCAGCAAGGAATTTGAACAGTTTTGCGCAAACCATAGTATCAAGCATATTTTAAACGCTGTGGCATCTCCACGCGCGAATGGTCAGGTTGAACGTCTGAATCGAACGATTCTGAGTTCACTGACAGCCCACATGGGCGAGAACCAGAAAGGATGGGATGCATACTTGCCAAAAGTACAGTTGGGAGTCAATTCGACAGTGAGTCAGGGGACAGGCAAATCACCCCTCGAATTGCTGTGTGGCTTAAGACCCCGTCTAGCGAACGACTTACAAGGGGCAGTTTATGGCGGAGATGTATCGACCTATAGAGGCGAAGCGGCTCAAACGATCGAATCAAAGGCAGCTAGAATGAAGACTCGCTATGACAAATATCGGCGAGTTGCGAAGCCTATATCTGTGGGTCGGTTGGTAATGGTAGAACGAAAAATACTACGTCCCGGCCTAACGAGTGGCAAACTCGTTCAGCGCTATGCAGGACCCTACAAGGTAACGGCTGTATTACCTAATGACCGTTATGAGGTGACATCGTCCACAAAGGGTAAGCGAGCTTACAAAAACACAGTGGCCCGTGACAAAATTAAAATATGGCACGATAGATGCCAAATCACCTCGTCAGACGAAAATTCGTCAGAATAATGTATCCTGCCACACTCAATTATAATAATGCATGCCTTTGGGGCCTTAATAGCATTTGTACTTACGATGTTCTTAATAAACTCATCACACGCTTGCTCTCGGAGCCTACATAGCGTTCTTGTCAGTGCCTGCTTACGGAGCCTTGCAAAACATGGTCCACTAACTCTTAACAACACGCTTGCTCTCGGAGCCTACATAGCGTTCTTGTCAGTGCCTGCTTACGGAGCCTTGCAAAACATGTTCCACTAACTCTTCAACACGCTTGCATTCGGAGCCTACATAGCGTTTTAAACAGTGCATGCTTCCGGAGCCTCACAGCACATGTCACACTAAGTCACCACACGCTTGCCTCCGGGGCCTACATAGCGTTCCTAACAGTGCTTGCCTACGGAGCCTACCAGCACTAGTTGTTAAGTATTCTGATGCTTGCCTTCGGAGCCTACACAGCATTAGATCCCATATCAGTTTTGCTTACAAGCAGTAATGTCTACTCATTTTCACCTACAGTGCTTGCTTCTGGAGCCCTATAGCACTTGTTCATCTCAATCACCTCTGTTAATGGTTGCCTTCGGGGCCTACTCAGTGTTGAGATCTATGACTAAGGTTAACAGATATCAAGCAAGAAGAATTTCAAGAAGACGACCGCTCAGCTGCTGTGTTAGCCTGTCCATTCTCTCCTTCAGGGACCGAAGGATTGCAGGATGGCCGAACTGTTAGACGGAAAAACTACCGATTGAAGACATCACTAATATTGGATCGCTTGGGGCACATCCCTAGTGTGTTTTGACGTTTTTGGAGTAGTTGCCGGCAATCACGTGTTCCGTGTTATTGTGCTCTCGATGTTTATTAATTTGTTTTCCGATTTGAATAAATATCTGTAAAGGACGTTTTGTGTTTATTAGTATAAAATAGAGTCTTGTCACTTGAATAAATTAAGTTTAATTTCTGGTCTAGTCTTATGGCAACGGAGATATTCAGACTTCAAAGTGATTTTATTATGATAAGCCGAATAGTATCGTCTCATTATGCATTAAAACTTGAGGCTCTCAGCTTTGGTGGAACCAGTGATCTATCAGCCTTGTCAAGGATAACCAGTAGGTAGGTTTAAGTAATTCGAGTGTCATCTGAATCAATAAAACAGAAACATCCAGACTCTGGTGCTTGTTTACCTTAGCGCTACAAACACTGTTTTAAACCGACGTTTTTGTCTACCGAAGAATTCTCTACATCAATAAATGGCGGGTAAAGTCATTCTGAAAATTACGGTTTATTTTGCTAAGCCGTCGATTTGAGGTAAGTAAACATACGATTCCGATCACTGCAGGGACTAAATCTACAGTCGTTAAGTTTAAGTGGCATGATTAAACAAATATACGCGCAAACACCGCGCAGTCTGTCCGCAGAAGTGGTTTTCTGTGTAGTAAAATAGTTTTATGCGAAACTTGTTACTGCTTATTTACATTTGTCTGCGGTATGAGTACAAACCTGCTTGAAACGAAACTTGATGTGTGTTGGTTGTTCTTCCTTGTTTTATTTAAATTGTATGCAGTGCATGGAATTTAACAAAATATTACGAATAAGTAATATAATAACATATTTAGATAAGATCTTTGTGTTCTAGTTGTCCAGTGTTAGTAGCAGAAAACAACATTTGCAATCAAGCAACTGGCACTGGGTAAAGCTGCTGGACAAGACGGAATATATAATGAATTCATTAAAAATCTTGGTCCTAAGAGCAGAAGGTGGCTGGCAGCTTTTTATTCCGATATTCTGGAAAGAAACGTCCTCCCGCGAGATTTCAACTACGCTAAAATAATAGCTATCCTTAAGCCTGGTAAATCGGCAGATGACCCAAAAAGCTATAGGCCGATTGCCTTGCTTAGTGCCCTGTTCAAACTTCTCGAGAAGCTGCTGTCAAATAGGATCACCACGCTCATCGACAAGGTTGTTCCTCCGGAGCAGGCTGGCTTTAGGAGTGGCCGTAACTGCGCGGTTCAGGTGCTGTCTCTCACCACACATCTATATGTGTGGTGAGAGACAGGATACCAGAAGCGATTGAAAACCTTAGCTGTATTTATCGACCTTTCCGCAGCTTACGATACAGTCTGGCGACGGTTCTTATATTACAAACTTATGAAAGTAGTTCCTTGTCGCCGAATCACCAGTTTGATCAACAGTATGCTCGGCAACCGTGGTTTCGTGGTCCACCTTGGAGATAAGCAGAGCCGCACCAGAGGGTTGAACAATGGTTCATCCTTGGCGCCATTGCTTTTTAACCTCTACACTCACGACCTACCTAAAACAGACTCAAGGAAATTTATTTATGCTGACGACATTGCTATCACTCAGCAACATGTAGGATTGATGAGTCGGAAAAACAACTTGATGTAGACTTCCATCTGTGTCCACTTGTCCACTTTCCATCTCAACAACAGGCAGGCCAATTACAACCCAAGAGTGTGCTTTGCTGGTGGATTCCTGAAATACAACCCTCATCCCAAGTACCTTGGTGTAACTCTGGATCGCTCCCTGACTTACAAATCTCATCTAGAGAAATTAAGTAAGAAGCTCGTCACTCGGAATAACATCTTGCACAAGCTGACTGGAACTACTTGGGGAGCCACTGCCGACGTGCTGCGTACCACGGGACTCAGTCTGGTGTACTCTGCAGGGGAATATTGTGCACCGGTTTGGATAAACAGTGCCCACACAGAGAAGATTGACATCCAACTGCGGAGCACTATGAGATGTGTTTCGGGAACCATAAAGTCAACCCCCAAGCAATGGTTGCCAGCCCTCAGTCATATTCCTCCTCCTCATCTAAGAAGAGAACAAGCCTTGGTCAACGAAACCAACAAAATCTTAGATAAACCGAACTTACAGGTCCACCAGGACTTCATGAACCCACCACAACATCGTTTGAAGTCACGACATCCGCCCTACGAGACGGGTTTGTCTCTACGGGAAAGTGGTTTCAACATTAAAGACAAATGGAGAGAGGAGTGGCAATCCAACCCACTCAGAGATGCACTGTCGAACTTTGATCCTTCTAAAATACAAAGTGGGTTCTCGGCCCGGAGAAAAGAGTGGTGCCAACTCAATCGGCTTCGTACGGAGCACGGACGCTGTGCAGAGTACATGTTCAGGTGTGGATGGCGCGCATCGCCTGCCTGCGACTGCGGCGCGCCGGAGCAGTCCATCCGACACATCATCCACGACTGCCCTCTACGGAAGTACAACGGACATCCTCTGGATTTGCTCTCTGCTAATGTAAACGCCGCCCTATGGGCGAAGAGTTTAGACATAGTTGTATAGATATTTTTTATGTAAGCGACTGTAAATTAAGCCATACGATTAAAAAAAAATGTAGCAAAAAAAACAATGTATACAACAAATACAGTTACGTAAAAATTATCTGATCGCTAACGCTGATCTTACGAGCAATTTGGCTGAAGTAGATCTAAATCTTCTCGTAAATCTGATTCTTGACATTTACTGACTGTCACCGTATTCTTTTGTAGCTAATTTTTTTTTTACACAATGGCATAAAGGAATAATTTAGGTACCTTTAGTAAAGAATATTTAGATATTTAAGTTAATTTATTGAATCAGGCGTTACTTTGCGGAGGTCCATATTTATGAACTAAAAAACAATTACTTTGCTCACCCGCGACCACTAATGACAAATAGTTATATCTGTGCGGCAAATGTATGTTTCCATGCAACACCTCCACCTCCACTGCTACACGAATCAACACATGCCACACAGACCCAACTATCACCACCACCACTATTTTAAACGCTGACGCGTTTCGGCACTCTCCACGAGGCCATTTACGAAGCACAACAACAACCGCTCAACATGCCACCACTTCCACTACTGACATATGTAAACCATGTACTCAACTTAGTTAATGACAAAACCAACGTACCCACTAATATTTTATAAATTCCAAACTACCCTTTTATGTAAGTCCTAAACTACCCTTTTTTAAGAAATGAATTCCAAACTACCCTTTTTTTTTTATTTTTAATCTACGCCAGGTACCCCGTTATTTTTAACCGAGTACGGTAAAAAGAGAAGTCATGTTCTCATTATTACTATGACACATTATTAAAATTAGAACCAAGTCGTAACAAAGGCGAAGAAACCAAATTAACTTGTTCATTAATAATAGACCCCATGTTGTTGTACCTAATAATTTCCAATTGTTCTAAAACCGATAGCCGCAAACCCTTATCACAATAATGTAAAATTTCGTACGTATCTGAGTCTAACAACGAATGATTCGTTTCTAATAAATGCTTGGCAAAGTTTGATTTCTCTGGATGATCATGCCTATATGACGAGACATGCTCTTTAAATCTAGTATCAAAGCTTCGACCGGTTTGTCCAATGTATACTTGACTACAGTCGCCACAAGTGAGTTTATATACGCCCGACCTGTTCCCTTTATCCACATTTTCTTTGTTATTACAAAGTCTAGAACGTAAAGAATTAGTAGTCTTAAAGTAATAATTAAAAAAAAAAAGTAAAGTAAGTAATTAGTAGCTTAGTAGTCTTAGTATTAGTAGTATTTAAGTTACTTATAGTCATGGTTTGACACTAAAAACCATCGGGCTCGCTGAGTCTCGTCCCCTGTTTGCCTCGTACCTACTGTATTTCTTTTAAAATGTATTTTATTAACTTATTATTTAAATATTAATTAAGCCGGTTTCGAAGCTTGCCTAATAAATCCAATCAATTAAGTGTGTGCAACGCGGTTGCCGAAACTTACAGACGGAGCTCGCGTGACAATGAGGTTCCGGTCGCTCGTTGCATTTGCTTCCTGCATTTAATTTTGTTTTCCCTTTTGCAATCGGTAAACGTTATTTCCAAATACCTAGTTCGTATTTTTTGTAAATTACGGACATGTATCAGGAATTGTATTTGCTTTGGGATGGTTAAAAATTAACGATATTTGATGAGCTCAAGAGACGGATGGATAATTTGTGTGACCTTAAATCTATTAACCTCGACTCGCCGGGTGACCCAGATATTTGCCGATTATGATGGACACGCTGCATTTTTCAATTGAATCTGTAGTCAAATAGAGCATCCGCTATTTAAGCAAGATTTCGTATATTGATCGCTACTTCTCCACTACTTCATCGTATTTCTACTATAATGCATTTTCATGGTTGTAAATTATAATTTTGATTTACTTACAGCCGCATCTAGAGAAGTTATTAACTTTAATAGATCCTAAACTCATTCATTATAAAATAAAAACTGAAATGGAAAATAGTCTTAAGATACGATACGATGTTAATTGACTTCTCTGTGTGAAGCAGTTGGTCTATTTGTAATCTTTTGTTCAGACGTGATCCACCCACATGAGTAGCGTTGACTTTGTTTTTAAATTCTTTGTTCTTGTTTACGTATTTTTGTTTTTCTTACGTTAAAAAATTCTCTAAATGTGTATCAAGATTTACTTTTCTCACGCAAGTATTAAAACTATGTGGCTATGTGGCTGTATTAGTCTCTGTGAAGTTAGCATATCAAGTGCCAGCATATCACAAAAAAATAGGAGTTCTGTTCGCATGCAGCATAGTTCTATAGTTCCTGATACTTTTTAGAAATAGTTCTGGCTATTTTCCTTGAAATTTTTAATTTTAAATTTTTGACATAATGATATGCTAACTTCCAAGTAAAAATCCCAGAATATCAAAAATTAAACCGAGTTCTCTTCGCATGCAGCATAGTTCTATAGTTCCTCATACTTTTTAGAAATAGTTCTGGCGATTTTCCTTAAAATTTTTAATTTTAAATTTTTGACATAATGATATGCTAACTTCCAAGTCAAAATCCCAGCATATCAAAAAATAAGTTGAGTACGGTTCGCATGCAGCATAGTTCTATAGTTTCTGATACTTTTTAGAAATAGTTCTGGCGATTTTCCTTGATTTTTTTTTATTTCTGTTTTTGACATGATGATATGCTAACTTCCGTGATGATATGCTGTGCCACCAGGGTGAGTTCCAAGCTCGCTTTTGGTCTCAAACGATAGATATGGTGTTCTAGTCAATAGTTCTAAGGAGTTCTGGCTTCCTAGTAGCTTAGGAAAAAATTTTTTTTTATTATCGATAATGATATGCTAACTTCCGTGATGATATGCTGTGCCACCAGGGTGAGTTCCAAGCTCGCTTTTGGTCTCAAACGATAGATATGGTGTTCTAGTCAATAGTTCTAAGGAGTTCTGGCTTCTTAGAACTGTTGACTAGAACACCATATCTATCGTTTGAGACCAAAAGCGAGCTTGGAACTAACCCTGGTGGCACAGCATATCATCACGGAAGTTAGCATATCATTACTGATAAAAAAAAAACTTGTTTTTTTCCTAAGCTACTAGGAAGCCAGAACTCC